>JBBPBQ010020324.1:9924816-9974039 GCA_037974755.1 Cicer yamashitae
ATTTTTAAAAGATATCTTTAAAATAAATATGATTTATCATGTTAAAATTTCTAATAATTAACATATGAGTTATTCAATGTCAAAATTACTTTTTTTAATCGATAAAAAATAAGTCTAAAACAACTTATACTATTTTTAAATAAATTTTATAAAAATAATTTTTAAAAAGATAAAATAAAAGTCACTTTTAAAAAATCTTAAACAAATATATATAGTAGTTATTATATTTTATCAATGAGGTTAAATTTAGTGAAAAAGACTAAAAACTTAAGCGATAAATTCGACTTTAAATCTTGTACAATTATAATATGGGGGATGTATACACTTTAAAAAAAATTAATTTTTTATAGTAAATTAAAAAATGAAATATTTTTAACTCACAACAAAATCAAATATTCTTATTTGACTCAATTCAAAGCTAAAATTATTTAATTTTGACATTCATTTTTTAAGCTGTCCACTACTGCCGAAATCAAAGTACCATAACCTCGGAATAAAATAATGGACAAAGAAAAAAAATCTCACATATGACTTTTGACTTTCTCAACTTTTCAAGCTTAAAAAATGAGATTAACATTTCCCTATTTTAAAGTAGAAACACAAAAAACAAACAATTGCCCTTAAACTTAGTGACATTTGTCATCACCCCTACACTTTAGTTATTGCACTTTGACCCTACATTATATAAACACCCCACACGTCAGACAACACACAACACACAAAGCACGATTGAATTTGATTCAATATGTATAACCTCTCTCTCACACTTTCAACTTTCAACCCCACACACACTCGTCACAACTCGTGATTCCACCGAACCACGACTCCATATTCTTAAAAAACCGTTTACTCCTTCAATTTTAACTTATTTTTATATTATTAATTAATTACTCACCGTTCCGCCACCGCGCTTATCCCAATCGTATAGACGTTCTTTTCTATTACCGCCATGACTAGAATGAGAATGAGAAATATTAGCGCCGTCGTCGGTGCGGCTATCGTCACCGCATATGGCGGCGCTGTGATCATTAATAGTCCTTCAATTTCCGCCAACGATTACGGAGGCGGTTCACGTCTCGAGGCTCTCCGGAAGAAGCTTCACGCTCCGGACGCTGTTGTTCCGTCGAGAGAGACGCAGCAGTCAGCGCTTATGGCCGCTACCAAGGCGAATCCTCTCGACGTTCTTGTTATCGGCGGTGGTGCCACTGGTGCCGGCGCCGCACTTGACGCAGTGACTCGTGGACTCAAGGTTGGGCTTGTGGAACGGGAGGATTTCGCTTCCGGAACTTCGTCGCGATCCACGAAGCTTCTTCATGGAGGTACGTAACGATCTGAAATAATGAATGAATCGTTCATTTTTTTGATTTCGTGTCACTAATAATGCTTTGACAGTGATAGATAATAAATTTTCATGGTTTTTTATGTCATTAATAATTTTAAACTGTGGTTGCTGTTAATGATGATGCAGTCCGGAATTTAAAATATTCAATTATATATAAATTCGGCTTAATTGATCATTTATTTTCTGATTCTAAATGTGCGTGTGTGTAACATGTGTGAATATATAAATGTTTGTAAATTGTAACCGACTAATACAAACTCTAGTTTATTTTTTTGTGATCTGACTTGTGCTTAAAAATAATGTGGTTTGATGTTAATAAAAATAAATAATGTGATAAGATCAAAATAAATAAATAAATAATGTGTTTTATGACTGATGTATTTGAAAACGAGTCTTTCAAAGAAAATGATAAACTACACACTATGGTAAAACATGCATGAGGCTCCATCTAATATTAGCATAAGCTTTTTTTAGGAGACTTGATTTTTAACATGGTAATTTTTTTTTGCTGAATGTTGTAAACATGGTATTAGAGCTTTTATGATCAAGTGGTTCCCATTCTTCTAAGTAAAGTTGAATTTCAGAACATGGAGAAATGAGCATATCTGCATTGCTCAGGCTTTAAGTTCAAAGAGGAAACATCTTAGATATAAAATCATTCATGAACTCTCATCTAATAGTTTAAGCTTTTATGAAGGTTGATGACTAGAATTATGCAGGGTTCTCAAATAACGGCTATAGTGCAGCTGAATTTGAATAAATCGATAAGTGTTGTAAAATAGAAGTTATAGCAGCGCTATAGAACTATAGTGTAGCGGAATTTGAACAAACTGCTATTTTCCGCGATCAATGAGCAATTGACAACATTGAAATTATGATTATTTTCTGTTTAGCCTTCAACTGAACCTGGTCAAAATGAGTTTTTAGTGCTTGAGCCCTTGTTTCCCCTTTCTTGTTGGGATTAAAAAGCAAATGGGGTTGTGGCATTTCAAAATTGGAATTGGGGGAAGGTGCCAAAATGATTGGCATTCCAAAAATCGTAAGTTAAACACTTAGGTCACCCTTTCTTGAATTTTATTCCTGAACTATACTTCGTAGAAGCGTACTGTGCATAGGCTTCAGTTGGTGTTCTTCCACATTCTCATCTGACCTTGATAATTTTTCTTTAAAAGTATTTATAATTATATCTGTATTCATTGTACTATCCTTATAATTTTTATTATTTTCATCGTTATCATCATTTAGAATTTAGGCGTTTATTGAAATATTTGGTTGGATAAAAGGGTATGTTGGGGAAAATACAGTAAACGTTGTGGAAATCTTTAAGGCATGCAGTACTTGTTTGCATGATGAATATTAATTTGGTTCTTTGAAAGAAAGTTCAGATAGGGATATGACTATGAGTAGTTTTTGCAAGTGAAAGATAAGATAATTGAAATGTGGTTAGTGAATTTAAAATAACCGAAGCACACTTTTAGAATCTTAAATTTACAATTTTCAAGTACAGAAGTCAAAGATCAATGGTTCTCTTGTCATAGAAGCTTGAGAAGCATCCTTGTATACTAGTTTTAACATAAGATTTGCAAAGGTCTGTGTGCATGTTAATAATGTAGACTCTGTAGTCTGTACTGCCTGAGTTCATTTCTGTTGGGGCAGTAGTCTACTAAATTTATGTATGCATTGTTTTTCTTTTCTTTTTTAGATTAAAATTAGCATTTTAATGTACTTGATCTAATCTGATATCAGTGTTTTTGTGTACTGTCAGGTGTTCGTTACTTGGAGAAAGCCGTCTTTAACCTTGACTATGGACAATTCAAGTTAGTACTTCATGCACTAGAGGAGCGTAAACATGTTATTGACAATGCACCACACCTATGCCACGCTTTGCCATGCATGACACCATGTTTTAACTGGTTTGAAGTAGTGTACTACTGGATGGGCTTGAAAATGTACGATTTGGTCGCAGGAAGACAACTGCTGCACTTATCAAGATATTATTCCACAAAAGAATCTGTTGAGCTCTTTCCCACTCTAGCAAGGGAGGGAAAGGATAGAAGTCTAAGGGGCACAGTTGTTTATTATGATGGGCAGATGAATGATTCGCGGCTTAATGTTGGAGTGGCTTGCACTGCTGCTTTAGCTGGTGCGTCAGTGCTGAACCATGCAGAAGTGGTATCCTTACTGAAGGATGATGCTGGAAAACGGATAATTGGAGCACGAATTCGAGACAATTTAACTGGTAACATTTCTTTTGATCTCTACTTGTTACGAAAGAGTCACCGATGATTTACAATTCCTGTGAGTGTGGGGTGTGTGGTAAAATAAATGCAGCTTCTTCATGAATGTTATATACAGTTGGGGCGCATTTCTTAGTCTGAGTTTTAAGAATAAAAATTAGAAATTTATTATTTTTACCTTGATAGCTAATTACCTTTATTTGTTATTTTATGTACTGTAATGCAGGCGAGGAGTTTGATACATATGCAAAAGTGATTGTGAATGCAAGTGGGCCATTTTGTGATGCTTTAAGGAAAATGGTCGACAAAAATGCAAAAGAAATGATTTCTCCTAGCAGTGGTGTACATATTATACTCCCTGATTACTATTCTCCTGAGGGAATGGGCTTAATTGTTCCTAAAACTAAGGATGGCCGTGTTGTTTTCATGCTTCCATGGCTGGGACGAACCATTGCTGGAACTACAGATTCTAGTACTAACATTACATATCTTCCAGAACCACATGAAGATGAAATACAATTTATATTGGACGCAATCTCTGATTACCTTAATGTTAAGGTATGTAATACCTGCCAGTATAGATGATTTTTCAACTCATTATATTTTCTCTTATTTTCTAAAGAGTTGGTATGGATAAAACATAATGATGTTATTTAATTCATGTAGCTAACACCACCTAGTCGGAATGGCTGCAGTTTTTGTTATGTTTTTTTTACTCTTATTTCTGATGTTAGATTAAGAGTTACAAGTTCTATTAGATATTTGCTTGTTTGGAAATACGTTGGATTGTCCTAGCAAAAATAAAATAAAATTGAAAGACTCGATTTTGCATCATATATCCCTTGGTTCATTATTAATTAATTCAATTTGTGGGAGTCCCCCCTCCTCTTTCTTGTTTAACTGTGTCTGCTTTTCTGATTGTTGATTAAATGCAAGCCAACTGATGCCGGTGAGCTGCCAACCAATCTAGATGTCATTTATAATATATATATTGCATTTTCCGTCTTACACTGTTTGCTAATGGGGAATAATTAATGGTGGAAATTTTTTAGGTTCGCCGCGTTGATGTTCTTTCTGCTTGGAGTGGCATTCGCCCATTAGCAGTGGATCCAACAGCAAAAAGTACCGAGAGTATCTCAAGAGATCATGTTGTCTGTGAGGATTACCCTGGTTTGGTCACCATCACTGGTGGCAAGTGGACTACCTATCGTAGGTAATGATTTAAGTGGGCAGCTTGTTGAAGTTTGTTTAAACGTGGTTTCCTAACTAGGCGTGATATATCATTGTGTTGGTATTCTAGTTACTCTAATTTACAGCACACGAAATTTCTATGCACATGAATAATGTAATGATTTCTTTGTTTTTCAGCATGGCTGAAGATGCTGTTAACGCAGCTATAAAGTCTGGACAGCTGACCCCCACCAATGGATGTGTGACCAACAATCTCTGCATTGTCGGTGGTCAAGGGTGGGGGCCTTCTTCTTTTACAGTTCTTGCCCAACAGTATAAGCGCATGAAAAGTACACATAGTGGTAAAGTTGTTCCCGGGGCAATGGACTCTGCTGCTGCAAGGCATTTGTCTCATGCATATGGAACATTAGCTGAGCGCGTGGCTGCCATTGCTCAGGTTTGCTTGTATTGCTTTATATTTCATGTTGTTAATTTCACTTTGCAACAAAACATTTACCAATGCATCTCAACATAAAATGAGCTTGGTTATTTTGCACCATCTTTGATTTGAAGTTATGTTAACACTTTTTAGCTACTACTGGGATGATCATATTTGAAAAAGAATACAATGCTCTTCTTTGTGTTTTTTCTTTCCATTTGTTTATTTTTAATGTTGTACCTTTTGTCCGTTATGTTTGTCTAATTTTTTATGAAATTAGTTCAATGGTTTTCTATTTGGTTGAGTTTGTATGCATTGTGTTAGAATTTCAAAGATCAAGCCAGAATTTGCCTAAATGACACCATTTGTACATTTTAGGGGTATGAGGTCATGGTCAAAATCGAAAACACTTTTGTTTGCAATTTGCCATATTTGATTTGGGCATCAGTGAGGAGATCATCAGACTTGATTATTTTTACAGGATAACCAACCCCACCCAAATAGTGGAAAAAAAACCTTTGTTGTTGTTGTAGTAGTGGTATGTATAATTTTTCCAAGTTACACGGCTTCATATTACAATCTAGTTACTGGTTGATGTGATTTTTTAGATCTTGCTATTGATTGTAAAAAAAAGATCATGCAAACCATATAAGGCCAATCGTTTCAATTTTCTTGTTTTTTTATGTTTTTTGGGAGTGGTGGTGTTGTTGATCTGTTGATATTGCAACATCCTCTTCTGGAGGGATCTTTGTGGTATGGTAAATAATATTTATCGAGCTTCATGGGTGTTATACAAGTTTTAGTCAGCTTCATTGTTTCATTAAATGGTGAGATAAAATTCACTCTTAATTTTGTATTTCAGAATGAAAGTTTGGGCAAGCGACTGGCTCACGGTTACCCATATCTGGAGGCAGAGGTAGCCTACTGTGCTCGTAATGAATATTGTGAATCCGCTATCGATTTCATTGCAAGGAGGACTCGTCTTGCTTTCCTTGAAACTGATGCAGCAAGAAGGGCATTGCCTCGTGTGATTGAAATCTTGGCAAATGAGCACAAATGGGACAATTCAAGGCAGAAAGAAGAGTTGCAGAAGGCTACCGAATTTTTGAAGACATTTAAATCCTCAAATAATGCCCAGTTTCATGATGGGAAGCACAGTTAGTAAGTGCAACAAACAATACATATGAATTATATTATATACTAAATGCTGCAGTTGCTATAGCAAATTGTTCATGGTTTTTGTTTTGTTTTGAAAAAAGGGATAAATGACTAAGAATGACACTTTGTTATACATTTTTCTTTTTAATTTTGAATAATTTGTTATTGACTTTAGGACTTTAGAATAGTTTCAAAACACATTTTATTGTCTCTGAAATTTCCCCTAAAAGATTTATATCAATTTTCTATAATGTCCCACATTTAATTGTAGGAGTGCAAAACTATATATGAATAGCACCAGAATAACTATATATCAATGATGCTGGCAATTACATACCAAACATTTCGATAGAGTATTATACTGATTTTTCTGTAATTTTCTCAGATTGAGGACTTGAAGGAGAAGAAAGTTTTTACGTGACAAACATTTTGGTATTCATTTCCGCTGATCAATTGGTGACTATGCTCGCCATAGAGAGTGACTACAGACATATTTAAAATCAACTTTTACACAAATTTGTCTCACATTTGCCTGCAAAAATAACGTCAACTTTTATACAAATTTGTCTTACATTTGCCCGCAAAAATAACGTTGGCAAGTTGGATAGATTGTTTTGCACAGTTACCTGCCAAAATAATTTTCTTGAGATTGATTGGATTCTGCACCTCTGCCAAAGTTGTCCATGAGATAAGGACTTGAGGGTTGTGTTTTAGTTTGCCTCTCTGATTTTGGCATCTCGTTTTCCTTTTCTCTATAATATTTGATATTTATCTATTTATGTATTAACAATGAATTATAAAAAATGTTTTTAAGTGAAGGAGTGCTTCATGGTACTTTTATTATGGATTGCGATTTTCTGCTGGTTATACTGGTTGACTAAAAAGCTTCAACTCCAGAATTGCAACTGTACTTTGTGTAGTTAGCAAACCACCTGCTGCAAAATATAGTTTCTTTTATTATGGTATTTAAGGGAGCAATATTATGTAAAGAAAAAACGATCATGCTTATTGAGAAAAGACACGTTAGTTACTTTAGTTTTTTTTTTTTTAAACTTGAGCTAAGTTACTTTAATTGTATTTTATGATATATTTCTTTGATCAAACTGCACTAATAAATGGTTATGATACATTTTAAATTTGCCATAGAACTTTATGATGTGTTTATTGTTGATGACTAGTTCATATTATTACTAATCAAAATCACAATATTGGTAATATTATCACAAATCTATGTATAACCCCTACTAATGTGAGTAATTTTATATGAACTTTCTTCCTAATAAACTTAAACAGTGGTAGCAAAAGATAATAAATCGAACATGTTTAGTTTGGTTATCTGTAATAACATATGAGATACTACGAGGCTTTCCTTTCATTATACATATATGAAGTTCGAGAGATTATCAATAAAATATAGCTTTGAAAGATTGTTGGCATGGGTGGATGATGGATTGGAATTTGGAAGGAGGTAGAGCAATTATAAAATTGGACTGAGTTTCTTTTCTCCCATCTCTTCTCAAATGCTTTCAATTTTAGTTTAATTCAGCCAATCTAAAATTGTATTTTTACATGTCCCTATTATAATTATTATTGAATCTTTGCAATTTATAAAATTAACAAGAACTATTTGAGTGTGGGTAGATATTTTAAGGTAGTAACTAGAAAAAAAACTAAATCTTTAAACATAGTTAATTTTCATAGATCAACTTAACATCTTATTTTATTTTTATATATTTTTCTACCACATCATCAATATCTTACGTCTATCAAGTTACTGTTTCTATTGGTGTATAAATTTGGGTGTTGGAGGTCGACCAAATATTTTTCGACTACTAATTAACCTCTTCTAACAAAAGTCAATCAAAATGTATCTATACATAAACCCAACGGCCAACAGCCAACGGATAAGATATAAACGAGCTCCTACAATATAATACAATTCAATTCCCGTTTCTATTTTGCCGCAATTTGGAAAAACCACCGCGTAAGTAGAGCGAGCGAGTAGAAGAAATGGGTTCGGCGGCAACAATGTCAATGGCGATGACGGCACTCTGTTTCACCAAATCAAACAAACTCACTTCTTCCTTTCGCACTCTCCCTCGCTTCACTTGTTCTTCTTCTCCTTTCAAATTCAACATCTCCTTCTCTCCCTCTAATCCCAAACCCAAGCCCAACCCTAAGCCCGAGTCCCAAACCGAAAGTCCGAACCAATTCCCCGACGACAACGAAGGTCAACTCATTATCCCGTGGATCGTTCGTGGCGAAGATGGCAATTTCAAGCTTTTATCGGAACCACCTCCTAGCTTTCTCAAAACCATGGCCAACGACAAAACGGGAACAAAAAAATCAGACAAAAACCAAACTACCAAAAACAAGAAGAAGAGTGAAAATGAAACAAAGGTTCGTGCCACGGCACCGCCGCAGTATTCAAAAGCGGCACGGAGGTTCTACAATGAAAATTTTAAGGATTCCGGTACGCGCCTCAGCAAGGTTCTCGCCGCCTCTGGAGGTAACATTCTGTTACCAATTACTTTCAATTTTTATTCCAATTTCATTGTCAAGTGTAAACTCTTCAAAATTATTTGATAATATATTTTGATTACGATGACAATTTTATGAATGGTTTTATGTAAATTGAGAAATGACATTAGAATCAAATTTGTTCAAATTTTAAATAAAAGTAGAGGCATAGTTAAATTGACACGAAAAAAAAATGCATTTGATGATCCAAACTACTGAACTAAAAGCGTAATTAAGCTGGTTTGTTTTCAGTTGCGTCCAGGAGAAGCTGTGAAGACCTTATTTTTGAAGGCAAGGTTACCGTTAACGGTTCTGTCTGCAATACACCTCAGGTTTATTCCTTGTCATTATTAAATTTCTCTGGATTTGGTTTGTTAATAACGTAATGTTGTCAGTACTTAACACATTTAAAGTAGAAGTTAGTAAAGTGAATAAATCAAAAGTCAATATTATAACTACCTATGATTTATCAAGAGTTAATATTATTCACTTTAGTCTCTAAAGTGAGTTGCTCACTTTAGAGGAGCCAAATCCGTTTGTTATATAGCATGCTTCATTGATCACTTAATGGATTAGAGCTTTTAGGTCCATTTTGTTTAAGCTAAAAAATAGCTATATGCTTTTATTTTTAGATTTTTTGTTTTTTTGGCTTATGAGAAAAGCACTTTTGTGGTGTGTAGACTAGAGTGGATCCTGCAAAGGATGTTATCTACGTTAATGGAAGCCGCCTTCCTAAGAGGCAGCCTCACAAAGTTTATCTTGCCTTAAACAAACCAAAAGGGTATGCAATATGTTGTTGTGTTGTTGTTGCTGCAAATGAATTCATAATTTAGTTTCATCTTCTCATGTCTCCTTATAAGTATTGCAATTACATTTCGACAGGTACATATGCTCATCTGGGGAGAAGGAGTCTAAATCTGTTATAAGTCTATTTGATGATTTTTTGAGCAGTTGGGTATGTGCCACTTTGAACTTTATTAATATTTCATAAAAGATAGTGTTCCTTTATTTCTTCATTTTTTACTTGGCGGAATTATGCAAACTTGCTAAGGTATTCTACAAATCTTTTGAGATGATATGTTACTTTCCCTCTTTTTAGGATGTAGTTCTATATTGCTCACCTAAAGGAAATTTTATTTTCAGGATAAAAAGCACCCAGGAGTACCCATGCCACGACTATTTACGGTAGGGCGCCTTGATGTTGCTACTACTGGGCTACTTATTGTAACCAATGATGGTATGTGGTTTCTTGCAAAACCAATTTTATAATAATTGAAATAATAGTGGTTCTATTAATAAATTATGTTTAAATGCGAACAGTTCCATCTAATACTTTATCTATGGTTCTTGGTCACAGGAGATTTCGCTCAAAGACTTTCACATCCTTCATCTAATTTTTCAAAAGAGTGAGTCATGAGTTTTGATTTGTGTATTTTTGTCCTGGATTTTTTTTTCTCCCATTAGTTTGGATTGATATTGCAACTTTGGGAACAGAAAGAATGCTTCTCACAAGATCTTGTTGGGCTTTTTACGAATGCATCCTAATTTGATATATATTATGTGGCAAATTACTATGTTTTATGTATTGCTTAATGCTTATATTATTTTCTTTTCTGGTCTTTTTATTATTTCTAAGATGAAGAAAGTTCTCCACTCTTGTGAATTCTCATTTTTTGAAACTTCACATTTGTTCTATCAGATACATTGCAACAGTTAATGGTCTAGTTCATAAGAGGCACTTAACGGCCATAAGTGAGGGAACAACAATTGAGGGTGTCCATTGTGTACCTGATAGTGTGGAGTTACTCCCAAGTATGCCAAATGCACAAAGAGCTCGACTTCGTATTGTGGTAAATATATCTGTTTTTGATCTGCTATATCAATTCTACCACCCAATACTAGATACTGACTATGAATTTTTAGTCATCACATTCTCTGACGATGACATGGTATCTCCCTTGAACTATAGTTTCTTGATGCATAACGTTGATGAAGTTGTCTTTTTTAATCTATATTTTAGTGTTTTAGGAATAAGGTATACCATAAGTATGAAGTTATTGATTGTGTTTCATATGATACTACTTTGGATCAATTCTAGTAGATGCTTCCACTCATAACATAACTAGATATCTCTGCATTGAAATTATGATTTTCTTTGACTGCAGTGATAAGTTGAAATGTTATAATAGTTATATAATTTTGAGTAATTTAACTTCCCCCCCCCTTAATTTTTGCTTCTGAATGTTCCATTTTATTCTTGAACTCTTGTGTTCAACACTAAAGCTATCTATTTGTTAGATGATTAAAAAAGTTGAACTTAGTCGTCATTTGCTTGCTTGATTTAATTTGGATTCTCATAGGTTCATGACGGAAGGAAGCATGAAGTTCGTGAACTTGTTAAAAATGCTGGACTTGAGGTTAGCTCTTTAATGACCCTCAAAATGCCAAATGTTCTAATGCTTGGGTGTTTCTAATATGTGAAAATGATGAAATTTAGTGAACCCAATTCCAATCATACTGGGCAATGTCTCTGTGTCACATTTCTTAGGAGTTTATTTGATTATGCTAATTGCTATTTTTCTCACATAATTCATATATTATCAAAATTGCTACTTCCATAACATTTTCGCAAGTCATGTTTTGACCATTGATCTTGCTGGAAATAAAATAATTCCCTGATATTAGTTGAAGATAATACTCTCCATATTGTCTGAAATTATATATGTTTTATGATGTTGAGTTAAATTCTTGTTAACAACCTTAAATACATCAGAAAAATTAGACAAGCTTAAAGATTTTTGGTGTGGCTCAAATACGTTGCTTATTTCCTTCCTAATCTTTATGGAATATCTATCTACTTGTGTTGATAACTTCTTTACTGGTTTCAACTTGTGTGTATTTTAGCTTTAGCAATGATTGATCATAGAAATAATTAATTTATTCATTTTGTTTCATGTTTCAGATTCATTCATTAAAGCGAGTTCGCATTGGTGGTTTTAGACTTCCACCAGACCTTGGGTAAATTTCGTGCATTTAATTGTCCTTAGTTTTTGAGGGAGTCTTTTTCAGTAGAAGTAGCAGTGATATTCAAGTATAATTCCAATGGTCATATTTCAATTGAATTCTGTGGTATAAGTGAATTAACATGTTTTCATCTGTTGTATTTTTATTTCTCAGGCTAGGGAAGTACATTGAGCTAAATCCAACGAATCTGAAAGCATTGGGTGGAAGAGTTAACAACAAAGTTAATTCTTAATTGTTGGAACTGTAAATCTTCCTCGTGCTTATTCAGATTTCAACAGCTCTGAAGCTATTATTATGGTAGAGTTGGCCACTGCTTGTTTGATTTGAACCGTTGGATTCTGATACCTGGAACATTACTTAGGAAAGTATTTAGAAAGAGCCACGGAGCACACAACTTTCTGGAGTGTTTGACATCAAGCCAAACTGAGGCTCTCACAATCAAACATGAAACATAGCTTCATAGTTTAGAAGAATTGGGCAAACATTTTAAACTATGCTAGGAAGTGGTAGTATGACCTTTAACTATGATCATGAGGTTGGGGATATTGCTAGTAGTTTTATTGAATGTACGTATTGTAAATGGTGATGATGTGCCTGTATACTTAATGATGTTAGTTTAGGAACTTATATTGTATACAAGTGGTGTATCATCATACATTTTAAAATAAACTTGCAGCAATAGCCTTTTAACCACCCTCACCATTTCTGACCTTCATTTCACTCTCTCTACCCAAACCAACAATGACTCCTCTCTGTACAATATCAAAATTGTTATATCCTCATAATAGTATATAATGCTTTCAGAGGAAGTATATGTACTTAGTAAAATACACTTCTGTTAATATGTCAACACATAGTATTTTCATGATTGGTGTTTTAACCGTTAACCTTGTTCGATGTGGCATAATTCCTCCTATCTGAGTTGAGTATGATACTCTGCATGTTGTCTGACATTATTTATGCTTTGATATGTTTAGTGAATTCTTGTTAACAACCTTGCTTTATGTTAAAAATCCATCTGAAAAATCAGACATGCTTAAATAATGGGAATCTCACTTTGCAACGAGTTAATGAAGTTAATTCTAATTGTTGTTGTATATATTCCTCATGCTTATTCAGCTTAGGTCAACTTTGAATCTATGATTGAAGAATTGGCCAATGCTTCTTAGATCTGGGGTGTTGGATTCTTTACATGGAAAAAAAATTGAAATAGTGGCAGAGCACATTGCTTAGAAGTTAGAAGGACAAATACAAAATGAAAGTGCATAGAAGGGACACAATTTCTCTAATTTAGCCTTATTTACTATATCTGAAATGTCAATGATTTCCTTCGATTCTTTTTCAGGACTTAAAATAAAATATTTTTAAGCAGAATTAAGTCTTTTTTCTTCCATTTATCCATTTTAGAATAAAATTCAAACATATGTGAATAATATCCTAGAATAAGGATATAGAAACACACTTCAACATTTTTTTATCATTCTGAAAAAGAAATATAACTTTTGGTTTTGATTTTAGTATTTATTCATAAATGAAAATACATAAATAGGATTATAGACACTCTCGTAACAATATGCAGTTGGTCTAAATAGTAAAAAACTTACTTGAACACGTATATTTAAGAATTTGATCTCTAATTTTTGTGAATGAAGAAAACTCAATTGAAAGAAGAGGATTCACTTTAAATGTACAAATGTACAAATACATATCTTTTGCTAATCGGACGAAATCAAATAAATACACACTTTATTTTGAGAAATGCTCATCCGCCTCTTGATTTTATCAATCCGTCCTCTAATACATTATCATAAGGTAGGATTCGATAGTGTATTTTAAATAACCGAAAAATTTCCGATAAAAATGAATAAACATGAGAGGTTGGACAGACATTCACCTTTTATTTAAGGTATCAACAATGCAGAGTGCTTCCCCTAATAAATACCATATCAAATAGACACTCTATTGTAGACTTAAAAATAACGTGCTTATAGAGAAGGGTGGTTTAGGAATCATCATTTCTATTCATTTTTTGTGGATCCCACATATTAAAATAAATGAATTTTGTTGAAATGTAATGATATATAATTATTTATGAGCCTCATTTAATAAATTTTTTTAAAGTGTTGAATTGGAGAGAAAATTATTTATTAAACACTGTAATTAAAAAATTATAAAATAAATTATGTAGATACGCGAGACCATTTAAGTATCCAAAGTAAAGAGGTCTATTGTGGATAATCTAAGTATGTCTTTTCACAAAAGATTAATTTGAAATAATATCATGTATACATTTTTTCTTTAATTAGTCTCTAAAATACATAAAATTAATAAATAGTCTCTAAAATATTTGAAATTTGTCATTGTTACTAAGATGTCAGAAACTGACAAAAAAAACTTTAAAACTTTTATATAGTTTAAGACTATAATTATAGAGTTTATGTACTTTAAGGATTAATTAGTTTTATATACACTTTTAAAAACTAAGTTGGAAAAATAATGATTCTTTAAGAACTAAATTGGGAGTTTATTCCTTAATTTGTTTCATATATTAATATTAATAACTAATAATATATATGGTATGAAATAATTTTTTATATACACTATTAAACATTTTACAACAACTCTCCTTTTTATATTCCCAGTGATTAAACTCTTCACAAAATTATAAATACTTTCTGCAATTTCATTTTCGAATATCTTTTTTTTTTTCAAGGTATTAGATATAATATTTTTTATAAATTTTCTTTTAACAGATTAAAGTTTAACATAAAACCGTGACCCAAAAAAAAAAGTTTAACATAAAACCGAACCTTAACACACTGGCAGTTAGAGGTTGTAGAACTTGATGAACATGTCTTAATTATGATTCTCCATTGAATCGAAATTTGGTTTTAATTTAGGAAAACTAAAATTGAATTGTAGTGTTTTAGTGTTGCAGTGCAATCTGCTTCATCAATGGCTCAGATTCCCAACCTAGATAATGCTCCCGTCAATCTCACATCCATCAGGTCAAAATCCAATCCAATCCAAATCAATTTCAATTTCATTTTCAATTTTGTTTCTCATCTTAATTTTAACTTCAATTTCAATTTTTTTTCTTTGCATTCAGGGAACAGTCTCAGAAGGAGCTCATCAACATCCTCAAGAATGTAATTGCTCCTAAATCCCGCAATTTTTTTTCCTATATGCGATTTTTTCACATTCAAGTGTTCTTATTGTGTTTGTTTTGTTTGATTTTGCTTGCTATTAGTTTTACGGCACTGATCATTGAGTTCATAAGCGTTTGTGATTTTGTAGGTTCGAGGAAAGAAGTGTTTGATCATTGATCCCAAGCTTGGGGACTCTCTCTCCCTTATCATACAAACATCCATTCTCAAGGCATTTTTCTTACTGTGTTTTATTTTTTGAATAGCAAGCCAATTCATAAATTTTCGATTACATTTTTTTTTTCCCTTTTTAAGATAATGCTAGAGTTAGTTGTTTTTATTGAGTTTTAATTTAATATAACATAACAAAGAAGAATGACATTTGTTTTATCATTAGACTGTTGTTTTGAACTTTGGATGATGTTGAGAGTTCATCAATTAATTCATAAACAGGAGCAAGGAGTTGAGTTGCGGCATCTTTCAGCTGACCCAATTCAAAGCGACTGCAACAAAGTGGTTTACCTTGTGCGCTCTCAGCCTGATTTGATGAGATTCATATGCTCTAATATTAACGATGATGCATCAAAAGGACTACAGAGAGAATATCATGTTTATTTTGTCCCCCGCCGCACTGTTGTTTGTGAGAAAGTAAGCCTCCCTTGGAAATGAGTCAATTTCGATTAACTTGAGTTGAGCATAATGTTTTCCTTTTTTAAACATGGGATCTCGATGTCAATAATATAAATGATTTTTGTTCATGTGCAGGTTCTTGAAGACGAGAAATTACATCATATGATTACGATAGGGGAATGTCCCTTGTATATTGTGCCAATGGATGAGGATGTACTATCGTTTGAACTTGATCTTTCTTACAAAGTATGTTGCGTTTGCTCGTGCTGATTTACTTTTGGTGTTATATTTTTAACTTTTCGAGTTTCTTGCATTTAGTATTCGCTTTGGTTAATTACTTATCATTGCTTGCCTTTTCTACGTGGTAGGAATGTCAAGTTGATGGTGATGCTAGCTCACTTTGGCATATTGCAAAGGCCATTCACAAACTTGAGGTTGTAGTTTGAATCCATCATGCTGTTGATTTTTCTCAACACAGAAGCTTTAGCTTTGTAACATGTAGCATCAAACAAAAAGGAGACAATACAATAGAATTGTTCCTTGATGTAATATCAACATCAACTCATCGTCATGAACGTGAGCTCTAACATGATTCTGATGTGTTTTATTAATTATAGTTGTTTCATTTGATTTTATCTTTTAGTTTTCTTTTGGACTGATACCACATGTGAGGGCAAAAGGAAAAGCATCTGTGCGCATTGCAGACATCCTAAATCGAATGCAAGCTGAGGAACCGGTTAACTCATCTGATGTAATCACCGCTTTGTTTTTCTCTTATAGCACACAACTAAACAAAAGCAAAGTTATTGGATTTTAGTAATTTAAAATACACCGTAATCCTCTTATTATTTTCTCTTTGTACAGATGGTTGTGCCTGAGATAAATACAGTAATCCTCTTAGATAGAGAGGTACTTTATCGTTTTCAATTTTATGTCTGTTATTCATAATTCATAATCTGTAGTGTCTTTGAGGATTTTCTACTACTTTCTCTTGTGCTGTTTAATGTATATATTTATTATGTTACTGCTTAAGGAAGGCATGTCCTGTCCTGTACAGTTCTCTTTTATTACTTCATAAAAAATTGTTATTTGAATATTTTTGTCCAAAAATGAGAATGGAAATTGGAACTTAAATGAATCATTACTTGTCACAATTGTTCTTAATTTCTATTTGCAGTTTAAGTTGTATGTCTTTTTGAGATCTTGCTATTCCATTTGTTTGGATTCAAGTGGTCACCACATTGGATGATGGTCATTGAAATCTAGTATGGTTTGAATGCAGGTGGACATGGTTACTCCTTTGTGTTCCCAGTTAACGTACGAGGGGCTACTTGACGAGGCAAGTTAATGCAAAAACAGCCTACACCTTTGTGAATGAATATTTATTGCATATAAGTTTTGTTCACTCTGTTATTTTATCAGGCTTTTCTCTTGAGAATATTCCCTAAACAAGTTTTGTCAACTTAATAAACTCTTTCGCTTTGTTCCTTTTTGATATTGTAATTTTGAATATGGGAGATTTCCTAATGCATGTTTTGGTGTTTCAGTCAAGGAGTTTTAGAGTTGTATATTGGAAATTCATGGATTATTGTACAACCATGAGTTGGCCATGAGAAAATTGTTCTTACACTACATGCTAATAGGTTTGAAAACATGGCTATTCTTACTTCTATTTACTAAATTTGTACCGTTGCAGTTTCTGCACATCAACAATGGTTCTGTTGAGATTGATGCATCTATTTTGGGTCTTCAACAAGAAGGGAAAAAAACCAAAGTCCCTCTTAATTCAAGGTAGGTTACTTTTTTTCGCTTGCTCTTAGCGAAGTAATGAGTCTAATGGCATCTTTTTTCATTGACATAAGTGATATATATATATATATATATATATATATATATCATGTGTTTCGTCACTCTTCCAATCCTCAATGATTAGGTTTGTGATTGGGGTGTCATTGGAACCCCAACAGCACACATTCCTATGTCTGTTTGACATGAAAGACACTCAGAGTGGCTGCAGAGGAGACATGCAAAAACAAACACACGCTACTATACTGTCAAATTTTGAACTTTTTCCTTTTTAGATACCTGCTGATACCTATACTGTGACTTATTTCATAATGATTTTCTGCATAATTATTTGAAAGCACCAGAAGTCATGCATATACATGTTTCAGAAGCTAACTCTAGCAAACAAAGGGATTACAACTACATGTTGCATTCTCTTTTTAGTGTCCAATGGCATCAAATGAATCTATGCTGAACAACCCCACTTGTGGTTTGGTTTTGGGTTAATGTTATTGTTGTTATAAAAACTATCTAACTTCTAGAACCTTTCCCTTCTATCATCCTTTACTTTTTTAGTTTGATTAAAGGAAATCCATATTTACTCCTACATCATGATATTTAGTAAATACAAGATACTATGGGCTAAATTATATTGAATATATTTGAGGTTTATTGGTACGATGGTATCAGAACTCTTGTAAAATGGGCATACAGCCTTGAATATCAGTTTGCAATCAAGGTATAGAAGGATTTTAATTTTTAACCTTTAATTATGCCTCCATTACTATCAGTCTTTGTTATGTTATGGTATATGTATATCAAAAAGAAATATCTGTGTTTTCAGATGTTCTTTTTTCTCTTCTCTGAGTCCTCTTTTAAATGGTAGCTCAAAAACCGTTTTGTTTCTTTACACCATTTATTTTTCATTTTCCTTTTGCTTGTAATGCTCCTTAAAATAAAATTTACTTGCCTGGTCTGTGTTATTGACATGCTCTTTTCAGATGATTTCTTTTGCTAATTTTTTCTATATCCTCTTTTTTTAGTCACAGTCAGACATCCATTTTCTATTTCTTTACACTTAATTTTTTTTTCCTTTACCTTTTGCTGTTAATATTTCTTAAAATAACATTTACTTGCATTGTCTGTGTTAGTGACAAGCTTTTTAAGGAGATACGGGACCTCAACTTTGAAGTAGTTGTCCAGGTTGATTCATTTTTACCTCATATATCATAGTCTTCTCTCTCTCTCTCTCATGCACACACGCACAAGAACAGGGAGAAGGGTATTTAGATAAATATCTTTGGCTCCCTTGTAGTTCTATTTTCTTAGTTGTTGTCTGCAGTATTGCAGATTTTGCGCCAAAAAGCAACATCCATGAAACAAGACTACACAGAGATGACAACAACAGTGAGTACACAATCTTTCACTTGGGCATTGATTTTATTTTATTGTTGATTTCGTAAAAAATAAAAAATAGTCTGATACCAACTTTTTATGTAAAGTAATCGTGGTGAATCCACCCAAATCAGGTGTTTCCTTTTCTTCTTTAGAGATCTAATACATCAAGTATTCTAATAGTTTTACCGCAATAGTATATCTTTATAGTGAAGTGGCTAACTATACAGTTGTATACTTGTCTGATAGTTGCAATATTTAGAAAAATTACTGTTTAAATAAGGTGTCTGTGCATCAAAATTTTCAGTGACATTTAAATAAGTTTTAACTACTTTTTGGAAATTAAATTAAATTTGTCTTTGTAAAAAGAAAAAGGAAATTAAAATCAATTTGTAAAAATTTTGTAATATATTGCTTTCCATGATATCTAGACGCAGTCAGTTTCAGAGCTGAAGGACTTTGTGAAAAAGCTGAACTCATTGCCAGAGATGACTGTAAGACAATTTTCATCATATTATTGAAATTTCATTAGAAGGATCATCATAATGAGAATGAAATCATAATATTGTTTACATTTTTCACCAGAGGCACATAAATCTCGCTCAGCATCTATCAACGTTCACATCAAAACCTTCTTTTCTTGGGCAGCTTGATATGGAACATACAATAATTGAGGCCCAGAGTTATGACATGTGAGTTAATTTTGCATGCAGAGTACTTAAATTTTAATTGGTATTATATTTTAAAATTTTAATTTAATATAATATAAACACTTATATATGATACGAGCAGCCTATGGCTATTTGATATCCTGTTCTGGAGGTGCTGATGCTAAAAGTTATGGTGGGTTAATATGTTTTGGGTATAGCCACTTGTTTTTTACTTGCTAGCCTCAAAATTATGTTGGTGTAAAGCATATATTTCTTACCATGTTTGGTAACTAGTACCTTGGCTTTTATTGACACTTGATCTCCCAAAGTGGGAATTAGTAGTTTAATGCCATTGTTTGGAACATATAACTTGGAGCTTCTTCTGAAACATTTGTGTTACTGTTTGAGGTATACATTCTGTTCCTTGTTCACCACGAGAGTTTGATGAATTTTCCGCAGATGTCAACAATTGCTTCCCGGAATTTAATTGGATATTCAACTTTCACTGTTTAAAACCAAGTTGAAATGAACTTTGTGTTCTAAGCTCTACATGCCATTAAAAGCTGAGAATCTGAGATGTTACCTGGGAATTGTACTTTTAGAGAATCAGACATATGATTGAAACATTGCCTTTTGGATGCAGAAAACCAACCTTAGTTTTACTGACTGTGCTAGTTTAATAATAATAATATGTTAATTCTTAACTGCTAACTAAGAGTAAGATAAAATAATATAGAATAAGATATTCATTTATAAAACCAAAATAAAATTAATATTAAAAATTGTCCTTGTGTTTTTTTATTAATATTAACTTGTTTCAATTAATAAAAGTAAGAATAAAACAGTGCCTATAAATGAATGTTGTCATATAATAGTCTTGGATAAATAAACAATTACACTTTGTTTTCTGTTGATAATACTTGAATTTATTTAATTTCTAGCCTATAACGTATGTAGATCAAGCAGCTTATACTTTAAGGGTGGATTTTAAATTACATAGAATTTAGTAAGAATATGAATGGTTTGACAAAACCAATTAATGCAACATTTTTATCTAGGTCAGTGTCTGTAGTTGACTACCCTGTGATGCATTATTGTCCTCAGATATCTGCATGTACCTAAGTTTCTACAGTATAAACTTATATCATTCATATATGCAGATGCTTTGAGTATATTGAAGAATTGATCCATAAGCAGGAGCCTTTAATAACAGTCCTACGTCTTCTAATCCTATTTTCTATCACTAATGCTGGGTTGCCGAAGAAGCATTTTGACTACTTCAGGCAAGTTTGCTTGCTTTGTTGATGCTCTATTCCATTCCTTATTCACATTGTTATTCTTCTAGGTCCTTGGGATGACTAAGTTATGATTGAATTCTCATTTTATCTTTAGTACAATATACTATCAAATTTTATTTTTAAGTACTTAGTGTTGCCTTATATATTTGTAACTTCCAATTTAGGAGAGAGCTACTGCACAGCTATGGATTTGAGCACATAGCAACGCTAAATAATTTAGAGAAAGCCGGACTCTTTAAAAAGCAGGTACAATACACTAGTTGTTTACTTGCAAAGGCAAATCGATTATGTACTTGTTCAATAACTAACCTTATTCTGTGTGTGATCTTTTAGGAGTCAAAAAGCAATTGGCTTACCATAAAACGTGCCCTGCAGCTTGTGGTTGAAGACACTGATACAGCCAAGTAATATCTTCTAGATGATGTGATCCTTAGATGCTTTTTATGTTCATAAATTTTGCATCAAGATCATGACCTCAATTTAGATCTTATATAGAAACATGGAAATGGATATGTAGGCAGCACAAGTAAAATATGGTACACATATTTGTACATTGTGAATAGTAGAAAATTCAGGATTTAGCATTCCAAATATTTCTATGTATCCATCTCCGTTAAAATTTACTATGCTTATTGCACTTGTTTTTTTTTTTAAATTGTCTGGGTTTATATAGTGCATGGTTCATGTCCAGATCTAGTGATCTATACGCAAAATTCTTGTGAATTTTCTCACAGGGTCTTTTGAATTGTCATGTTTGATATACTTCTATGATGCAATTTTCTACTTATTATTTTACTAACTCTTACAATGATTTTCTACTGGACAGCCCCAATGACATTTCTTACGTCTTCTCTGGATATGCACCACTTAGCATTCGTCTTATCCAGCATGCCACTCGATCTGGATGGTAATGATGGATTTTTAATTGAAGATCTTTCTAGTTATTGTTATGCATGACATTTAACTTTCTTAATTCAATCTTTACTTACAAACATAAATGTATGTAAATTTCTATAGAACTTGAGCTCATACAACTAAAATTTTTGTTAAATGCTTTACTGCTAGAAATCTTAGGTCGCAATGGATTAGTGTTGACTGTAAAGTCTAGTTTACAATTTACAATGTTAAGCATCCTGTGCTTTCAATTATAGTAAAAAATTAGTTCTTTGGTGAAAATATACAAACAATCATATCTCAATACCTGATACCAACTGCTGTATATTTTATGAGCTTTGAATTAGGTATGTTACGTGTGAATTCCAATGTTTACTCGATGTATATCATTGTTGCTCAACTCCTTAGCTCATTAAGATATTGAAGTCTACCGGATTTTTTTGATAGAAAGGATTTTTTGTAAAGGACGAAAAGAAAATTATAGTGATTGACGATAATACATCTTCACAAGAAAACACAAAAGAAACACCTAGAAACTAAGAGATCGAGAGTCCTGAAACAAGGCATGCCAAAATCTCTCTGCATGACTGTATGTCTAACAGAGAAGCACCTCTAAACAGTCTGTGATGAAACTGGAGCCTGGCTAATAATAAACAGCTAATTATACATAATTAGAGCATATTATCTTTTAATAATCCAAAGCTTCATATTTTCCCTTTTGGTGTACAGTACTTCAAATATATTTGCTTTTGCCTAGCTACCTATTGATTAGTTCATTAATTGCATTAAATTTTGAAGTGGATATCTATGTTTGGGTGATGAAATATAAGACTGAATATGATAATTGATCTTTTAGGCGCCCTGTTGAAGAAATTTTGAAACTACTGCCTGGACCTCATTTGGAAATTAGAAGGGTTAGTACTTGTACAATTTTTCTGCTGAAAAACTTGTTACTTATCAAATGTGTTTTCTCATGTTATATTTGAAAAAGTTTCTTTGAATCAAGGTCACATCATGGCTATCATTCCATTTCCTCTTTCTAGTTATATTTCATGTTTGCTTGCTTTTTGGTTTGTACAGGGTGGATTCTCAAACAGCCCATCATCTGACACTTTATCTGGGGTTTCAACCAGTATAGCTAAGTATGTTGAAACAGTGCCAGTTTTTTGAGATTTTGTATCTCTTCCTTAACCATCAATGAAATGTTACTAATATAACTATCAGAAAAATGTTATTAATACTAGGAAATTCAATGTTTACTAATTTGTGCAAATGTCTCTGTCAAATCTCAAAGATTAACGTTTCAAAATTATAGCTGTTAATGGGGTTCAGATAGATCCTGCTATGTATACTATATATTTTATCCAAAACTTTTTACTTGTGATTGTTGAGGATATCATTAGCACCATAGGAGAGATTTATTGCTTGGCAAAATTTCCCAACTGCGGGAATGATTTCTATCATGTTTCATTTGCTCTCAGTTTTTGGCAAAAGGTTGTTCAAAAGAAAAGCTATCAGACCTGGATGATTTATATTTGACTGTGTATCAAAATTTGGCATCTTAAAGGAAGGAATTTTATTATTTTGTCAAGCGCCTTTTTTTTCCTAACACCACACATATTACAGAGTACCTGATGGAAGGCGTGCCCTGGTGCTGCTTGTTTTTGTTGGGGGTGTTACATTTGCGGAGATTTCTGCACTTCGATTCCTCAGTGCTCAGGTGTGTTTACTGTTGCCCTTTTTTGTCTTCAAGACACTGTTAACCAATACATTGTTCCTTTGGTTGATTTACATTTTAAAAAAAAAAACGGTTATTGGTCCATATTCCATAGTAATATATCAGATATACAGACCTCCCTGCTAAGTGCATTTGAGTGGCCTAGCCTGTATTTTTACGATTTGTGGTACAAGAAATATGTTTCTGAAGCGAATATTACTAAACCTTGGTGAAATGGTGATTGGTGTGTGGGTGATCATCTTTTTCTTCTGGGAGAGGGATTGTTCTTTCAACTTTGGAAGTTTGTGGCTTTCATCTCTTCTGTGAGGAGCACAAGAGTATAGTGGAGAAATATAAAGATAACCTTATCCAGCACCTACATGACCCTAATAATGGTAAAACAATAAGGGAAAAATCTCATTTCAAATAATGAAAACAAAAATAAGGTCAAGTCCAACCTAGGTAGATTTTTGAATTCTGAATACACAACCTGTAAGGATCACACTTTTTCCAAAATTGTTTGGGCTTTGGGTGTATATTCTCTTGTTTTCATCTCCTATTGCTTGACCTGGTTTGTCTTGCAGGAAAGCATGGCGTATGATTTGGTTATTGCTTCAACAAAAATAGTCAATGGGCAAACCTTGGTTGAAACATTCATGGAAAAGCTAGGTTGATTAGTGCATGAGTTTTTCTTTGACTTCATCATTTTGAGGCTTTTCTTGGTTCAGGAAGGCGAGTTAATCTTGATGGCGCTCTATGCCTAAGAGACGTCATCTAGTCTAGGATGATGCACTGAGCTCTGTGATGAAAGCTTTATTGGTGCTACAAAATCTTCCTCTGTTGATTTTGTAAGATGGATAATTGGAAAGATAGGAATCTTGTTCTTCCAGGAGACCGTCTAGAATGATTAGTTATGAGGACTATTTTTTGCTGTGCTCTATTTCAATTTGTGGCAAAAGATTGGGCAATGTATCCAAGTGTGTTATTATTGATTTTGATTGTATATACTAAGTGACACAATTATTTTTTCACTCACCGTGGAGATTTAAATGGCGGAATTGTTCATTCCAGACCTTGAAATCCTCCTTTAGTATATATATATATATATTATACTTTTAGTATGAGAGCTAGTGGGGGGATTGAGGAAATTGTTCATTCCAGACTTTGAAATCCTCCTTTAATTTTTTGTAGTTTTTTTCCTCTGTTCTTAGCTTTTGTTTTTTTACATTTTACTTGAAAATTTTAATCATGGAGAGATTCTCTTTTTCATTCATTTGGTCTTGGAGTAAAATCCCTAAATTGAAGGTATCAGAGGGCCTAGGCTCCACGTGGTAAACAATTTTTGTGTAAACCGAGTATTCTCTTCATGCAAATGAGTAGACTAATTTTCAAATATCGTGGGATTCAAATAGACGGGAAATCATCTCTAAACCGTGTACTATAAAATGGTTTACGACAAATTAATGATTTCAAAAGAAAATAAATTGCCTAAAACATACTAATTGACTTTATACAATTGCATATCTTTAGGATATGTTTGGATGAATGATTTTGGAAGGGAGGAGTTCATGAACATCTAAAAATAAATTATGATTGAAATATTAGATGAACATCTATTATATTATTTTTCCAATTTTTTCCCTTCAAAATATACTGTGTATGTGGATTTTTTTTTTATAGAGGGGGAGCTGCTTTGCTTACGCTCTGCGTCTACTGGTGTGCTCCAGTGAGCATAGTTTTCCCTTTTGATGTTCCCTTCACACGTGTGGATTGTTCCCACTCCAAAAATTTGAACATTGTTATGTCGAACTTTTTGTGTGTTAGCTTAATTCACATATGCATATACAGTATTACGAGTGTAACTTACAAATAACACTTCTCTTAAAATGATCAAAGCTTGGACTCGATTTCATGCTGATTTATTTTTGACAGAGCAAGCTTAAACTACTGCAGTACCATTTATATTCCTCACATAACATTTCAAAAGCGAATTTACAAAAACTTAATACATTTACAATCCTCACGTAACATTTATTAAAAAATAATTTACAACATTTCCCTTTAAGACACTCCAAACATAATATGAATTACCATGAAGTTTCTGCACAGTTTTCTGACCATCTATCTTTGAATTGAACTATATATATAATAAAGTTACACCTGAAGCTAGGAATTTTGCAATTTATCTTCCCCTTCCATTCTCTGTAAGAGTTCTAATATACTTCCAGCTTTTCTCTTAGCTCTATCAGTTCCATTTTCTGATAATCCCTGAAGTGCTTCTTCAGCTCCATGTTCCTTTGCTAGTTTCAATTGCATTAGATCTCCCGTGCATACAGACCACAAAACAGCAGCAGCGTTCTCCCGGTTGCGTGGTGATCCGGTTCGTATAACCTCAACCAAAATAGGGATTGGCTCGGCCTGACTGATTGATATCCTACCTTCATGATGGCTTGCAAGGATTGCCATTATGGCTAGCGCTTCGTCAACCATCCCTCCCCCTGCGTCCTTCATAAACCGTATCAGCGAAACAACTATCCCGGCTTTTACAGCTCTAGCTTTGTTTCCCTGATAAATACATAGATTAAATATAGCAGTAGCTGCGTCTTTTTTGCCTCTTGGAGTACCTTCACAAAGTAACTTTATAAGCGCCGGGATAGCTCCTGCTGCACCTATTGCAACTTTGTTCTCGTCTAGAACGGATAAACTAAAGAGAGTCGCAGCTGCATTTTCTCTAGCCTCCATGCTGCCATTTTTCAGTACGTCTACGATATCCGGTATAGCTCCTGCATTTACTATACTTCCTTTGTTACTCTCGTTGATGGAAAGATTGAGAAGCGCTGTAACAGCGTGTTCCTGAGTTCGAGGGTCTGCGGAGGACAGCAGCTCAACGAGAAGCGGTATTGCTCCTGCCTCAGCAATACATACTCGGTTATCTGCGTTCCTCTTGGCCAACAACCGGAGCTCACCAGCAGCCGCTCTTTGCTGTTCAATATCATTACTTGTAAGTTTATCCAATAAAGCTTTGATAGCAGTTCTGTCACAATCCGAATGACTGCTTCCAGATTTCTTTGTTCTACAGCTACCTTGCTTCTTTGGCAGTTCAACACCATTGCTTTCGCACCATAAACCAATCAGACTCTTCAAAACATAGTTTGGAGTAAGGGCTGTATGCAAAAGTGTCTGCTGTGTCTTGGGGCAGGTTCTGTGACCAGCATCAAGCCATTTTTGAATGCAGGATCTTTCATATGTCTACAAAAGAAAGTAGAAAAAGTTTATGAATAATCATAACTGACGACACTGTTAGAACAATATCTCGCACAAAAACAGTATTGGATAATACCTGACCGGTAGAGACAATTACAGGATCTTTCATTAGTTCAAGAGATATAGGACATCGAAAATCGTCTGGGATTACAGGAGACCGGTGCTTAATTGACACTTTCTCGCTCTCATAGGTATCAACCTCTGGATTTTCAGTGAGCACGCAGTCTTTCAGTTTCCTAAGAAGGGACGAGACCGTTTCAAAACTGTCCCCGAGTTCTCCATCGCTTGTTATGACTAATTCATGCAATTCACTAGACTCTTTCTTTAGATCATTGATAGTCCTCAGATGCAACTTCTCAGAAAGTCTTTTGAGTATAGCAGGATCAGGGTCTTTTTCTTTCTGTGCTACTGCTATATCCAATTCTAGTTGTAAATCAGCAAATTCTGTTTGAGCTTTGGCTCTTTTGAACTGAGCATGCACCAGTTCAATCTGATGGAAATTAAACAGTTGAAAAAAAATATGGAAAATAATTATCAGTAAATTGATGCTCCCCCTTATCTTTGCTAAAAACAATGCTTTGTAGAAATTCAAAATCACACCAAAAAAATATTGTTGTAGAAATCACATGAAAAGTTCAATAAAATTACCTGTTCTTGAACTTCCTCTGATATCTCAAGTTTGTTGTATGAAATTTCACTCAATGCAGCTTCAATTTTTTGGGTTATTTGTTGGAACTTATCTGCTGTTTCATTTCTCCGCAAAGCCTGTGGCGTGTAAAGCAACAATTAATTAGGTTAAAATTAACAGTCTTAATCGACTAATATAATATGTTTGGAAAACCAAACCGAACCAGAAAGCATAGAATATCTCACTCTAATCTTATTAAACATCTTTATCCCCAATGAAATTTGAAATATTCAGCTAGTGCATATATGGAAGAAAGAAACTTGCAAGGTTAGGCCTGATTTGAGGCATACACTACTATTCGGAAATTAAACTTGAAGCATCTGTTCTGTCCAATTCATACGTTTTCCTATGCATTATGCAGAATAGAGAAAAGAAAAATTGATGACCACATTGGTCATGCATGAAGAAAAATAATGCTAGAGTGCGTTTAGATTTATGAAGAGCAATTTCACAATGAAAAGCAAGCAAGACCTTTCATAATTTCTGTGAGTTTCAAAATCCTTGCTATATCCATATGTCTGATATTTCAAAGCCATGTGAGTAAAGGATTATTTAGACAGAATTTAAGGGTATATCTCGAATGCGAAAATATTTTCTATTTTCATTACAAAAATATCACTTTTTTTCGGTTTCCACTATTTTCTATAAAATAATTGAAAACATAAAACAAACTATAAACATAGCATTTTTTATGATTAAAGTGAGCAGAAAACATTTTTTTCAAAGCAATCCAACCTTATCTGTTTTCCTTTTCAATCGCAAGATAAAAAGTAAAAACTAAAAAATTGATCTAAAAACATATACTACATGAACACGGGCTTCAGATTTAGGAAACAACACCAACTTAAGAAATTGGATATTCGTAAAATTAAACTTGAAAGTTTGTGTAAAATTGATCGAAAAAGACATTCTATCACATGCAGTGACATGCTCTTCAAATACAGGAAACGACACTGGCCTAAGCAATTGAGTAATCCTGCAGCAACTGAACTTGAAAATTTTGCATACATACTTGAACAAAGAATGAAGGGTAACATAAAGTTTATTGGCAGTGTTAGGAGCTACAAGCAAATTATAAAACAGAATTTAATTTTGCATCAATTTCCTCAGAAAGACAAACATCCCAAAAACAATAAATTTGCATCACCTAATAGAACATATATAAACCCTGTTTGAATAAACAGCTTAATTAAGTGTTTATAACTTATCATACACTACTAATAGCTTAAGTATGTGTTATTTCTATAACAAAAGGTAATATAAAGTCATTATACTTTCATATAAACTATTCTGGAGAGCTTATTTTCGACATGTTATAGTTGTTTCCAAAACTTTCTCAAACACAGTCACGAATGTTTATGTTAACCGATAAACTCAAATAAGCAAATCCAAACAAGCTCATAGCTTATCATGATCATGAAGAAAGAAAAATTACACGCCCCTTAACAATTTGACAAGAAAATCAATCACCTACAAAACTAAGCAAAACTTTCTAATAAAACACCAAAAGGGAGAAAAAAAACCAATACCTGATAAAGCTTACTCCCTTGATTCACAGACTTTAGAAGGGTCATAGCCAAATCCAAAGCAACCCTTAGAGATTCAAAAGCTTGAAGCTGCTGATCACAAAGGGATTCATCACAGTCTTTCAATTCCTCAAACAAAGGGCTCAAAAGCTTCACCCTGCGAATCAAATTCCCATACATCCTCTTGCAAACGTTTTGACATTCAGGTAACCCAGAAATCTCTCTGATGGAATCAGCCAAACGATTCACAACCATAAACTTCGAGTTCTCGCTACCACCCATTTTGGGATACACAGAGAAAAAGTCAAAGGTGCAAACTTTGACAAAATGATCGAGCTTGGTTGTAATTTGGAGAATACCCAGATGAGGGAAAGAGAGTTGAAACACAGAACAGAAGAAGAAGATTGTGTTACTTGTGAAAGACAATTTGGGAAAGAGAATGAAATTGGAAAATTGAAATGAATTGAATAGTAACAAACAAACATTTATTTATGTTAGAACACAGACATAGTAGTTGTTGTTGTCCTTGACCCTTTGGAAAAGGTCTTTGTCTCGTGTCTTAAGGCAAGAGAACCCATGGTGGCTCATTACATTAGGTTCATATTTTTGTTTGTTTTTCATATATATATATATTTTTCGAAACACTAGCAAAATACTATTCTATATTTTCGAATTTCAATCATTCGAATACTCCATTCAAAACAAAATACACCATCCAAAACAAAATATAGACAAATTAAAAAGTTATATTTGGTTCAAAATTTAAAATAAATGTATCTATTTTTTAAAGTTATTTTTACATCTATTTTGTTATAATAGGAGTGTAATATTTTCTTTTACACAATCAATATTTATACATATATATATATACTCTTGTTTATTTGTAAAAATATTATATTAATATAGATATATGGATATTAATGTATAAAAAATTAACTTTATATAGAATAAAATGTTATCTAATTATAATTTTTTTATGGTCTCATATAAGATGAAATAGATATTTCTGGTTTAACTAATTGATTAATGAAAGACTATTTTTTAACTAAATATAAGTGAAAAATATTTATACAGTGTAAATTATAATTAGTATATTATAATATTTTTTTAAAGTTTTATCTAAAAACATTTTAAAAACATGGTAGTAAGAAAAAAATATATTTATATTTAAATAAATTACTATTTCCGATCTTGAAAGTGTAGAACATTGTCAATCTTTGACTTAGCTAAAATTTTAAATTAGTCATTAAATCATCAAAATAGTTTGTGACCTTTATAACGTAAAAGATTAAATTAATGACGTTTTGATAATTAAATGATTAATTTATTTTCGATTGAATCAAAGATTAAAGTGACAACGTTTTAAACTTTCAATTACGAAAATAATGGTATCTTCATTTATATTTTAACCAATTGATAAGTGACATATATCTTTTTAACATTCTCTAGATTTGATTGTTGTTGTGGTTGTGATAAGAATTCATGAGTAGGTGAATTAGAGAGTGAGTATTTATAAATTACCCCTCTTTCGAAACTTTACAGAAATTACCCCATCATTCGAAAATTTATAAATTTTCGAAATATAAAAAGTAAGTAATTTTTCATAATTTCGAAATAATTATTTTTGAAATTTTCAAACCTTTAGAACAACCTTAAAGTTTTGAAATAAGTTTTTTTTCCAGATTTTCGAAAGTTTCCATCAATACAAAACTTTTGAAATGTTAATTTTCAGTTTTTTTCAAAATTTTCGAAACATTGAAATGTTCGAAACAGTAAATCTTCGAAACTTTCAAAATTAAAAAATAGAAAGTTTGTTAATTAAAAAAATGGAAAAAAGTTTATATAAATGAAAAAATATATAAATGGAAAGTTTATGTAAATAGAAAGCTTATATCAAGAATTAAAAACGCTCAGATCTAGGACAAACCTTTAGTAAATTGTTAATTTCGAAAGTTTCTAAAAGTTCTAAAGTTTTGAAATTTCTGCGAAGGTTCCACTTCGAAAATTTCGAAATCCTTGAAAGTTTGAAAAATCTGAAAATTTTCATTTCGAAATTTTCTAAAATGTTCGAAAGTTTCAACAATATTTGGAAAATTTTTATTTCGAAAATTTTAAAAAGTTCGAAAATTTCAACAATTTCTGGAAAAACTTCATTTCGAAGATTTCATAACTTCGAAAGTTTGAACAATCTAAAAAATTTTCATTTCGAAAATTTCAAAACATTCGAAATAAAAAAGTAAGTATGATTCATAATAGTAAAAAAGACAAAAATGTAATTTTATGTGGAATGGAGGGTGTGGGAGGTTAAAGTGTAGAGGTGCATGGTATAAACCTCCTCTTTGGAACGTTAAAAGAAGAGGAACGCTCTTAAGCTTAAAAAATGGTAGATAAAAAATTGGATAAAAATACTGTGAATAAAATTGAGAGTTGGATAAACAATCATCTTAAAATAAAGCAAGGGTTTCGAAAAGCCCAATTTAAATTCTTTGTTAAAAAATGGTTGACACGATGTTCTTTTCCTTTCTAAGAATTTTTGTCTTTTTACGGATTCTGACGATGATAGTGAAAACTTTGATCCATAATAAAAAAAATGGGATTAATGAATTTATCGAAAGCTTCAATTCGATAGTATTATTTTACACATTTTAAATAAATATTATGGGTGATGAACGACCACCAAAATATTTTTTTGACAAATTGATTGAATATGATAATATTTTACAAACGCCTAACAACAGGTTTGTTTGAAATTTATGTTTAAAATAAAATTAGCTAAAAAATTGGATATCTACACCTTTTACCAAATAGATGATAAAAATTTGCTCCTAGAATGGATTTTCCTTTCAACGTCTATGTTTGAGAATGAAGAGTCATAGCAGAAATCATCTTACCAACAGCTGCATAAGTTCTAATCAGTAATTCTAACACCACTGTCCCTAAAGAATCCACAAATTTCTTCAAGATGCCTATAAATTTTTCGGCACCATCAACATCATTTTCTTGCTCATAGTGCCTCGTCATAATACCAATTATATTGTTCATAGACCGAATTAGATAATGTGATTTTTCTCAAAATATAAAATGAGTTTTGAATTTTTAAAAAAAAAATTGAGACGAAGTAATTCTCGTGTTTTCATGTTACTTTCTAGTACTACGGATGAGTTCATGTCAACTATGGATGAGTCCATGTCATTTTCTCACGTTTTTGTAAGTACGGTATGCATGAGGTCAAAGAATCGACATAGTTTGAGTGATTGACTGAAACTATCAAGGTTGTTAAGTACAAATGTCTTGTTGACATAATCGATCAAAATGCATCGAGAATATTGGGAAACAAATCTCAATTGTACACGATTAGATTTCACATAAAGTGGCTCGACGAACTCAAAAACATTTACAAACATCACTTTTCACTCGAGTTTTAAAGAAGCAATTAAAATGGAGATGGGTCGAAAAATAGAGAAGGATCGAGTTGAAAATGAAATCCAACCACACACAAAATAAATAGAACCAAAAGTGAACTTGAAGTTGTTGAACGAAATTCAATTACCATATTACCTCAAAGGTAATCTCGTAAGAGGCGGAAATGGTGAACTTAGTGGTTGTCTTGACGAGTAGTTTCCACCTTTAACTACTTACAAACACAACTACTAAGTTCATCGTGTATAACTCTTCTATATGGTACCTTCATGAGTAGAAGACGTATTTCAGACTACACCTTGCACCAAAGACTATCTTCTCGTAGGTAACATGGTAATTGAATTTCTTAAGCAACTTTAAGATCACTTCTAGTCCTCTCCATTTTATCTTTAAGTGATTGGATTTCTAACTGCAATGATGATGTTTTTCAAGCTCATCAAGACAAAATCCAATTGTGACCAGCTTTGTTTTCCTATACTCTCGATGAGTTTCGGTCGATTATGTTAACAAAATACATGTATTCAACTATCTTGATAATTTCAGCCAAGCACTCAAATTATGCAATTATTTGAGGTATGCATCCTGGAACGTTTATTAAAGTATGGACAGAAAAAATTAGTTATCTTCTCTTCTTCTCTGAGAACACAAGGAGTAATCAATACTCCATTTCAAAATAAATTGAATATGAAAAAGGAACATGTAATGGATTCCTAATATTTGTCTTTAGTTCATTTCCAATATTTAATATGTTAACAAGAAATTATCATTATTTTCAAGACCTGCTTATTTTTCAAGTAAATGTTACTTCTTGGTCCATCGTGAAACTTTTAGTATAAGACAATAACCTTTAAATATAGTTCTTCTACACAAAGTTTAAGCTATGAGTCTTGGCATATTTTGGACATGTCAAGAGACTTGCAACTTCACATAACTTGAACATGAACAAAATACTAAAATGTTGATAAAGTGCTTGAATGATAAATAAAGAAGTTGAAACAAAATGCTTGAATAATAAAGAACTTGAACAATAAAATATGTGAGGGATAAATAGAATAATAGTAACGAAAGACAATATGGGTGAAAAAAAATAAAGTTCTACACAATGCACAACACTTAATTTTTTGACCAAGACAAAGGAAAGGGATGAAGAAACTCACCACAACTTTCTCTCAAAATATATATATTCTAAGTGTTTAACATGAACAAGAAATAGTGAAGGAATATTTATTGGGGGAGGATGGAGTTGGCCGTGAGCTCACTTTAAAAGTGAGATGGGTCTTGGTTTTTTTGCAATTTGGATCCTTAGTAGGGGTAGATTGGTCATTTTTTCTCTTTTGTTTAGGTTTGGTCATTTAACCCTTATTTCTTTATTTAGAACTAGTATCACTTTCATTTTTTCTTACATGACTCTTTTTATGTTTTCTTTTCTATTTTGTTGATAATGACTCAAACTTGCTTTCCCCTTGGAACTAGGTTCGTTAACACTAGATATTATACTGATAAATTTTGCGAACAAAGAATCATGGACAATTATTTAACGAATAAAATACATAAGTTTGGAAAAAAATTGCACAAATATTATCTCGATTAGTGATTAATAATATAATTTTATTTCGATGAATTATTGTTTTAAGCAATAGTTAAAGTGTAAAACATCACATAAAGGTTATTAGATTGAGAAATGTTTTTTTGATTCTCACAAAAAAATTAATCTCATTAGATGTGACCCATATATATATATATATATATATATATATATATATATATATATATATATATATATATATATATATATGTACACACACTCAAAAGGGGATAGTCCCTTTCAAATAATAGCAAAATAGATAGTTCAATCAAGATTAAAAACTAATCAGTCAGAATTGAAGATCTTTAATAAAATAGAGTAGTAACCCAACAAGTTTTTGAAATTAATTACTTCAAGTGTGACTGTCCCTCAAGTAAAACAAAAAATAGTGCGTCAAAAATAACGTTTTATAAGGATTGTCTCGATAATTCCAAACATCTTGTCAATATGCAACATTAGGGACTAAGTAGATAGAGTATCAAATCAAATCCATGATATACACATAGGATAAATAATAATAATAATAATAATAATAATAATAATAATAATAATAATAATAATAATAATAATTTAATATATTGAGTCATGCGGTTCAACCAAATTATCACAAAGCATGGTGTCTAATATCGCATCCTAAATTGAATATATGAAATCATAATAGACAAGACTCATACTTGTGGGTCTCAAAGGGATATCATATCATCTGCGTCCATAATAATAACATTACAAGTTAATAAAAGATCAGAGATGTTATCTAACCAAAATATACATAAAACATAACTCATACACTACAACTTCATAGGATCCAAAGCAAATGCAAGTCCTTAAGTGAACAACTGCATTAAGTAATTACTGGGCGAGGCAGTCTTTTGGCAATTTCCTGTGAATACAAACATGTCATCAATCTTTACGCCTTATACGAGAATGTTCAAAGTTCAAACTAAACATGAAAAGAAAAGATGAACTGCTTATAACTTAACCAACACCAGTCAAATTCAACCCAACATGAATATAGAATTATTGCAATATTGAGTAAACTAGTTGACAAATCAAGCACGATGACATGAATAACAATATAAATAAAGAGAAGATACACACTCCCTTGTGAACATGTATTGTTCTATACTATTGCTAGATTAAATCAAGCACTAACTAGAGCATTTGAGAAACCTTGCAAGTACCCAACCTTGTCTTTTCGCCATTCTCTGTCGTGCACAGTAGTTCAACCACTCTCGGATCACAACAATGATAGATGTGTGGACTTTTTCTGATTTTCGCAATATATTCTTAACGGGGCGATTCATGTAGCAAAAATATAGACCTAATGTCACAATTTGTTTTCACAACTTGATGGCATGGATGTAAAGAACTTATTTTTGTCCTTAACTAATCTGTAGCTAATTTCTGAATAATAAAGTGGTGTTACATTCATAGCAAGGTTGTGTTTTCTTTTGTATCCTCAATGACTAAGCAGAAGGCAACCAATGGTAGCAATTCTCTAGGGGATTGGTCTTCTTCAGATGTAGGGTATAACTGGTAGTTGGTGTTTTCTAGCATGCTTGTTTAACTTCTCTACAAGTACAAATCTTGCAATGGCCTTAAAATTAGATCAAGGGCATTCTAATTCTCTTTTTCTGGCCTCAAATATCTTTTTATTGGTTAAACTCCCTACATCCTTATGCATTCCATGACCAAGATGTTATCTTTGTTTGGAAAAGATTCAATTTTTGGATTTTCGTAAAATCGGATACCTATCTCCAGATCATGTTTAGTTCCTCCAATAGGTATATGAGTTTGCTACAATTATCTTCAGACAGCAAAAACATTATGGGGAAGCTTGCTAGTAGCGCAGTCAACAATGTCCTAAGAGACCAAAGACCAGAGTTAAAACTGAAAATTTACTACTAGCATAGCGTCTGGAAAGTCCCAAAGATCTGCAACTCAATATAAAAGGGTGTTCCGACAGTTCCTAAAACTTGAACATGTTTTGATGTAAGCTTCATATAGTTTGTGTTTAGAGGTTACTGTTAAACAGACCAAGCTTCATACCACATGATCAGCTTCAAAACCGGATCATTTTGGAACCTTAACTCAATAAAATGCTAAGTAGTTAGTAGCAGATAGCGTAGCGTAGTGGCCGACTCCCAAAATGCTATAGCGGGTAGCGGTATGACCGCTTCGTCGAAGTCTAGGAAAACATTACAAGCAATTTATACCATACACGTATAGAGGCTAAAAAATACTAACACTAAAGACATATTCATAAGTCATAACTTCAAAGTTCATTGCTACTAATATTTCAAACATAATATAAAGCAAAATAGAGGATTGTCAACACAAACAAACAAAAAACAGAGCACAATAATGGTGTACGATGAGAAAGCTTTGAGAAGAAAGCTCTGTTGGTAGGGATGAGAACAGAGCAGGGACGAGAAGACAGGGACAAGTTGAAATCTCTGCTTTGAAGGCTTTGAAAAGAAAGCTAAGTTGGTAGGAGAAGAAGGGTCGAGAAGAAGCTGCAGAACATAGCTTTCAAGTAGGAGAAGAAAGGTCATGTACGATCACTGTAAATCTATACCCTTTCTTATTTTTATTTTTATACTTCAAATTATGCTTAAAAATAACCTAGAAAGACAGAGGCAAAAAGAAATTAAAAAACCCTAAAACGGTTTAAAAGTTAAGGGTATTTCTGACTTTCCATCCTTAAATTACTGTATCATTTCTTCCCTGCTTGAATTCATCTTCTCCCACCCACGAAGAACACCACCACGGCCGCAACACCATTTTGCGTAGCACACTGCCACCGCAACGGCCGCGATTGACTACAGAGATAAAATGTAACTTTGATTCTCACATCGTTTTATGATACTTGTTTCATATATAGAAGATAGAACTGTGATTCATAGATATTTAGTTTAACATGGCTCAAACAATCGTAGAAAGATCTGATCAATGTTCTTTCCAAATTTCCATAACAATCAGAATAACCGATTATTTTCTATGTTCGTTCATTCTCATTGTAGCCAAATACAAAATCCCACGATTAATTTAAAATTTAATAACTGGAAGGATGTAAACAGCAAAAGTACCTCAAACAGTTCATTTATATTATCCGCTGTCTTTGCAGATGTCTCTATAAAAAACATTCCGTTCTTCTCTGCATAGTCCATGCCATCCTTCATGGGAGCAAAAAGCATACCATATAAGGAAAATGAGTGACTGTGTTGTTTATCAAATAGTTATATAACTAATGTTAATAGGATTATTGCACCACCTGAACAGCCACTTCCCGCTTCTCGTGAAGGTCAGCTTTATTACCAACTAATGCCATCACTATATCAGGGCTTCCATGTTTTTGTAGCTCCTAAAAGTTTACATATATTTCAGCTGCTAAAAAGAAACTGACAGAAAATGTAGATATATATATGCATGCATGCATGTATTTGTATGTGTGTGTTTGTGCAAGTGTGAGCAATGAATGACAGTACATTAAAAGACATATGCCAATTATGAGTTTGCCACACAGAATTATTAGCTATTTTTTTTCATTCTTTTGATAGTGTTTTCAAAACCTTATCCTGTAATGAGAATGATCAGATTTCTTCTAAGTCTAACAGAAGCCAACAAATGCAATCTCACATGCATAAGGAGTGATGAAGGAAAACAGTTTATTATAGGGGCAGACAGTTTATTTTTTAACATAGAAGTGCACAGAACAGACAAAAATTGGTGTGGCTTCATTGTGATTAATAAAACGGATTTTGTGACCAATTCTAATAACTAGTAACAACCATACATATTTATTCCCACCAAACATGCACGTCTTATCAACTAGGTGTTGTCTGCTATAAAATCAAAGAGCATCATTGTGGTCTATCGAACACAGGGACCATTTTTTCTTGGGTTTCCTGCACAATTATTGAGCTGTTCTCTGATCAACTCTTCTTACTATTGGTCTTCTAGACATGATTCTACCATCTTTTCGCTACATATGATGCCTACTTTTCCTCTGAACAGACAGGTCTTTAACTTCCTTATACCCATTATGAGGTAGGATGTTGCCAATGAGCCACAAGGATACACATCCATCTAGTAACTTACTAAAAATTAATGAATTACAATGATTGTAAATGAAGTGGCTAAAAATATGATCATGTTCTATTCATCACTATTGGTAGGTCACATCATTCAAGTAACTATATCAAACAAAAATCGACAAGATAGAACCACTCGGCAAATATACCTTAACCCAGTACTGTGCTTTGCTGAAAGATTCTGGGCTTGTTATATCGTAGACAATAACTGCAACCGCTGCACCACGATAATACAGTGGTGCCAATGCAGCATACCTGAAACAGATAATTGCCAATCAAATTTAACTTCAGAATGTACATCTTGTTGACATAAGAAAAGAACGAATCTTAAGAGAATCAAAATATACAGTGGAGCTCTCTTAATGGTTTGTACAGTAACTTATGCGCAAAATGGAAAGATAAAAAATGAAATTACCTCTCTTGACCAGCGGTATCCCATATTTCAAACTTGACTGTTGTAGAGTCTTGAAGGGCGATTGTTTGTGACAAGAAAGAAGCTCCAACAGTTACCTTACATTACAAAGTCTAAAAATTATAAGAACTCTACTTTGGAATAATTACCGCATCTAGTAGGCAACAAATTTATTTCATAGGCTAAATTAGGAAAATTTACACTAAAAAATTGGAAGTGATCAAAGCATCATATTCTTACCTTTGATGTCGGGTCAAACTGACCACGAACAAATCGCAGAACAATACAGCTCTTACCAACACCAGAATCACCTAAGAGGACAAGCTGTGTTCGGTGCACTTAAACATTAGTTATCGTGTCGTATGACAGTTAAACAAATAAAAGATTTGTGGTATAAAAGAATATTTTTATTAATAACTTCAATAAATCCTGTCATTCTTCGAAAGTAAAAAACCAGCAGAATAAACAGAAATTCCTGTGCCTAAATAATCATCCGGATTCAAAGCAATAGCATATTGTATATAATGTATGGCTCCATGTGGTGCAATAAGTTTTACATAAAAACTATTTGTGTGTGAAAACAATCATCATTGAGATTAACACATGTAGTTTTTGATGTACTCCTTTTGTGGATGTGGTTGCAGGTTTGACAAAAGAAAGTAAGATAGTTAATTTATATTTCTCTGGCATGACATAAAATGCATGATACAGAAACTCCTATGTGATTCTTTTACGTACTCCAGACAAATATTTATAGCATATCTTATAGGACGGTTCACTAAAAAGAAAGTAAATGTACTAAATAACTCACTTCATTCCAAAGGAACAAAAAATAAACAGAATTATACGGTGCTTTAAACTTTCAGCGCTTATATTTTAACATAAATGTATTATGTCCTATGTCTTTTTCTTTTAAGAAGATGGTTACTCAATCCGAGCAAAAACTGAACTCATTACTATTTACTTAAAATACAAAATCTGCTGTACAGAGAAAAGGTTTGAAACAGAATTTGAACAAAGTTATTCAACAAAACACCAGTCCAATGTAATACACCAAAGAATCACAATCATTCAAAAGTGTTCAAAACAGGGGGAAACATAAATCCAAAATGAATGATTTGCAACAAAAACTAGACACCTCCTACAACAAACAATATTTACTTCCTTAGTCAACAACAAACATAAAATCTACAACAAACAAGGAAAAGAACAAAACCATGTTGAAGACAAAGTATAACAAAAAAAATATGATTTTCAAAATTAAAGAATTTATTTAGCATAAAAATACCTTGACACGAAGATTCTTAGCGTCTTGACCTCCACCATTCTCTGAATTGGGTCGACCTAGCTGCCTTGAATCCCTATCTGAAAAAACACAAAATCAATTTAACCTAAAACCCTATTAAAGCCTAAACTCGATAATTTCTTCTAAATTAATGACAGAACCCCATTAAACTACAAACCCAAAATCACAAATCAAAACCCCCCAAAAAAGGTATAATTTTATCCAACCCCTTTTCAGCTGCAGGTGAAAACTAACAATAAAATATGAGAATTGGAACAAAATTTCAAAACTTTAACAATGAATAGGAACCAAAAGAAGTAGAATTTTATTACCTGGAAGGGAGGAGCCGCAACCCATGGCGAGAGAAGAAGTTTTCTATATAAGGAATAATGGGTTATTGTGCACAGCACAACACTGATAAATCGAAAATTGGATTTTTTTTTATTTTTTTTATTTTTGGTTCTGAGAGAAATTGGTGGGTTTACAACGAAGTACGAAATATCTGGGAAAGTTGAGCGTTAGCTGATGGAAGCTTGTTGGATTGAATTGAATGAATGAGAGTCGTATATCGTGCTTTCCGTGAGGACGAGGATTTCCACTTCCACTTCTCGTACAAAAAAATAAAAATATTTGTCCCTTAATTTATATTTTCACTTCACTTTTATCTCCTAATTAATTTCGTATTTTTCCCTTAATTATAGTTCTGTTACGTAGACTTGGTATGTGTAAAAATTGATGGGAATGAGTTGAATCACCGATTTGAATAACAAAATTATAGTTGAGAGATTAATACGAAATAAAAAATAATTACAGGATTAAAGTGAATAGAAAAATAAATTAACAGAATAATATAAGGGAAAAACAGGATGATGTTTGTTTTAATTGTTTTAAGATTTAAATGTAAGTTTTAGTTATTTTGACAAAAGTTAACAAAACTTGATTAAGTGGCATTGACGGTGTTAATATTAATTCATGTGGCTCGGGCTTCTCTAAAACGACATTATTTTATATGAAGACTAGTTTTGAATCGAAGGAAAATACATATTGATCAAAATGTAGGAAATGAAGTAGTTTTATAAGGTATGAGAAAACGAAGAAGATGAAACGAAACCATTGAAGAAAACACGTGAATGAATGGATTCTCAATTATGACACTATTGAAGAAAAACAAAGGAATAATACGAGGTTGAAGTTAAGCGATTTAAGGTTTCTATAGTTAATCTTTTTCTCCTTTATTTCCATTTGTATGATGCTATGTTTTGCTACCCATTTTAGGGATTTCAAATAAATATGTCATTATGGGTTGTTTAATTTTATTTAGTTGTTAAAGTCATTTTGTCATTGTTATTCTTTTTAGAATCTTAAATAATGGATAGATTTAGGGATGAGATATTTAATGATGAGTTTTTTTGTGATAATTGAAGATATGATGGAGTATCAGTATTAGACAAGGGATATTATTTATTTTGAAATTAAAAATGAAAATTTCGTTAACTTTAATTACTATTAGGTGAAACAACTATCACAATGAATCGTTGTTTATTTAAAGTAAACCTATTAATTACATGAACAACACTTAATCACTTGTAGACTATTAAAATTTTGGTCTAACTACTTTTTTTCTAAAGTTTTTGTCTAACCTTTAATAGTCACTATTTTTTATTTTAGCATTTTTTTTTTATTTATTAAACATCTCATTTTCTCTTTATCTCTTTTTTTTACCATATTTATTATATTATTATCTCTATTTTTTTTTCTTTAATTAATCGATTAAGTGTAGGTGTCCACCTATTTTCTTCCTTTAAGAATACTCTTGAAGTAAAACTTTTAGCGATGCTATTTTAATATCTACCATGGCTTTATTCACACGCACACACACAAAATGCCTCACGCCTTTTTTGTTAAGAGTGTGTTCTGTTTATAAAAATTGGTTTTTGCTTTTGAAAGAAAATTTTATAGACATATATTATTGTTAGTTTCTTAAAAACATTTACAGTGGAGTTTTTTATTTTTGGTGTTTAATTGAGTCTCTCATATATATATATATATATATATATATATATATATATATATATATATATATATCAATTATTCTATAATTTTTCAATATAATGTTTAATAAACATTAATTTCTCCAACCTAAACTAATTTTTATTTTATTTTAAATAGATTCCACTAATTATTACACTTCAACAATATTTTTATCTATTTATTATTTTTATATACAATACTTTTTATCTATTAAATAATAACTATTTAATTATTGAAATAATCAATTTAAAAATAATGGAAATATTAAATTAAATAAATTATAAATTATGAAAATTATAATTACTATTTTATTGCAATTTTTTAAATAATTAAAATTCAAAAAGGCAAGCCAACGCCCATATTATTTGATGTTGAAAAATTATATTGCAACCGCCATATATGTATGAAATATTGAATGACGGGTAAAACTATGCACAAAATTTTTTATGTTTAATTTTAAGTGACGCTTAAGTTATTTACGATGATAAGGAGCTAATATAAATTAAACAAGTACTTCACTTTTTATGTCATATTTTTTTTTCTTCTATAATTAATCATATAATTGTGAAATTTCAAATTTAAATAAGAGACAACACGACCAACCGACTTATCTATGTCATACTTATTATTGTATTGTACATATTTTAATAAATATTTTTTATTATTTGCATTTTTCCTCACTTTATCTCTTGATTAATTATATTTTATGATTTCAAACATCAAAACTTTATGAAAATATTGACTTTCTGATTTTGAGAGAGTTATAGCACTATAAATTGCAACACAAAATGTTTTCTAGAGCCATAGCCCTTAATAAAAAACAAGGGCATAAGAGCAAGTTTTTTAAATTTTTCCATCAATATTAATGACCGAGGGTCAAAGTCCTCGCTAATTAGTCATGTCAATCAACATTTTTGAAGATTTGAAGTCTCATTGGCACTTATAGATTGTTTTCCAAGAGCTTAAATCTCCGTTGGGTATTCTATTAGATTTTTCAAGGGCCTAAGCCCTAGCCCTAATTAAGCAATCGATTAATCATCCATTTTCTTATCCGAAAGTTTTACCCTGTACCCCTATTTCTATACCTATACCCCCATGATTTTATGAAAATGTCAACTATACCTCAATTTTTTATTTATTATTTTATCAATTCAAAGTTACTTTTTTTTACCATTTCATCTTTTCCTGAGCCAGAAAAAAAATTTCTAGTCATTTCTGGAAAACTTTTATGAAGAATTCCGGTACACACCTTACTTCCAGAAATTTCAAATTTTCTAGTACAGAAGGTTTTTACCGGAAAACTTTAAAAAAAGATTTCCGCTACAAAAGTGAAAAAATTGTACTACCGAAAAAACTTCATTGGAAAGATTTTCGGTACGTTTCCAGAAAACTTTATAGGAAATATTTCCGGTACACACCATTTTTAATTTTATTATTTTTATAAATGTTATCATATATAGATAAATCGCTACTATTATTGGATAAATGTCGATACTACAAATATTTTTGACACCGATCAGATATGAATAATTATAATTAATATTAATATTATAAAAATATATTATTGTATTACCCGAAAACTTTTTTCACTTTTCCGTATAGAACCCGAAAACTTCATAGACAAGTTTTCCAGTAATAATTAATACAACATAAATAATAATTAATATACCATAAATATTTTTAAATAATAATATACCATAAATACACCATTAAATAATTAATAACTAATAATTAATACATCATAAATAATAATTAGTACACCATAAATATTTTTAAATAGTAATATACCATAAATACACCATTAAATAATTAATAACTAATAATTAATACACCATTAAATAATTAATACACCATTAAATAATTAATATAACATAATAATTAATAATTAATACACCATAATTAATAATTAATACATCTATAAATGGTGTCGGACGAATCCTTGCATATGAAGATTCATATTCTTCCTACAGCTTTAACGTCTCTACATCTAGCACTACCCACTGAAAAAAAAAAAACTAGTCAAAACCAAATGAATTAAATAAATACTAATATAATAAAAAATTTAAACAAAAAAAAATCAAACAACTACCAGAAAACTTGTGGATGAAGTTTTTCGGTAGCTTCCGAAAATGTCACTTTCCGGTAGTGTAAGTTTTCAGGAAAAGTTAAAATAAGTTTTCCGGTAGTTCCGAAAAACTTCAAAAAAGATTTCCAGAAATGATGTTTTGTACCGTAAAACTTTTTTCAAGTTTTCCGGAGTGGAAGTTGTGTACCGGAAAATTTGAAAAAAAATTTCTGAAAAAAAAGAGATTTTTTTGACACTTACTTCTCTTTCGGAAATGTTGAAATGAAGAAATAAAAAAAATAGTAACTTTTTATATATATTAAGGTATTTTGGTATTTTCCTTTACTTTTTGGGTACATAAATAAAGGAAGTGGTACGGGGTAAAATTTTCTTCTTATCATCCTCCTCTTAATTTCTCCATTTCTCTACTCTTCTTCTTTGTTGAACACTATATTGGTATGTAAATAATATTTTTTGATTTTTTTTGTATTATGTTTTTTTATATGTTACATGTTTATATTTTATATATATATATATATATATATATATATTTTTTTTTTTGTAATTTGTGAATAAATATATATGTAGAAATATTTGAACGAGGAGGAGAAAACGATAAGTCAGAAGTAGTTAGATTTAATAATTTGTTGATTAATAATGTTATGTGTAAAATGTGACTTGTATGTTATTTTTTATATTGAAAAATGTGTTTGATATATAAATATGAAAATTTAAAATTTGAGATGTAAATTTTTAGTTAAATTTGTATTAAAAAATGTATATTGTATTTATTGTGCATTTTTATGAACATATAATATTTTTTGTATTTTTGTTTGGTGAAATAATTAATATCTGTTGTATTTATTGTACAAGTTTTTATAATTTGAAAATATGTTAGTATAATTATTGTTTATTTTTTTAAAATATGTTAATTTGTATATTTGATATCTAAATTTCATTTTATATTTTACTTAATATATATGCATTATTTAAATATATGTTAATCTGAATTTTTATTATTTGAATGAATACGTTAATTTATAATCATATTAATATATTATAATTTTTAAGCCATTAATTAATTATAACAATATTTAATACTATCATACATAATTTATTGTTTTAGTTTAACGGGATAATTCGTTAAATAGGGAAAAATATATATTTTTTAAATTTTAATCAATTATCGTGAATAAATCTTTAGTTTTTCTTGGAGTTGGGCTTGTTAGTATTTATTAAAGCTGAAATTATCCAAGTTGGACGGTTTGAGAATAAAAAAATTAATATTAGAATAACGATTATTTATTAAATTCTCATTATTATATATTTTTGATAAAATTTTGGGTTACACTTATTTTACTTTGTTCTTTAGGTATATATTTGATTGTGATATGCATATCGCTATCATTTCGTGTATTTAGAGACTAAAGTGAAATATTGTCAAAATTTTGTCAAAAATATATATAAAGAGAAAATAATAAATAATTATAAATTGATTATTGACGTTTTTTTTATTCTTGAATGAGATATAAACTTACCAAACATGTGAAAGAGTATGTCAGTTTGACAATCAAATCTAAATTATAATTTATATATGTAACCGGATATCCACCTCAGTCTTCTTTTCATCCTTCCATCCAGATATTCAAACCATCTATTTTTTGTATCGGTGATATCAACCCCTGAATCTTGATAAGGATAATTTAATATTTAATGATATGTTAAATTTTACCAACATTCAAAATGATCAAGGGCATGAATTAGATTACTATGTTTTTTGTTGCTTTTTTTTCAAATTTACTTATATCTTCTTAATAATTTTAAATTATTACTTTCCGACGACTATTTTACCTAGGGTTATTTAGCCATCGAAAATGCATAGTTTCCTAGGTTTTTTTAGTGTTTCCTAAGGCTTTTGGCCCTAGCAAATTTAAGTGATTCTTGTAGTGGTCTATTAGTTGAAGTTGAATTGTTTGATATTTGAAATTATAATTTATAAGTCATATTTAGATTAATTAGTTAAGATTGAATTATTGAATAATCAAAATTAAAAATTTTATATCATATAATTAGGTTAAGTTGAATTGTTGGATCATCAACATTATAATTTTTAAGTAATTGTTAGTTTAATTAGTTTAAATCAAACTGTTGGATCATCAAATTAGAATTTGATTGTAAAAGTTTGTCTAATTAGTTAATATTAATTGTTGGATTATTGAATTTTGAATTTCTAAGTTGTACTCTAATTAGGTTAGACCGAACCGTTATATTATCGAAATTAAAATTTGATAGTCACAATTAGTTTAATTAGTTAACATTGAATCGTTGAATAATTGAAACAATAATTATAAATTATAGTTAGTCTAATTAGTTAAGAAATAACCATTGGATCATCGAATTATAATTTATAAGTCATAACTAGTCAAGAAAGAGCCGTTAAATCAACATAAATAGAATTTCTAAGTCATGATTAGTCTAGTTACATTATACTAAATCGTTGGATTATCAAAATTAAAACTTTATAGTTATAGTTAGTTTAATTAGTTAGCACTGAACCATTGGATCACCAAAATTATAATTTCTAAATTATAGTTAGTCTAAGCAGTTAAGATTGAACTGTTGAATCAACAAAATTATAGTTTTTAAGTCATAGTCTAATTTGATTAGATTGACTTATTGGATCATCAAAATTGTAATTTCTCATTCATTATTGTTTCAAATAGTTAAGATTGAACAATAGAATTACAAAAATTATAATTTCAAAGTCACAATTTGTCTAATTTAATTATATTGATTTGTTGGATCATAAACAAATTTCTAAGTCGTTAGTTTAATTAATTAGATTGAACCGTTGAATGATCAAAAATATAATTTTTAAGTTATTTTGTATAACCGTTGATTCGATTTATATTTAAATTTTAAAAAAAATTAACGAGAAATAAATTTCATAATTAAAAAGTATATTATAATAAATAATTTTTATTTATTTATAAGTCCTGAAAAAGTAACTTATAATACATTATATATATATATATATATATATATATAATTGCAAAAATTAATGCATAAATTAACTTCATTGTATATAATTGATAATTATTTTAAGTTGATTTTCTATCTAAAACAGATATGCTATAGCCTATAAGCTTGGTCAAATAGTTGTATGATACCAATGACTTAGATGCTTTGATTAAACACCTATAACCTATGATTTTTTTTTCTTTTCGATTTTATTAAATAATGAAGCGGAACATCTCATAATTTGATGTTTGATAACATAAAATCTAATTATTTAAAAGATGGAATCTCATTAATCAGAAAATGAGGTGAATATGTAAATAATGAAAAACATATAATAATTAAAATAAAAATACAATAATAAGTATGATATAGGTAGTGAAAAACACGTGTTCAATTTTTATTAGTTTCACTTTATCATGGTAAACTATCCATAATTCTTTTATGATAATCTTTTTTTATAATAATATTTAAATGATATATTAATTAAAGAGAGATAATATATTTCATATAAGTGATGCACGTGAGACCCATAAATAAAATAACATGGGAGAGAATACTTCTAAAAATACTTATTTTTATTATGTCACAACGAAACACTCATTTGATGGTGTGTTTATCAAAGAAAATAATCTCATTGTCGATGCTCTAAAGAATTTGTTAGCAATAGAAATAAAACTTTGAACTTCTTTTTAATATCTTACACTCTCTTTGACTGTGGTAGATATAAGGGATGAGAAAGAATATTTTAAAAAAAGTGATTTATTACATATATAAGAGGGGAAAATTGAGAAAGAGCAAAATCCAACAAAAATATCATTTTGTTCACTATATTTTGAGAGATTTAAAATTTTCCTTCTATTTTGAGAGATTTAAAGATAAGATCAATAGAGATGATTAAATACATATATAAATATAATTCATTTAGAATTTATCTCTTCACTTTAAACTAAACACAATTTTATTTATAAAAAAACTAAACATAATTTTAATTAAATATTTTTCACGAAATTTTCTTCTTATGAACTAAACAAGTCTGCACTTTATTTTCCCTTCTCCGTCAAAATTTCCCCTTTTCATTTTTTCCTTTCTATTACTTAAATCAAAGAAACTCTATAAATAGAGCTGACCCAACACATATAAACACCGAAAATGAATTTTAATATGTGAGTTTTTTTAAAACTTATTATATAAAAGAATTCATTAAATTAATATAATTGATGTCGTGTAATATTTCTTTTTCAATTGATAATAAAGTCAATTAATTTAATATTATCAAAAAATTATTAAATTTAGATAATATTTATATATTTTAATTTTAAAAATATTAAAATATGAGACTTTTTGAAAAATAATTTTTTAGATATTTTGATTAAATAAATTTTTTAATTTCCATACAAGACTAAAACGGTTAAAAAATTTAATGACGTTATTCTCGGATTGTCCGATCTACAAATTTGTAACCTATATATATCACTAGGCTTTAAAAAATCGTTGTTTGTCAATGTTTGACCCTTTCAAAAATCACCATCACTATCTATCTATCAAGCAAGCACCATCTACTGTTGTTTTCACTTGATCTACTCTATTATTACTGGAGTCCAACTCAACATCCTCGCCGGCATCATAGCCACCACTAATCACGATAGTGCAGCTTAAAGTATCCATTGTATTCCCTCTTATTTTATCATAATTTAACTATATATAATATTTTTTCTAAAGACAAAACTATATAGTCATGTCATTGATCGATATTATGAACACTACGCTACTTTCATTAGTCGATATTATATCACCACGTCACCCTATTTTCAAGTGGCTCGAATTTTTTTAACAATAGCTAGGGGCTTGGATATCCATGGAGTTGGGAAGTAATACGTTGGAAAATTTCTTGGCGTTTTATTCCTCGGTAAAAGGAAAGAATGCTAAAAAGGTGACTTTGATAGTAATTTAGAGAGAAATTAATGACTTTTTGTTGAAAGGCAAGGTGGTAAATTTGATGGAGTTGATAGATAAAATCAAAAAAATGCCATGGGCTGATTTATCAATTAGGAGGGTTGGAAACTTTGGTTTACTATGATTGATTTTGACTATTATTTAATTATTTTATAAAAAATTATTTCATAAATAATATTTTTTATTTACATACATTATACAAATTTTATATATTATATCATAAAATATTAAATATTTATTATTATGAATAATATAAAATCAGAAAAATTTTAATTTAATTTAATCGACATTTTTAATAAATAATATTTAATTATTATAATTATATAAATGATAGAAAATATTTAAAAAAAAAAAAATTCATTTAGCTATTAATTTAGATATTAAATACACTGTTATATGTCGAATTATTAATTCATTTACCGTAAAAATTATCCTCTAATTTTACTTTTGCAATAAGTTTTGCCACTTATAATC
>JBBPBQ010020324.1:9974263-9984785 GCA_037974755.1 Cicer yamashitae
CATCATCGTACTACATAAATCGATTTAATAATTATTTTTAAAAAATAACTACTATATACTCTATTTTTATTAGACAATAATATAAAATTAGTTTAAATCACAAAATATATAATTTTTTCTCTTAATAGTATTTGCTTTTAAAAAAAAGCATGCCACCCTATTTCAAAACTGCTTGTTCTCGAAATAATTAATTTTATTATATTTTTCTCATTTATAATTAAAATTATTTTCCGATTCATATTACTTGATATATTTTTTTTGTTTAGAAGAAATAATTATTTTTAGACATGGTTTTTTATTAACTAATATTTAAACAAACCTTTTGTTAGTAAAAAGAAATTATTATTAAGAACAAACTAATATTTAAACAATTGAATTATTAAAATAATCTATACTATATATAAAGACAATACTTCATTTTGGTTTAGTCAATTTTACTACCAAAATTATTCTTACGTTTTTTTTTAATTTCTCACATAATAATAATCACCATTGAAAAAAAAACACAAATAAATAATAGGCAAAAAAATAAAAGGGAAGAGGATCGAAGAGGAATATTTCAAATAAAAATAACACAAGAATTATGTTAATGATTAATATACGTTAATTCAAAAATAAAAAAGTGAACGGAATAAATGGTTGATAATATGTGCACATTCGCGACCAAACATGACTAATTATAATATCAATTATAGATTCGTACATTCTATCAATGTGAACTTCCAGTGATTTAGTCTCTATAGTCACTGTGCTATTGCATTATAATATCACCACCATCAAAATTATGGATTTAAGTTCTCAGTGGTCATTGATTGCACACATTCACGCAAATAATAACTGCATGACAGATTGATCGAGATCGAGCGATTTAAATTTCAATTTAATAGTTTTGTTTTTTTTAAAAGAAATATTGTTTGAGATTATAACCGTCTAATTAAGATAAGACCATCGTGCATAATACCATCATGCAGTACCATGACTCCAAATTCAAATTCCAAAATCATGCTTTCCATTCTAACTTGTGGACCAAGACGTAGGGGTAGTTACTACTTGGAATTCCTGAAATACAAACTAAAATTAAGAAATATTATTCAATTAATTAATTATTTTAATTTTTTTAAAATGATATAATGATGAGTCAAAAAGAAAATATGTGATTGAATGAGAGTGTAAATTGCATATCCTTTAATCGGAACTTGCAAGTATCAATATCATATTATCTTATTCATCTATGACTTGAATGCAAATTTTTATTTATTGCGGCAATAACCCAAGAAGTTTCCCAAAGGCCCAAACACAAAACAAAATTAGATGTTTCATGTTTCGTCTTTTCACAACATGTACAATTATTGGAATTAGAAGCACTATATCAAATAAGGTCTACCGTGAATATTGTTATGTGTCGTCGTGTACGCTTTCTAGAGGAGTAACAGTGTGCATGTTTTCCACATATATGATATCTATAAATAGATAAAAAATTCCCATCCATTATCATCACCAAAAACAAGTTGAAAATATGCCCTTTATCTTTTATTGATTGATTCCCTCCTAGCTTTCAATTATCACTCTTTTTTTCTGCTTGTGAATTAATTACTAATATCGATAATGCAAGAAGACAAGCACCATAATAGTTATGGAGGGTTTAAATCTTTGAAACGGAGGTGTAGTGGAATGGTAAAGGAGCATAGAGGCAGGTTCTATATTCTCAAGCGGTGCATCATAATGCTTGCTTGTTGGCAAGCTCATGAATGACCCGACCCTTGCATCCATGCACAAATTATTAAGTTTTAATGCTATACATAATATGCGTAAATATAGGGTCATGTACCTGTATCAATTATTAATTATAAATTTATCATATTGCACTTATTTATTATTATATTTTTTTAAAAAAATAATTATTATATTAGAGTGTATTTTAAATGACTCATGATAGCTGTTCTTTTAGTTAATCTACTGAGAGGTCTCTATTCTCCTAGTATCATAGGCAAATAGCAACATGTTATGGATTTTCTTTTTAATAATCTAATTTTTTTTGAGAAAGATCAATATATTTTTTTTGAAAAATTATATATTAAACTATCTTTTTTTTTATTTAATTATAAGTCGCAATTTACAAATGCGACGTTTTTAAGATTTTTTTTAATTAATAAAGTCGTATTTTTGAAAAAAATAGACTTTTTACATCTAACTTTTATTTTAAAATTAACGAAATATATATATATATATATATATTTCATATAATTCATTTATAAAAAATAATAACATAAATTTTACAAAAATTATATAAATTAATTAAAATTATCTGTGATATTTAAAAATATTTTTGAATATGACCCATTAATCAATATTATCTACATTTTATTATTGAGCAATACATATACACAAACTATCCGTTATAAAACAGATAACAAATTCTAGAACATAAATAAACCATGAAACATATCAAAATCCCGGCTCAGAAAAAGGTCATACAAGCGGCTCCATCTCCCTCTGAAAAAAGAAAAGTTAAGCTAAAAAAATTGGTAACAATTTCTTTAAATTGAATCTGATTCCAATTAATAAATTTGGCTTTAGAAATACTAACAAGATCCATTGATCTATTAGAAACAAATAAATTAATTGTTTTGAAATTATTAAAAGAATGAACTTTTTTAAATATCACATTTTAGAATAGAGAAAGTAAATAAAAAAAGATTGGTATGTATGCGATGTTTTCGATAAAACTAAAAGATTGATCTTCATAAATATATGTTCTATTTTAGAGTACGATAAACAATAGATGATTAATTTGAATTTGAAAGTAGATAAATATAATGTCAATCATGACATTTTTACACTCTATTTTTTGTTAAAAAAAAATAAGAAATAAAAGCGGTAAATAGAGGGGTTGGATAATCCTCCAACACGAACTTTAGCTCCTAGCCTTAGCCTCTATGTCATTGTCTCTGTGTAGAGATGTCAATAAAGCTCTAAAATTCCAAACCCTCTCTTAAATATCTCATACTAATTCCTTAATATTAGACCCCCTATTAAAATAAATTATTTAAGGTCCCAGTCCATTATTTCATTATTTTTTGTGGGCTTTAAGTGAGGGGCTCATAGGCCCACGTTTTGTTAATTGCGATATTTTTGTTGAAAATTTTTTGATATTTATTTTTCTCGGAAAAATATCAGAAAAATTTCTCAAGAAAATCTAAAATATTTTTTCTTGAAACATATATCGATTTTTTTTTTTGAAAAAGTGGGCCCATAGGCCCACCTAAACCCACAAAATTTTAGAAGCTTTTTGATTTTAGGGGTTTTCTTTTTTAGGCCTTTTAAACTATGAAATTTTTGGCATCAAATAGCTGAACCACTCCCAATAACCTTTGGGTACTCCAGATTAGGGCCATTCTTTCATTTTCAACTTTGACATTTAAAATTAATATAAAATGGAAGAAAATAATTACTAATTTTAAACGAAACAAATTAAAAATAAACGGATAGAATAAAATAAAACTTAACGTAAAAAATATACCAAATCAAGATTCATCTATTATGCCATAAAGGGGACGGATATGTTGGCCCAGTGGAAACAAACAAAGGCTAATAAAAACTCCAAATTGATATCTTTTAATTGATTTTGATGTAACACTCATATCCTCCAAAGAGTGGCTACAAATAAAGAAGAATAAAGGGATGCCTACACAAATCCAAAACATTGTCAATCAATATACGACCTGTTTTATATATATATATATATATTAATGTAAGGACAATGGATTAAATAGGTGACGTGGCATCACGTGTGATACATACCTCATTTCAATAACCAAAATTTAATAGCGAATAATATTTATGCAAATGACCAAAATAATGAAGATTAAATATCTATTACTTAAAATTTTATTAATTATTTAATCCACATTGTTTTGGTTATTGGGACAATGAAATTTTTTAATGTATCCGTTAAACTTTTTTAATATAATCAAATGTCATTTAGAATGCCAACATGGATTAAATGGGTGAAGTGGCATGATAACTGGTATTTATGTTATCTCAATCAGCAAAAATTTGATAGTGAGACTATTTCGGGACTAAATATTTATTAAAATTTAAGTATGGACTAAAATTAAAACGATTTAAATTTATAAAGATAAAAAATATATTTAATCTAAATATTATATCGATATAATTTAATATTTTCTCCCCTCACTATTATATACTTTTCCCAAAAAAAAAATCTCATTTTTTAACGCGAACTATCTAATTTTTTTGTTGCTGAATTTAGTGTTAAGGGGATTTAGGGACAAATTTTATTATGTATGTCTCAATTTTTTTTTTGCCAGTTCCTTTTGTTTTGTAAATTTAACTTATCACTTTGGATATTAAATTAGGATTGATCGTGATTAGTTATGGTTAATTAATTAATAAGAGATTAAACACAATTGTATGCGAGATCACAAAACAGAGGAAAACATTCAAAGACCAACGTAGAAAATATATATATATATATATATATATATATATATATATATATATATATATATATAATTAAAATAAAAAACAAGAAGAAAAAAACATATATAGATTGGTTGATTTTTCTAATACGTAGATCATATTGTAAGTATCTTTTATCTCAAGTACCCTCCAACAACATAACTGAATAGTCTATAATCTATTATACACAAATAGAAACATTAAGTACGATTATACGTATACATTAATTGACGAAAGCTTAAAGTTGTATATTGGCTGAATAACATGAAGAACATTTTAGCATCAAGGACCATTCACTACTTTCTTGGTTGAGGAACATGTGGATTCAAGAGGCTCATAATTAATATACCTACTTGGGGCAGAAGAGCGTCGAAACCCTTTTGGCAAACAACCTTCCACATTTCTACCTTGGAAAATATTGTCTTTCTTAGGCTTCAAGTTTATGAATTTAGGAACATTTTCTTCCAAGGGTCTTGCAGCATCTACACAAAGAGGTGCATAACACCCCTTAGTAATATTGGAAGGAGGATTCAAAAGCAAAATGAGAAGAAGCATACATTTGGATATTGTAATTATGGACATTTTGGTAGCTATAGTGTTTGAAATTATTATATATGATGTTTTAGGATTCTTAAAGGTTATTGAAGTTTGTGTATTGGTTTGAACGGAGGGAGGTCTTAAATAGGGTCATGAGATGTGTAGATATGACCAACTCATTGCTAGCAAGGCATTGTTGCTGGCAATTGAACTTGTTGAGACAGAAATGTGACTTTTGCATTCACTTTTTTGAAGATGGAAGTAAGACTCGTGCCTTCTTTAATTTCCTTTGAATCTTTGACGATATCCAATAATATTCTTATATACTTACACGACTTTATCCTTTCTTATTTAATATTTGACTTAACTCATGATATTTTATGTCATTTTGTTTTAAAGAAAAATAGAGCGTAAACACATCAAATAATAGAATTGACATTCATAACTTAATTGATTTAAATTTTAGACAAAATGCCTCCACTTTTTAAACTATTTTTATTATATTTAATTCCGGAGAAAAGTAAGTAACTGTCATATTCATTTTAAAAAGCATATGGTCGATTGAATCAATAATAAATTAATATTATGGAAGAACGGTCTAATATAAAATTAAAAAAATGAATCAAGTAAAATTTGTATCTTGACAAATAGATATTTATTAAATATAAATTATATATTTTTGAATTGAAAAAAAAATAAAAAATATCAAATTCTTCATTTTAATTTATAATTAATTTTAATGATTTGATTTTTTTTGTTAATTGAAAAAATTAGATTATGAGAGATATATAATAATGTAGAAGAATATTAACAACAAAATATCTAACACACATTTTTAATATTTTCTTTTTGATTATTTAAAATGTACACAAGTCCCATAAAATTTTGCGGATCTTTATGAATTTGGTAAAACCTATAAAAAAATATATTAAAAAATGTGTTAAAAAAATATGTTACGTATAACTTTTTTATGGGAGAATTCTATATAACCCAACCATTAAATCAACTAATTACCCATACTTCACGAATATTAGTTAGATATTGTGAACTTTTAGTTTAACTAAAAATATATTTATTGAATGAGCTTAATAGTTATGCACAGTAAACATAAATATTGTTACACTAACGGTTAAAATGAACCATTGTTTATTTGATTATTAATTGATAAAATTACAATTATATAGTATAAATGTACACTCCACAATGAATTTATATTAACCGACAATATAAAATTAGATTACACTGTGAACATAGTGTCTCTTTCTTCTTATCAAATTATGAAAGAAGATTTTTTTTTAAAAAAATTTGAAAGCAGATAAGCTGCTGTTGATTTTTGTCTCATTTTAAATTTACTTATGAAAATTACGTCACGGAGAGATTTTTATAAGCCATGAGTTATGGTGCATCACAAACGGTTGAATTCTAGTCCAAGTTTATATCTCGAAGCAAAAAAGTAAACAATAATGCAAAGGAAAGAGGAAGGAAGATAGAGGAATTACTAATTAGGGAAACTGAAGTGAAGGAAATCTTAGACCAGTTGACTTTCAACAACATTATATATTGTCACACATGGAAGTCTCTTATTGGTCCATGTATTGTTGTAGTAGCTTACCTATTATTAAATTATTATTTTGGCCGGTTCTTTACACGTCTTGTATGATCTTACGTGTTTTGATTGTATTTCTGCCACGTGTCTTAGACGTTTATATCATCGTATATTTGAGGATCTTAGAACTCACCAACCTGTGCTACTCGATTTTAAGCATTTTATCCTATGATATTTTGAATATCTGAAAAATGAGAAGGTGAAGAATATAAGAAAGGCTGTAAAAAAATAAATGGGATAAAAAGATCCTAGTTACACAATCATTTTTACCGAGTGAAAAATAATTTCAATCGGGGCAACCGAAATTGTATAACGTAATTACAACAAAAAATTTGATTGCTATCAAATTTATTTAGAATTAAATATAAATAAAAAATGTATTTAATCTAAATTTAAATTAAACATAATTTTTTTTATATATTTCATTTAAGAGAGTATTATCAATCATATATTTTTAAATTTTAATTATATAAAAAAGTGTTTCGAAAATTAGTTTAAATTTTATTGAAAAAACAAATATAAGAAAATAGAAGTATTTGAATTAAAAATTGAAGAAGTTCAATTAAACTGGAGTTCAAATTTAGGTAAAGAACATAAAATTAAGATAATAATTAATATATTATTTTAAATAATAATAATAATCAATATACTAAAATTTATTTGTAAAAAAAGAAGAGGATAGAGGTATTTTGAAAATATGCAGTGTGTTTTGCAAAACAAATGGGGTGTGGGTAGCAATTTTCACCTGAAAATTGGACCGATTTATTAAACACAGGCTCATTCCATGCGTATGTTAAAGGAAAATAATAATAGTTAACAAAAAATAAAAGGAAAATAATAATAGTAATAGTTTAAGATTTTTTTTATAAATTAATAATTTAAGATTATTAAAACAATAACACATCTCTCTTTTTGAAAAAAAAAATAATAATACTTCTAGGTTTTTTTTATAAAAAAATCTTTTTTTTTCTTTCTTTCTATTATCAAGTTTAATTTAATACAACTGAAAAAAACTGAAAAAACACACTATTGGCGCTACACTACACTAGTTTCTCACTTTCTCAACTATACAAAAGTTTTGTTTGATAAAACTACAGTACTAATAAATTAGTTGATTGTATAGTTTATAAGTGGATAATAAATAAAATAGTTGATAGATGATATCGATTATGTTAGCATATTGAATTTATAGTTGTTGATAACTTTAATTTAGAACTTTGTTTAATTAGTACCAAGAATAACTTTAATTTTATGAATTAAAATGAAAAATCAAAGGAATTAAGGTGTTTCCATTCCAAAGTCATGACAAGCTAAGAGAGGAGGGAAGGATCCTTTTTTTCAATGCTTCGTCAAGAGCCTTTGCCCGTTTGGGAGTTCAAGAGAGAGGAGAGAAGGACTTCCGAGAAAAAAAAGAGAAAAAGAAAAACTAGTCCCCCAATTTGAATGAGGTTTCATTTTTTTTCATGCAATTTTTTTTTCTTTAAAAAAAATGGAAAATTTATTAATAAAAAAAAACTAATAATCAATTTACAAACGTCCCTTATCTAATACTATGAAGTTATAACGCAAAACTCTTACACTAAATTAACACCATAATGTTAAATTTGTTTATGTTTTTCAGAACACAAATATATTTTTATAAAATATTTTTGAATTTTTTAAAATACTTTTTGGTTTCGATAAACTTAAATTGAACTAAGAAAACTTAAAAGAAAAATTTCAAAACCCAAATTAAATTTGGTTATGTTAGAAACCAAGAATGTTCTTGGAAAAGTGTTAGAAATGAAGAATGTTATGGAAAACCAGAATGATCAGAATAAACCAAGAACGTTCTTGGTATTAGAAAATGTGTAATTCAAGTATAGTGTTAGTTGTGTGTAATAACTAACCAACTAATTACTCAATTAGTTAGTTAGTTAACTAGATAACAATTAGAATGAACCATATATAAATAACTCAATTCATTTATTCTAAGAAACAAGTCCTACAACATATATCCCATTCTATATTTCATTATTCTTACACTTGAAGCAATAGCTTGAAAGCTCTCCATGAACCTACTTACCACACCTACACTATATCAAATATTAGGTCGTGTATTGCACAAGTATCTTAGGGAACCCACAGCCTGCTTGAACAGGGCCGAATGAACTTGTTCTTCTTTACATTATGTTCTCAATTTTGCATTGATCTCCATTGGAATGACAACAAGGTTGCAGCTAGTCATACTGAACTTTCTTAAGATCTCTCCTGCATACTTCTTATGATGCATCAGTAGCCCTTGTTATGTCTCAGTAAACTCCATGCCCACAAAATAGCTCAGTTTGTCCAAATTTGTCATTTCAAACTCATCTTTCATGATTTCTTTGAATTCTGCAATTGTCTTGCTGTTGCTGCCAGTTACCAACAGGTCATCCACATATAGGCATAGTAGGATCATTGCAGACCCTTCAATTTTCACGCTATTGCTTCAAGTGCCAGAATAATAAAATATAGAATGGAATATATGTTGTACGACTTATTTATTAGAATAAATGAATTGAGTTATTTATACATGGCTCATTCTAATTGTCCTCTAGTTAACTAACTAACTAATTGAGTAATTAGTTAGTTAGTTATTACACACAACTAACACTAGATACTTGAATTACACATTTTCTAATACAAAGAACGTTATTGGTTTATTCTGATCATTCTAGTTTTTCAGAACATTCTTTGTTTCTAACACTTTTCCAAGAACATTCTTGGTTTCTAACATTTTCCCTTAATTCAAGTATCTAAGTGATTTTACACCTAGCAATCTTCTTAACTCTTCAAATCTACTTGTTCTCAATGCCTTGGTCATGATATCAGCCAACTGAACTTCAGTTTGATAATAGATGAGCTTCAACTTGCATCTTTCAACTTGATCTCTTAAGAAGTGAAACCTTGTCTCAATGTGTGTTGCTCCTTCCATGAGATACAAGGTTCTTTGCTAGATTTATTGTCGAGATGTTGTCAATCATTGATGGAATTGGCCTGCATACATCCAACTTTAACTATACTGTTAATGATTCCAACCACAATGCTTGGCAAGCTGCATAGCTGCCAGCAATGTACTCAGCTTCACACGATGATAATGCAATGACTGACTGCTTCTTTGAGCTCCATGCTATTGGTCCAATAAAAAAAATTAAAAGATATTAAAAAATGTTTGGATTCAAAAGATTTAAACTCCTACATGAATATTTTTTGCATGTGCAAACACAAGTATTTCTTGTTACCCTGCCAAATTTTTATAAACATACCATCTATCTCTTTTTATTTTCCTCATATAAGGAAACTTAATATCTTTTTTATAAATAAATGTTAAATTAGTAGAGTTATGTCAATTTTTTTTAGTTTGAATCTGTTTGAATCTAAGAACTTCGACTTAAGTCTTCTTATGTGTACTTTTAACCCATTAACTGAGCTATATATATGTCATCGTTAAATCTCAAAGCTAATAAAAATTTGAGAGTAGTAGCTGTCATTGCCCTTTTATGCTGTATTCAATTTTTCTGTATTTAATGTCTTGCTTTCACAATTCTTTTTTTGTTAATAAAATAAAATTATTTTTTTGTTAAATTAAGTAAGCTTAATCATGTGTCAATTTTTCAGCATAGAATTCTCGTATGTTATTTTTATCTAAAATTTGTTGGTTATGGTTAATGTTGGATATTTAAGTTTCAAATTGAAATTTAATTAGTAAAAATTTTAAAGACTTTTTAAGGACACATAATTAGGATTTTAAAACAATAGTATTTTAGAATATCTTAATTTTGAGTATTGTATTCCAATAATACGAGTCATGGATAATCTCAATCTATAATCTCCTTTAATAATTTCTATTTTTTTTAATTTATTTTTAAAATTTTT
>JBBPBQ010020324.1:9985189-10002681 GCA_037974755.1 Cicer yamashitae
ATATATATCAATAATATATCAAATGGTTTTAGATTTATATAAAATTACATATGTATGATCTATATAATTTAAAATTTCAATCCAAACCGAAAAAAAATGAATAAAATTAAAAAAATAGAGATGATCGAGAAAAAATGAGAGAAATTTGGATTGAGATTATCCAAATTCGTAGTATTACTCCCTCCAATTATAATTATAAGTAAAAAACATATTTTCACTGTTATTAAAATATTTAGTTAAGTGCAATTAAATTTTTTAGATTTTATATAAACATAAAATAAATTTATTAAATTGTCAATTTTTAATAACAAATATTAAACTACCTACATTAAATATTTTTGAATTAATATGAATAATATCATTAAATAATTTAAATATAATTTTTTTTATAATAGTCACTAAAATTTAATGCATTTTTTATTTTTAATAGTGAACAAAATATTAGTTATAATCTATACATTAATTGAGCTTAATCCAACTCATTAATGGATTGAATATGTAAAAAGTACTATGTTTACATTTTTTTTTAAGTCAAGAGGATTGACCGTGTGTTTGGAAACGTCGTAGGCATAATATATGGCTATGAATGCACATTGATTCGAAAATAGTGTTTAGATTTTTGCATTTCTAACTTCATCTACTGTTTTTTTTTTGGATAAATTTTTCTATTAGAAATAATCATATTTGAAATATTTTAGACACTAAATATAAACAATTTTATAATAGAAATTTAAATTTCGTTCACTATTATCAAAGTTTGTGAATATAAATATAATAATATCATATTTGATGTGTCTAAATATTTTTATTCATTTTAAAATATTTCAAAACTATATCAATGAAAATGAAAATATAAAGAGGATCTTAATTCTAAAATAGAGTAGAGAAATAAACTTTTGTTACGTGGAGTCAATTTATTCACATATTACTTTACTTATCACTTCTATTATTAAATGCAAAACTCTCTTAAATAAGTTTAAGAATTAAAAAAAAATTGATATTAATAATATTAAATTTGTATTGTTTTTTCAAATTTACCTTCAATAGAAAATTAGTTACCAACATTATATTGCTTTGAGTGTAACTAGATTTAAATCTCTGTAAATAGAGTCTTGCATTCAAGCTATGTAGATGGAAAAATATGGTTGAGAGAGAGGACAACCAATTAAAGGTAATTAATCAAATTTTTCAACGAAAATGCACTAATAATGATTGATTATTTTTTTTTATATAGTATTCATTGTTGTTACAGGGGAAAAAGATACAATGATTATAGATATTTTTTTTAAGAAATAATCAGACGCAATTATAAATTTAAAAGAATCTTATATAGAAAAGAGGAAAAAAAAACAAAAATCAAAGGTCAATGACTGAATATTCAGAATCAAAGGTGTATGGATACTTTAATCGGTCAAATTAAGCACATTTTTTAATGGCTGAAACCGCCCACTGTTTCAAGCCGAAAGCCCAAAACCACGCTAAAATGTTGGATTAATTTTCCTTAAGCATGTTATCAAAATAAGGTTGAACTGTTGAAGCATGTTTGATCAATCAGTCTCAGATCATTAGTTTAGATTCCTTAATTAATTAATGTTCCCTATTTAATTTAATTTAATTGAATAAGAGATACATAACATGATCTCACAATAGAAGTGAATAAAATACTAACTTACATATAAATAATTATAATTATGAGATTGATTAATTATGCCATTCAATATTATGCATGCCATGTGAAATCGATCGTTGAACCTAATCTGCTTTGGATTTACCTGCTTTGTTTCAATACATGAAAAGGAGATAAACCTTTAATTTTCTCATCTGGCTACTGCAACTTTTAATATTTTTTAATTTATTGTAAGAGTTACGTCGGAATATTTTTTCTATTTTTGATTGAGTTGTCGTTCTTTGAAACTAATTTTTTTATTAAAAAAATTGTTTTTTTAAAACATGGTGATTCGATATACAGTAGAAATAAAAATTATATGAATTTATTTCTAATAAGCTGAAAACAGGTCAAATGATTTAAAAGGGGGTAATTTGTTTAAATAAATAAAGTCAATAGACAACTTAATTCTTTGATTTTTAGGGTAGTAGAATCACAAATAATTTAATGACGAAACATTTGAAAAATTTTAAATTCAAATTCTGATATCAACAATTTTAATAAAATTTTATTTATCATTTAACCAAACTTTAAATTACTAAAGTCAATTTTTATAAAAATTAGATATTTAAAACAAAAAAAATCACATTATATATATAGGTAACGATCTCTTTTTAAATATAACAATTTTTTATAAAAGTATAAAAATGTGTCAATATCATATCCTGATTTTCTTTATCAAAATTTGAGCGTAACAATTTATTTAGTTGTGAACTTATGACCTACTTTTTTTTAAAACAAAATTTATTAAATTAAGTACAAATGATACTCAAACTCATTACTTTAAAGGTATTTGTTGTAAAGTATATGCCTTTAAAACTTTTTTTTTGTCCAAACCTTTAAAACACTTTTATATCATATTACATTAAAAAAATATTGGCCATACATTAAAATAATACTTGTAATAGATAAACAGTACAACCACCGGCCGTCTTATAAATAATTCTTTTTTTATTTTAAATATAGCGTATAAACAAGGTTTTCGTGTAATGTTTTCTTAAAACGTACTTCAATCCGATGACATAAAATATAACTTGACTCAATAAAATATAACTACATAAGTTATTGTAATTTTTTTAATAGTACAGTTAAAAATATTATTTTTGAATAAATAAATAAATCACCTTAGAGAGCTAATGGATATTGATTATGTTGATAAAGAATTGACTCGCATCTTACAAAGTTATAGATTCAACTCCGTAGTCGATGTGAAGATTTTTATATTTCTCTCGACATTTTTTAAACTTTAAAATCTATCTTGACTCATTAAAAATGTCACTTTAGAGACCTAATCTACGCTAATTTTGCACTTATTGGTCTATAGTTTTATACTAGTTTTATTATACTATCTTAACAAATTTTTTTAAATAGTAAAGTTGCATTAATATTACATACCTCTAGCATAAGCATAAGGAGTGCACATAAGACTCAAAGTACAAAAATATTTAGGAAAACACTTAGTTTCTGTCAAGAACAAAATCATTCATTATTCAATTTGCCTAAACCAAAAGAAATACACCAAAAATGAATAAAACAAAGACCAACAAGAATCTTGCACCAAAGCCGCCATCGACACTATCGAAAAATCATATGCACCATCAAGTTAAAAATACCTTAGTCGCAGTAGACCCATCGTTGTTTATGACAAGGAAAATCACTTCGACAACTTGAATCGCGCCTAATTGAAACCACAACAAAATAGACATTGAGCAGATACTCGATTTGACATGCAACAAAAAACAGTAGATACAAAACACTCAAAGAAACACCAAACGTAGAGTCGTGTCATTCCAAAAACAACACACATAGTTTAGTCACCTACAATTCAATCACGTTAACGGTTCAACCCACTATTGGTGGATGCTGAAAGAAAAGCCTTTGATTTTCACCTTCAACCAATTCCAAACCTGCACTTTTATTAGTTCCAAAATTTTTAAAACACTAAAGTCAGCATTTCAAAAACTTAAGTCATTTCGGCAACTCCAAATCTCCACACCGTTGTGAGCTATATTGTCATAAAACTTTGACTAAATACTATCTCACCTTTAAAGAGCCCTCCAAAATGAGCATTGCAATCCAAAGACAAAACATCGTCCACCCTCATCCACCTAAGAAGCAAACTCTAAACCTCTAAGAACACATGACACTCAAAAAATACCTGACTTCCAAAATAATATCTTAACTAATGGATTAAGTTCCTTTTTTTTTTTATTCTCTCATTTTCCTCATGTTGTGAGAGTCATATATTCCAAAATAATTTTTATGAACTTATATATAAAAAATAAACTTGAGTAAAAACAATATTTTGTACTTATGACTTCCACAACATAAAGAAAAAGGAGAAAAAAAGAGAATATCTAAATTTTATCTAAGTAAATTTTTAATTTTTTTTGTTGTAAAATAAGTAAATCTTATTTGAACACAAACTCAAATAAAAAATGTTTAAACATATAGTCACAAATAAAAAAATATAATTGAAAAATAATTTAATCATATAACTTACTAATTAATTATTTTTTTTTTTATATATTTTGTGTGGACCCAAATATTGTAAAGCAAATATTTCTCTCTATCTTAACACCCACGAGCTTACCCTTAATAATATACAAACATATACAAATGCAGCTTTCAATCTAAATAATGGGAATCTTGTATCTCCCCCTTTTAAAATATTTAAAGTTAGACCTTAGTATGAAAGGCACCATAGAATAAAATAAAGTAGTACTAGGTTGTTCGCCATCGGTGAGGCATCTTTAATTTCTTTTTTTATCTTTTCGGCAGCACTAGATTGTACAATAGATTTTTTTTTTTTTATCGGTGATTAATATTTTGTTGACGGTAAAGATTGATTATGTGACTACTTTATTATTTAATTCTTTCACTTTAATCACCATATCAATTTTATCTCTCTTTAAATTACACAATGAGTAATTGGTAGAGTGAGAAAGAATCTCTTTCATTGAAAAAGTTTAAAATTTATATAATTGACTTTGCAAACTTAAATAAAAAATTTATAGAAATAATATAAAATTGAATTGATGATTGAAATAAAGGAGTTATAGAATATAACGATAGCGAGACCCTAGATTTGATTATTACACTCAACAAAATACTAATAGAAATATACAATACTAATTATTAACACATTAAAAAAAAATAAAAAATTAAAAGTTTAAAGTCTTTCACGTCTTCATAATTAAGACAATAATCTAATTAGTATTAATTCAAAAAAAAAAAAATGAATTTAGTTTAGAGACATTAATATTATTCAGACAATATTTGAATAGTGATCTTAATCGTGAGAATGAGTAATACCATGACTCGAAAAAGATCCAATTTAAATTAATTTTGTATATATAAAAAAGTTTTATAATTTAGTTTTAATTTATTATGAAAAGCTTTTATCCTATTAACTGTATTTCTCTTTCTATCAACAACCACAAATCTAATCCTATTAAGTGTATCGATCTCACCATATATCTATGAAACCCATGTCCTTATTCTTGTTCCATTGGGTTGGACTCTAAAATTCTAATTATCATTGTTTGAGATGCCAACATTAGTCTTATCTCCCTAATTATCATTTACAAAATATGAATAAGAAGGTAAGAAACTTGTATTTCTAATGTGAATGTACGTACGTAGGAGTTTAACAAAGATTAATAATGTATTAATAGTTTAGTTACAAAACATATATCTTAGAATCCAAAATGATTATGTTCTTGATGGTGTCAAATGGTCATGCCATTTTTCAGCTCTGTTTTGATGGTGGCGGTTAAAATTTATTAGGGAAAATATGGAAGAATGAACGGTAGTTTGACAACTTGCAGTGGTTATGAAGTGAAGTGAATACTTTTTCATATATGGTTGAATGTTAAAAGCTTAAAAGAAAATATAAATAGAAAATGTGGACAGAAAATGGTAAAATAATCTTAAAATGAAGAAGAAATGAGTATAAAAAATGGATAGAAGAAAAAGTCAATCCTTAAACTGTTAAAACCCATTGAAGAAAAATAGACCCTTAATATAACCAATTAAAATCTGAAATTATATAATTTTGGAATAAGTTTATATGTTCATTTATACCATAATTAATATAATATAATGTTTTAATCAATTACGATCCATTCATAAACGAAACCCGACGTATAATTAATGCTTAATTGTTTTTTTAGAACAACCAATGTTAATATGTTGGTCTATTAAATAATTAATCTAACAAGAAAAAACTACATCATAAGTACCTTAAACTTAATTTAAATGTTTAATGATATCTTTTTATTTTTTTAAATAAAGAGTATAATTTATTTTTCGAAACGACAACTCTAAATTTTTAGTGATTTTCTGTCTAAAACTGTAAAAGGGAAATACATTCTTTTGATATGTAATTTGTCATTAAGTATTTACTTTGAAATTCTTGTGCAATTTTGGTCTATTAAAATGTTAAACCATAATATAGAACCCAAAAAAAATGTAAACCATACACAATTCTTTTATTCATTGAATATTAGTCAAAATGACATCTTAGTTTAAAAATAAGATTAAAATGACGCCAAGATTTTGAAGTTAGTACATAGTGAAAAATTACATTTCAAAAGAAGGTCAAAATAATGCTATAAAATATTTGTAATTTTACTTCGTTGATGCTCCATACAAATTAAAAATTGATGATATAAAATATTTGTCGATGATGTGTCAGAATCAAACTTTTAAAAAATTGCATATACAAACCCGTCTCATCACACAAGGGCATATTTCTTTTTATTTTAATTTGTGAATGTGATTGTTTCATTTTGGTGGTTGGTTGCTTTTGTTTTCCGTTTGTTATCGTTTATATTTTAAAGCATTTTCCGTACCTTATTCACGTGGCCAACGGGCCAGGTATTTGAAAAGGAGAGCAGCAAGATTTCCAACTCTTTAAAATAAACAAAAATTCTGTAAACAAAAACACCTCGGCTGAAATAGTTATTAACTATTTTTTCTTATAGGTTATCAATATTATTCATTTACATTTTTTTTTTCAATTTTTTTACTCATTTATACTTTAAAATGAGTTATTCATTTCAGATGAATCAAATATTTTTTTTAAAAAAAAAGTCAAACTTTTCTTTCTAATATATATAATTATATCAATTGATATTGTGGTATCAAATTTTATAATATGACAAAATCTCTGTTAACTTTTTTATCTAATCCGTATTACAAAATTCATTAATTGTTCGATTAAAAGCTATTATCCCATATATCATGTTTATTAAATCATTCGATATATCAAATTAACATTTCATAAATTTATACTAATCAAGTTAATTTTAATATATCTAATATAAGAAATAGTAACTTAATGGTAAATTTTATAAAACTATATACAGTTAAAAATGATCAAAGATTGTGTGAAATGATTTTAACCCATATGTGTCGGGCGTCCCACCAAGAGATAAGATAGGGCTGTAATTATTGGGAAATATTTATATCACACCATGATCAACTTAACTTAGTTATTATAAATAAATAAATATGATAATGTAGTATATAAATATATGGTGCACACACCACCAAAGGTTCATCCCTAGCTAGATTATTGTTCATAGTTTGTGTTTGCCTTCCTAGATTCTCTTTCTCTCTCTCTCTACATATATATAATATTAGAATGTGGAAAGAGTATATTCTGTTAGGGTTCCCTTAGTTTTTCAGTTATAAATAGCAAAGTGTGAATGAGGGTTTGGTCATGCCAATTATATACATATTTTCTTCATTTCATTGAATCAATTGGACTCAAATTTTAATATATAGTCGTTGTTTGCAGGTGCAGCAGCATCAAGATTCACATACAAATTCTTTAACATCTTTAATTAATTGGTGTAATTAACCACACTAATTAAGGGGAGTGTTTTGGTATATTGAGAATCTTGATGATGCTGCATCAGCAATAAATGATTTCAAGCTCAGATCGATCTAATTAATATTTGGATCTTGGATCCCTTAATATGGTTCTTTCATGCTCAAGTCAGAATTTCTGAGGGGTAAGATTTTATATATTCATTGTTTTCATAATTAAATTTTTTATTCTGTTAGCAGGAACCTGATATTTATTTATTTCATTAAATCAAGTAATTAAAGTGATCTTTTTGAAATTTAGAGTAACTGGTTTATTTCTTTCTGGTTCCATTCTTAGGGTTTTTATAACTTTAATTAAAGGATAAAATAAGTTGATTTTATTTGTATATTCTTGCCATCGTAAGAAAACAAATTAAATTATGTAGTCCATGGTCTAGTTAATTTTTCTTTGAGGTAGGGTTAAAATTTAACCTCAGATTTAGTTTTATATAAAACCATATGGGGATGATGATGTGGAGGCTTAATATATATATGTTCCCTGCAAAGTTCATCTTAAGGTCTCTGACAAATTAATTAATATATAAGTACTCTTTCAGATTCAGATTTTATCCCAAATTGAACATACACACATATGCAAACTAGTTCCATGGCATTAATTCTTGAAATGAAAAACAAAAAAGTAGTAATAAATACTCCATGAGTTAATTAACCTTTCTTGACTGCTTCACCATGATTATGAAAGGAAAATAATTAAGGAACTCTCTGAATAGTTAGAAAGATATATAAAATTTCTTTAGTTTCATATTTTCTTGTTTTACAGGTCAGACATTATATGATATCTAGACAGATTAAATTATGTTATGTCTTGTTCTAACTCTGCTCGCTGTCTGGCATGAGTAATCATACTAGCTGGATGATATAATACACTATGCAGGGAATATATCTAAATATGTATATGCATAAAGCTTTTAAATGTCATACCGTTGGGAGAGCAACAATGAAATATATCTTCTCATTATACCATTAAAAATACTTTTGATACAAAAATCCAACACTAAGATGTACTTCTGTTCTTTCACTAAGCTAAATCAAAGCTCTAATACCATAGAGGAGTTCGGAAGTACGGAAACAACAGGTCAAGAGTTCTAGGCTTAGAGGAGACTTTGCCAGTACAAATCTACCGAGAACTTTAAAGTATTAACTATATTAATCACTTCTCTTGTATAAAGTACTTATTTTAATTATAGCTTTTTGAAACTCTTCATATCAGTTCAATATATATATATATATACCTGAAGTCCAGGCACTTAAATCTTGTGTGAGACAGTTAAACTGTGGTGTGGGAATTGGGTGTTTCCATAGCCAATAAAGAGTTGCAGAACTCAGTTTAAAACCAAATTATTCCTTAATTTGCATATATATAGATTATAGATAGACCTGCTTTTTGGAATACTGATAAGTAGAATATTTGGTTGTCCTAATTCTAATATTGTGAGACCAGGGTCAGAACCTTGTGTTAACATCAGTAGTACTGGCTACCCTAATTTATTTAATCTTTGAATAAGTTGGTTTATTTATTTATTTTTTATAATTTAATATTTTAATAATATATATTTAATTATTCGGAATAAGTTTATTTGTCAAAAATTAATAGAAATAAGACAATAAAAAAATTGTCATTTGATTGATAAATTAATTTGTCTTATTTTGATTCTTCCAAGATCTCTACAACAATTACAAAAAAACTTTTTCAATTATCACGACAAAACACAGAAATAAAATCGATGCAAACAACTTAATTATTTATTTATTTTGTAAAATATTTCTAGTCTGATTAGTACAACTTGATATATCATACTTTTTTTTATAAAATATCTTTTAATTTTTCAACTGTGTTAATTATTTATATACTAATATATTCTCAATTATATCATTTTTTTTTCTACGATCTATAATAAATATTACAATTTTAAAACATAAATGAACTCTCTTTTAAAAGTAAACTAATAAAACAATTTAACTTGCTTACAAATTTTATGCTTATACAGTAAAGAAGAAAATGATATCTAAGTTGAAGTTGATGGAATGAGAAGTTGAGAAGAAAGGTAGTATTGCAAGTGAGTGGTACTTTGAGGAGACATGATATACATATGAGAGCAGCTTTTGTGTCACCAATTGTCTCTCCAAGACTCCAACCATTTAAAAACAAAGAGTGCAACAAAAGAACTACTAGATTTTGGCTGTGACCCAGTAAAAATAAACAATAATAATGATTTTTAGTACTACAAAATATCTGTTAGTGATGAGTTGTGATTCAGAATGTCATTTGGTCTATTTCAAAGAATCATCACTAGTTTTGTACGGTACAGTTGTGTTCATGTCCTTTTTTATTTATATATTTATTTATGTGACATTATAATATTTTACTTTTCTAATTAGTTTACATTTTGGCACAAAATTTGTTTAAGGCGTTATATTTTGCTGGAATTTGAATGAATTTGGATCCTCTTGTTTATGATTGTTAAAGGAGAGAGAATAACAAAAAGAAATAGGAAAAAAGAATGTGAGAGAGAAATCAAGAGAAATATAAAGAGATGTAGAGAATGTTGTAGGGATACTCGTCCAATCATCCTTGCATTCAAATATAATGGCTTTGTAGCCTTTACCACAATCTATACTCAAATTTCTATTTGAATTTACACAATAATTTTTGTATATTATTTTTTTTGTCATTAGAATAGATGATAATCATCGTTATAAACGCACGTAATTCTAGTTTAGATTCGAATATGAAACAAGATATTTAACCTAATAATATTAATATTTATCTGTTGAATTATAATTTAATTACTTAATCATGTATCTTCTATTAATCATGTATCTTCTGTTAATTTTTCAGTGTGAGTTGTCAATTGCTTTTCTTTATTGTGCATTTCTTTTTGGGTGGCAACCAATTATCATCTTATTATTTTTAAATTCTTTCTTTATTTTTCATAAATATATACATGACATTAATCTTTAGATGTCCACTTAATTTACTTATTTTCTTAAATGACCAAAATTAGTAATCGGCTATGTTAGTAATTTTTCTTTCCATTTTTATTTTTTTAGGTGAATTTACTTATGTATTCTTTCTAAATAATGTCACTATCTAATCACGTTTATATATTCTTGCTAAGTTTCACATGTGATCCTTAGATACCTTCCGCATGCCGACTCTTAGATTATTTAAAAGATTTCTTTTTCACTCGTGTACATTTAAAACATTATAAACATGGTCTAAAAAAACAATATTACAAACATATTTTTTTTTATAAAAAATTTAAAATTTATTAATTACTAATTAATTAAATATGAAATTTTAAGGTTTTAACTTTAAATTTTTTATTATCTTTTGCTTTCAAATTTTAATGTTACATTAACTGGTATTTTGTCTATTATACCCTTACCTCATAAACTATTTTATATTTACATTAATGAAGAGAGTAAATGTGAGGGAAGGTCAAGAGTATATATATTTGAAATTTGTTTACTAATTAAAGTTATTTCTATTGGTTTTTATAAAACAATCTTAAAATATGAGTATATATATAAGAGCATTTTTTGGCAATGATAAGTATAGAAGAGCATAAGTAGTGTCGTCTTACAAATTATGATCCTCAACTTACTTTTGTACCAAATATACATTTAAGAAAATTACTCAAATGTAAATTACCATGGATCATTGTTTACCCATACTCAATTAGCAAAATGAGGTTTAGTCATACATAAGTTTACAAGCCCTAAATTTGAAAGTTAATTAGAAAAGATAGGATGATTTGTAAGAGTTGTTAGATAAGATAACTTAATTGATTAAATATTTAATCTAACATTAATTATCTCATAACTGCTTCAGGATAAGATAAGTTGATTTCAAATTTGATGTTGAAAAATGTTAAAATTTAAATGACAATACAATTGATGGTTGATCTCTTCCTTAGGGGTGTTAGAATTTGTTGTGTGCTTGATATGCATCCGTGCGTCTTTGTTGAAATGTGGTCTAGGTTATTTGCCACATACTAGTTATTGCATTTCATGGAAATGGCTTAATTTGCTCCATTTTATTTTCACGAACAACTTATTTAACAACAACTTATACTATACTGTGGTGTTAACATTTTGTAAACTCTATTATAATTTTAAAAATTGGATCTCTAGTAAAAAATAGTACAATTTTAATATTAGAAAAAAAATTAAAATAAATTTTAGTTTCTATAAAATTTTAAAATTTTATTTTTAGTCATTATAACAACATTTTCGTTACTAAGTATTTTTTTTCCACTTTTAGTTCATATTTTAAAACTTTTAATCCCTATATTCTCAGTTATCTTGTTTTCTTATATATTCAATTCAAAGGACTTTGGTGTTGCTCTAGTGTTCATCTTGTTAATTAGAATAGTATAAATTCGGTGATTTGGAAAAAGGACGTAAGAGTCTCTCTAAAAAATTTAGAGACAATCTACTCTTAATCTCTCAAAGAGACATACTTAATTTTACTTCAAACATTGATGTATAAACATGGAGGGATTAATCTTATCTATTATTATAATATATTAAAATATAGTTTTGAATTTTATTAACAACAATTCATCATTATCTGTGCTACATACTCTAATATTTGTCAACTCACAAGAAGTATGATGTGACATCTTACAAAACACATGATTTCTTTCATCTTCTAGTTTCATTCTATTTTATTTCACTAATATGTAACACAAACTTTTTCATTTGTCTATCGAATTAAGTACAATTATTTCACACGTTTCACAATTTCAGCTCAAGTTTATCACTTAATGATCCATCAATTCACTTAATATCTTTGATTACTCATTAAACCTTTCATTTCATTAACTTATACAAGTTCCATTGTTTTTCAACCACCTCTTGCATTTGGTTCAAGTCACTTACCAATGATAAAGACATTATAAAATGCAAGCAAACCACACCCATTTGTGTGACATACTCTCAGTTCACATATATTTCAATAATATTGTTTATCTGTTATCAATTATTGTTGAATATCATATATAACTATCATTGCATATGAGGTAAATCTTTTTCTCAATGATGTTGAATGCGTCTCTCATATCATTTTTCTTTTTCATTTTATAATTAAAAAAACATATATATTTGAAAATAATAACCTGTTTTTTATTTTACGGAAAAATATATGTATGAAAATATATTTAATACTTAAATGTCTAAAAAACTATAAAATTTCAATCACATCATTCAATTCTTTAAAAAAGTCATCAATCTCTCACAAAAAAAAAATAAATTCATCTTCAAATACATAAATAAATTCAACAACAGTAAATCAATAAAATATGAAAATTCATCGATTCTAAACAATGTCAACTTTAAGTACAAACACTTAGCAAGTTCCTCAAAGTCTGGAAGGAAACAATTGAAAATCTGCAAAAATAAATATTAATAATAAAAGTGAGGAGAAAACATTTAGCATTGCTAATTGGTCCACCACATTGCTTTCATCATTACACATAACCCACCAATCATTTTAGTTTACTAAGCTATCAAATTTTTTTAATAGTAGTGTTTCATTTGTTTATAGTTAGAGTACTTACTATTTCTAAATAAAATACTAAAAACAGTGTTTAATAGACTTAATGTAAAAATTTAAACTAAATTCATCATAAGCTTTTGCATAAGCATCATTTTTGCTCATAAATAGTATTTAACAAAAATGAATAGTATTTAACTAAAAAAATTTGTATTTAACAAATGTAAAAAATTTAAACTAAATTCATTATAAACATAAGTATAAGCTGTCCGTTCATACCTTTAATATGTAAAACTATAACAAAATATAACATTTATTTAACTCAAAAATTAAATTGCTCTTTTGAAAGAGACAATTCAAAAATTAGATACGAATTTTATGAGTAGTCATATACGAGATTACAAGACCAAAACAAATTAAACACTAAACTGCGAGAAAAATTCAGTATTTAGCCTAGACGCATGAACACCTTGCATTAGCATTCATATAAAAATTAGTTATTAATAATATCTTATTATAACTAATTCGTATAAAAATTAATTATTAATAATATCTTATTATAACTAATTCGTATAAAAATCTACTGTATAACATGTTGAAGGAAAAAATAAAAACAACTGCAAAAGTGGTATCCATTAAGATAAGATGCATCACAATCAAATGAGACATATATGAGGTATATAGTATATATGTACCTTAATGAGAAGATGACAAGTAACTTCATTTTGATAAAGAAAAACCTCATTTTATTTCTACAAGATTTTCACAATATATCAACTTGGTCCTCAAAGATTATTGTTTTATTATTTGGGTCGTCAAATGAATTTTTTCACATCAAATTAGTATCGAAGTTTATTAGAATCAGATTAATAGATCAAATTAACAAAAACAAGCAACTATAGAGATTATTGTGATGTTATTGACATTTCAAAAATCAAAATTGATTTTCTAGATCTTGATTCAGGTACTTGTTGAACTTATGTCAGCTACTATTGTACCTCTTTTAATTTTTTGCAAAGGCAGTGAGTAGATATTGTACCAATTCTTAGTTAGTGTGTCCTACTGCTGCTGCTACATTTTCATCAATAATATAAATATGTACCATAAGGGTCCACAAAAATGAAAAAGTTATATCCTCACACTGAAGAACTAATTATCCACATATGCATCTCCAATGTTTATTATACTATGGCAAACTATATATGATGTCAAAATTGACCATTCGTATGATTTCTGAATATCTTGTCCAAATGATTTGGCTCCACAATGAGCATTGTGATCCAACCACTTTGGCCATCGTACAATTTTTTATACAATTTTTTGTTTTCTACTAGAGATCAATTTTTTAGCATTTCTATTATCTTTTATAAAAATTTGAAATTTTTGAGTCCTAAGGGTTCAAAGGATTATTACATAAATGGATTGGATGTTACATTTTCATCAAAATTCTTAAAATATTATATATGTGGATCATCTCACTTATATAAGATTTAATGTCCACTTTTTCATCCAATTTGAGATTTCTTTGTTTGCACTTGATATATCAAATATCTTTTCTTCAGATGTGAGTTCATCCATTCATTTGGGTATTCTCCTATTCAAACATAAGTTTTTTCATTCATAAACACTTGAACTGTCGTTGACACTCAACATTATTGAGACACGCCATCTGACTACCATTATGGGTTGGCCACGTCAAAATCAACAACTCTGATATTACTTTTAGATCATGAAAGTGATCAGGTGATCATCCCATTAGAATTAGAGCAATCACACACTTTGATTAGATAACACATATTTACTAAAAACCTGAAAACATTGTATATGAGTTCTCTCACTTATATAGTTCTCAATATCCACATTTTCATCAAATATGAAATTTATTTACTCACACTTGATATATCCGTAGAAATATACACATATTTATTTATACCATTGCAAAATTTTAGTACAATGTATCTCAAGCTCGGTTGCTTAAGTACCGCCACAATATACACTTGAGATCAAAACTTTCAATTTTCTCCATCAAATATCAATGCTTTCAACGATGTTTTAAAGAGTCAAATTTAATATTAAAACTAAACATATTCACAATGTCCTTTTCCATATAATATTGTCGTTTCCCCTTCTAATTTCTAAAAAGTAATGTTTTATTTTCTTTAAAATTTAAATAATTTCAATATTATTATAATAGGTTATGGGTACCATCTGTTTGGATTAATAATAAACAACAAACTAATTATTTTTGTTATATTTCTTTGAATAAATGTAAATTTATCTATAATAAATTTATCTGTAAGTGTTCAATGGATTCTAAAGTCTTCTTTACTTTTGATTGAAATATCATCATTTGATGACCATAAATATATATATTATGGGTAGCTAAATATAAAATATATATGTATTTACTAAAAAAAACAAAAAAAACTTGGGGTACCAAAAGCTATCCCATTGTCGTGAGACCATTCAGTCATGCAGACGTGATTTGAGAACATAGGAAGACGAGAGAATGAACCACTTTCAATTTTTTAAGTTAAGACCACGAGTTCAGTAAGAAAGACCCATTTCTTTATGTCTTATTTCATTGAGCACATGAATACACGAGAGTGATACTTTAACAAAAACTATTTTGTTTTAAAATGAATGTTATTTTTAATTTTTAATGTAATTTTAAATATATTTTTTTCAATTGTACCATTCAATTAATATTATGTAACTGCTTCTGAAGCATGAATTGGATGATACAATTGAAAAAAAAAAAAAGTTACGTTGAAGTTCATGCTTGCAAACACTATGTGGCAATTATGATGTATGGCGGTGGAGGTGTGCTTGCTTGCAAACACTCCGATCAAGTCAGTATTATGATTAAAGTGAGTGGAAGATTTAGAATAAGACATACTTTAATAGGAGATAATGTGAAATTTATATAACCAAAAGGAGATAGTAGTAAACTTGGGCCACCTTTAAATCCATACCATGTGACGGCTCATGCAACCCCCAAATTTGTTCATTTGTTTTAGCTTTATACTAAATTCTAACTTCTGATAATATAAAATATACTATCGAATTCTAACTTTCGATAACGTATATGGAGACGGAGAAGCAAACATGAGAGCGGATAAACTACCCCAACTAGACTATAAGTGACTTAAAAAAAAAATGTAAGGTGCATATCCTTGCGAAGACTTAGGAAATTATACTCTGTACCCTTCATATTAGACTCCTACCCCATAAATATGATGAATAGATATATTTATCCTCATATAAATATTAAAAGTTGTCGTTTTCACTCACAATATCATTTCAGTTTTTCGTACATAAGTGAGTGCCAATTTTTTTAAGTTTTCTGGAACAGAATTTACACTCCGAAAAATATTTTTCAAGTTTTTTGGTAGTGACTTCTTTACCTTCAAACTAATTTGAAGTTTTCCATAACTACCGAAATTCTTTTTTCAAGATTTCCGAACCACACATTTTTAGTATACATCTTTTCAACCTTCTGTATCAAAAATCTTATAAAAGGTTTTTCAATAGTTTCTGAAAATTTTTTACGTACCGAAAAATTTGAATTGATTGGTCGGAAAATCTTTAAATGGTAAAAAAAAAGGTGAATTTGAATTTATAAAATAATAATAAATTTTAATATAAAATTGACATTTTAAAAATATTATGGTGTAATGATATAACAGTGGGAGTACAGGTAAAATTTCCGAAGACTTATTGGTATTGGGCCTTTGTTACTAATTCAGGTGAGATGCTACTTTATTCATCGCCAACATTAGTTGGAATATATACATATATTCAAAAAATATCAAAATTTGCACGTTTGTAAAAAGAATCAAACGTATAAGCAAATGTTCAGTTATCTTTGTTTGAAACACATTCCTAATTATTATTTTTTGATCGATACACATTCCTAATTATAGTTTGTGGAAGCTTTTCACCTTATTAGTGGGACTTTTACACAAATTAAGATTTCGAATAAAAACTAAAACATCTAAAAAATGAAGTTTTTCTCATCTCAAATTTCTATAACATTTCTTTTCCTTGAAATGGTTGTTGTAAGAAAACATAAAAAAATAAACACATAAAAACATCATTGAGGTTCCTCATTTTTATAAACATTCATGTATTCATGAAAATGTTAACATTATCAGGTTAGTCCTCAAATAAAATTTCTTGACCACTGCATTAATTTTTTCAATGTTAAATTCTCACCCTCTGAAAAATCAAATTAATATTTTAAAAAAGTTTAGAGTAGTTAGATTATGAGCAGCCATAATCAAACTAAATCTCAAAGAATATTTGTAAAGATAATTAATAATTTATACCCAAAAAAAGATAGTTAATGACTTATAAATATACTTATATCAACAATTGAAATTCAACATATTATGACTATGTGCCATTAGTCTTTATCATTCATTT
>JBBPBQ010020324.1:10017361-10088059 GCA_037974755.1 Cicer yamashitae
TAATCTTTTTGTAAAAAAACAAATTGATAAAAAAAAGTTTTTTTATATGAACACTTAATTAATGACAATATTGCACAATTTGTCACATGAACCTATTATGTAACCGCATTTTTTAAATAACTGTAAAATGTTTTATTCTTAATAATTTTTACTGCAAAACTAATTACACTGATAGTATATATATTTTTTCTCTTAAAAAATTACTTGATTAAATTTTATTTTCATACCGTTTAATTTATGAAAGTATATTCCATTTCATATAAATTTAAGAGAAAAAAGTTATGCAAATCAACATAAACTAATTTTATATGTTCAATAAAAAATAAGTATTGAACAATTATTTTTAATAAGTAGTCGTTAAATAAAGATAAATAACAAAATGAATGATTTAGATTAAATATTTATAGTCATTGTATTTAAATTTAATTGTTAATTAATATTAAATCAATAATAATAATTTTTTACTTTTAAAAAATGAAGTAATTTGTAATTTATATAGAACATTAAATATAAATCAAACCGTATGAACTCAGTGTATATGGGATTGTAATGTTGACCAGTAAGGAAATAAAAACAGAGCATGGGATTAAAAAACAAAAAAACATGTATAGAGTATGGGATCCACATTTGACATTGGCATGTGATAGTAGATATGCAACAGCTACTGCATCTACATTATTAATGGATATTTGAGACAGGTGCAGCACCACGAATACACGTGTTAGTTGTAACAGAGGAAGAGGAGAATCGACAACGTATTTCATTCAAAACTTGAAAACGAATAATGAAATTAACTGACAGATATGACCTCTACATTATCAAAACCATTAGATGGCACCAAATTGCTAGACTACTTTTTCAAATTAGAGGATTACAATATAAAATTAAAATCTCTTTCAGTGTCACTTTTTTTTTTGGGACATCTTTCGGTGTCACTTGATTATTACTCTTAACAAATGGTAATTTTAGTAAAATAAAAAGTTTTGAGGTCAATATTACTACTTCAGATCACTCTTAACAAATGATTATTACAAGTTTAAGGTAAATATTACTACACTTTATAAAATTAAGAGAATCTTATCTTAAATGCATTTTTTTTAACTTTTATTTTACATTCCAAGACAGATCCATAGATCTAACAGATGATGGGCTAGAAATCTTTTTAACAATAAATATTATATAAAATTAAATAATCATTGACTTTTTTAACAATAAAATAATGTATGATAGTATGGTAGATGTTATGGTGAGACCACTTTCATAGATGTAGATTAGTGTTAAAAATTCATTCAAAATTTGAATAATGATCGGTGAATGTTCCTATAAATATAAGTTAATAGTTCTATTAATCTTTGTGACTGAAATTCGATAAAAATAAAAAAAATAATTATGTTCTTCAAAACTTAACTCATCAATCGACATCAATCAGATTATCGTATTAGTCATATAAATTTGAAAAATCTTTAATTTATACTTTTGATGAATATCGTTAGAGTTTCGGATATCATTTAATTTAAAAAAAAAGTGTATGTTTAATTTCAGTTTTAGAGGTGTCAAAATTAATTATAGACATATAAAATTAATTTTAACATGTTTGAGATTATAAATAATTTTACTTCCAAAATGATTATAACTTGAAAGTATAATTTATAGTTTTTGAGTCCAAATATAATTTTTATATTAAAATTTATTGTTCAATTCACTTTTATCTAAATATATACAAATATAAATTACTTTACATTTAACTCTCTTTTAATTAAAAACAATTTTACAAAATTAAATAATTTAAAATCAATTTTAATGATTACCAAACACTTTTTTTGTTAAAAAAAAAACTATACACTTCTTGTAAAGCTATTATACAGCCACTTTGCAATATTTCGACGCAGAGTGATTTTAGCGTCAATAACGACAATATACGTCGTACTTGAAACTCGAAACGCTGTACACAGGAAAACCACATGCTCATTGTCCTGGTTATGCTCGCTGATTGCTTTGTTTATTTTTCTCGGATCCTCCAACACCAACACTCAATTGCATATTTGCATGTATTCAACAAAAAAAAACAAATATAACTCAATTACATGCTGGTTTTATTTTCTTCATAAAGTAAACTGATTACAATTGATTTATATTTTTTTCTCAAAATGATTAATAAGTGAGTGTAACTGATATCTGCTTAGTAAAAAGTTTTATATTATTACTTCATCATAATTATTTATAGATAAAATTTTAGGTAGTTATGATAAGATTAAACATATTTAATAATATAATAGTTGTGATTAATTAAGAGTGGAAACATATTTTACACAACTATATATATATATATGAATTAAATCTTTGACAATATATCTCTTTCAAATTATTATGTCCATTTATTATAGTTTTTCAAAATATATTTTATTACTACTTCTAATTTATTTTGAAAATAAAAAATCAATTGGTTTATTACTATTGATTGATATCACAATTGATTGAGATTAATATTTCCTAATTCAAAATCAAATAATTCTAACCAAAACTCTACACAATAATTACAGCAATGATGGAGATTTGATTTTCACTTAATGCTGGTCTTACATAACAGTAGGGTTTAGGAGCTTACTTACGAGACAATTATGATAAAAAAAAAAAAAAAAGTACTACTTGATACTAAACATTGTCCTTAATTGTATTTTTAAGGAATAACATTAAAATTGGAATTAAAATTAGATTTGAAGTTTAAAATCAGAATTTTCTAGTCGTCAGCCGGCGCAATCTAAATATAAAACAAATTTATTATTTTAGGAACTTATACTTTGAATTTGATCACTCTCAAGTAAATCTTATCTTCCCAAATGAAAATATTTAATAAAAAATTGACAATTTGTATACTATATTTACACAGACAGATAAAAACATAACAAAATACAAATGTTATGAAACCTACTTGTTTAACTTGTGATGCCTATTGCCTAAATTAAAAAAACAAAAAAATGATCTAAAGAAATTACTTTGTAATAAGTCAAAAAAACATTGGTCAATTTACAATTCCACCTATGACCAGCTAGAAACAAAAACAGGGACCCATGCCAGCATATGCAACAGTAATAGAAATAGTAATAGCAAACAGAAAATAGAAAAGAGCAATGGCTATCCATTCCATCTATAATTCTATATAGTAATAAGTTTATCCATCTCAAATGATGATAATATATAATGTACGGCTCAGATTATGTTTAGGTATCTGCAGCATCAGAAAAACAAAAGTACCCATAACAAACATAACGTCATAATTATTCACTGCTTTAAAACTTCAAGTTTCTTCTCTTCTATCGTCGTGAATCTTCGCGTTGTTAATTATTTCCATCAATAGAGAGAGAGAGAGAGGAAAAGCTCTATAAGAAAGAATCATCAGTGACTAGATTACTAGAGAGTGTGAGTAAAGTACGTACCTACTTGACTTGTTTCTTTTCTCTGTCTTCCACTTTTCTTAGATTTTCACTTTTGTTTCTTTTCGAACCAAAAAACACTACTCATGTTCATGTTTATATACTTTCTGATTCTCTATTCTTAATTCACAACCTTTTTGGTTTTTTTTTTTCTATTTAAATTTTTTGTGTAAAACATGGTGAAAATGCATGCACAGAATTTAAATTTAAAGTTGTCATAGCTTAGAGAGAGTTTCTGAGTTATAATATTTTAAATAAGAATAAGAAAGTTTTTAAATTCAAACGATGCAGATTGCATTTTAAATAGCAATCAATCCAGATCCGGAATTTCGGTGGAGAATTTAATTAGCTAAATTAATTTTTTCCTTTTTGAGATTTTCTTCTGTTAATATAGGATGTTTTTGTGAAGGTGAATTGGTGTATTGGTGAATTGGTGAATAGTGAAGATGAATAACTCAGTTTCAGAGAACAGTTTTATAATTGAAAGTGATGAAGAAGATGAGAAAGATTTTAACAAAGGTGAAGGTGATGATGGAAATGATTCTGATTCTTCCAATTCCTCAAATGAAAACCCTCCACAGAGGAAACTCAGTTCTTACAACCCTTCATGGCCTCAGAGTTACAGGTAGGTTAATAATTCCATTTTCTATTCCACTAGTATGTATGTATGTGTGTGTCACTTTACGTGCCTTTTTGTTTGTTTTTGTTTCTGCAAGTGTAAAGGGAATCCTTGTAATGGAATTTCTAGAGAGAATAGTTAATTGTCCTTTTTCTTCACTTTCTAATATAATCCTGAGAAAGTGGTTTTACTTTTTTGTGTGGATGTGAAATTCCTTTATCAACTTTTCTTATTAGTTTCAATTAATAGTGATACTATGAGTTTGTTAAAGTTGAAAATATAATTTTTGTCAAAATTACGGCAGTAGACGTGATTTCTTTTTGGGGTTTGACATGGTCAAGACTCAAGAAGTTAAACCAAAAAGTTGAAAATTTTGATCAATTGATTATTTTTGTCTTAACCCTATGGTTCTGGTAATCCATAGTTCAATCCAAAGGTAGTAAGTAAAATTTGTCAATAATTATTTGAATTGGGGTTTAAACTCGGGTACTCTTAGATGGTTTCGTTTGAGTTAGTGAACTAAGGTCAATGTCTTTTCAGTTAAGTGCATGAACTGAATACTTATGTTGTGCTTTTGTTATTGGTATTTCAGGCAATCTATTGATCTATACAGTAGTGTACCATCACCAAACATTGGATTTCTAGGAACTTCTTCATTTTCAAAATTAAGCAGTTCCTTCCTTTCCACATCTCTAACAAGGAGGTACACTCCTGAAGTACTTCCTTCAGTTACAAAACCTCTGATACAACCAACAGAAGAAGAGCAGCAACAAAGACACAGCTCCCACGCCTTGCTAATCCCTCATAGAAAGTCTTCTTTGCTAAAGAAAGATTCCAAGGTTTCTCATGAAGTTCCTTCTCGCCACTGCACTTTCGGACAGGCTGTCCTTAATGGTAAGTAATTGAACCTTTTGTTTATCTTTACCATAATTAAGAATAATCTGTATGTGAAAACTTGAGATATGTTGATTTGAGAACATATGCATCTTTTCTTTGGCCTTAACTATCCTATTCTTAGAGGAAAGGGGCCCTGGTAATCAGAAGTTTGATCAGGAGGTAAGTAAAGATTGTTTTAGCAGCGATGTTTGAATTCGAGTACCCTTGAATCCTAATAGATTTTTCGTTAGCTTGCGTATTTATGTATTGATATACTAGACAACTATGAAATGCTGAAAACCATAAACCATGCACTCAAAAAATCATCAACTGTATATGCCTTGTTCTTATTTTGGAATTTGCAGGCATAAATGTTCTTTGTGGAGTAGGAATCCTTTCTACCCCTTATGCTGCTAAAGAAGGTGGATGGGTTGGACTTTCCATTTTGTTCATTTTTGGAATTATTTCCTTTTATACCGGGTTGCTCTTGCGTTCTTGCTTGGACAGTGAACCTGGCCTTGAAACATACCCTGACATTGGCCAAGCTGCTTTCGGTACTGCTGGACGTATTGCCATTTCGGTAAGACTTCATACTCATCTATACTCATACTCGTCAGCCTCAGACGTTACACTATGTCTAATTTCTTTCCTAAGATTTCTCCTTTTTTTGTGGATGCAGATAATATTGTACGTCGAATTATATGTAAGTACTTCTGTCTTCGCTCAAGTAGTAGTCCATTTAGAGTCTCATTCATTGTCATTTGAAAAATAATATAATAATTATGATGAAATGACTAATGTTTCAGATACCTTAGACCATAAGTTTTGTTCGTTAAAACTCTATGCTGTCATGCAGATACTTACAGTCAGTTCTTCAAGGTTTTTCTTATTTATTTTGTATCAATTACTTTGCCTATTAAATATTACTTCATGCAGGGATGTTGCATTGAATATATTATTTTGGAGGGAGACAACTTGGCTTCCTTGTTTCCAAATGCATACTTAAATTTAGGTGGAATTGAATTGAATCCACAAACACTGTTTGCTGTGATTGCCACATTGGCTGTTCTTCCTACAGTTTGGCTCCGCGACCTTAGAGTTCTTAGTTACATCTCAGGTTACACTTTTTTTGTCCATGTAATGATTAATTTTCCATTCTCTGATAAAAGTTTGTCCTGTATTCACATATTGCTATCAGTATTGTCAAATAGCAGCTATAACGACATTGTAGCGCTAGAGCATAGTGGAATTTGAAAGAAAAAAAACTATTGTTCCACTATACGCGATTTAATATAAAGTGTTATCAAATAGAGGCTATAGCAACACTATAGCAATGTAGTATACCATGATTTGAACAAATAGCTATTTTCTACAATCTACAAATGACAACATTAATTGCAATATTATTGTTATTTGCACTTATTATAACCATTTGTTTACCATGTTTGTTTGTTATAGCTGGTGGAGTTATTGCATCAGTTTTAGTGATTCTGTGCTTGTGCTGGATCGGCGTAGACGACGTTGGCTTTCAACGTTCAGGAACAACACTCAATCTTGCAACTCTTCCTGTTGCTATTGGTCTTTATGGTTACTGTTATTCTGGACATGCTGTGTTCCCAAACATTTATACATCCATGGCAAATCCAAACCAATTCCCTGCAGTACTTGTAGCATGGTAAACAACCTATAAATTTTAGCCATGGTTCATAATTCTGCAGCTTCTAATCCTTTCAAAAGATATTAGATATCCTCAAGTCTTGTACAAATTGCAATTTACAAGTTAAAAATGTTACATTTCTGAGGACTAATTCTGTTTCTGAATCTATCTAATACAAAGTATGATTTTTCTTATAGTTTTGGAATTTGTTCCTTACTATATGCTGGAGGTGCTATTATGGGATACAAAATGTTTGGAGAAGATACACTCTCTCAATTTACTCTTAACCTGCCTCAAGACTTGGTTGCAACAAAGATTGCTGTCTGGACTACGGTATACGCATTCTACATTCTATTGCATATATTTACTTAGTAGATTATACACCTATCAACCATATAAATTGCTAACATTATTGTTTGCTACTTTTATTTTTGCAGGTGGTTAATCCATTTACCAAATATCCTTTTCTATGTGCTATCTATGTGAATAATATGTGCATGTATATAGATGGAAAAAAATATTATTCATCATAAAGAGTGATTTTGTTTCAACATTGCATTTATCAACTTTTTTTCTATAAAAGATGTGAATATTCAATTCATTTAAACATCCTCCTAATTAACAAGCACTTCAAGTTGCAATATTTGAACTGGATTATATTTCATGTCATTTCTCTTGTATTCTCTTCTTAGAGTATTCTTACACAATGAAGAAGATGAAAGATGGTTTTTCTTAACTAGTAGAATCACGTATGCATTGACTATATCTCCAGTGGCAATGAGTCTAGAAGAGTTGATACCATCAGACCATGCCAAGTCTTACCTATTTTCCATTTTCATCAGAACAGGCCTTGTACTCTCTACCTTGGTTATTGGTCTCTCAGTTCCCTTTTTCGGTTAGTCTTTCTATTTTATGTAGACAAGGAAATATGATTAACATAATCAATAGCATTACTTTCTTAATCAATCAATTATTAATGTAATGTGACATAGTTGTACTATGTTGTAGCAATAACATGTCTAATTGTTCTTTGCAGGTTTGGTGATGTCCTTGATTGGATCTTTACTTACAATGCTTGTAGTAAGTTCTCTTCACTTTTTCTGTTATTGCTCCTAATGTTAATCACCATAGCATTTTATTAATCAACATCAACCTTATTGAACAGACTTTGATATTACCATGTGTTTGTTACCTAAGAATCTTGCGGGGAAAAGTTACACGATTACAGGTATGACACTTAGACTAATACACCCTTTGATAATCTTCATAGACAAACTATATGCTAGAAGAAAATTTCATCAGATATTTTTGTCATAGTACTAATTAATGAATTTTAAAAACTACTTGTATAGTTATGATGAAATATAGTGTGACTTATACTTTTATTTCATATGCCTACAGATAGGACTTTGCATTACAGTTATTATAGTAGGTGTTGTGTGTTCTTCGGTCGGAACGTACTCAGCGCTTGCCGAGATTGTTAAGAGTTTGAGTGGATGAAGTTTTGTGGCGTAATTCATGGAAGATGAGATGTGTTTGCTAGTAGTATCTACCCTTTTCAATGTTCTATCTGTTTTGATTACATATCCCAATTTTGAGTCAATTTTTTTTCCTTGTTGTGGCTTTCTCATTCTATCACTATTATTTGTTGTTGCCATATCATAGAAAGTTTTGCTCAGGTTTGAAGTGTTGGCAAAGTTCAATTGGTAATATAGATTATGGAGAGATGCCTTTTATGAGTTTGTAAGAAGCGTTTGAATGAAATTGTTAGAGATTTTTCTTTTAGTTGAAAATGTCTAGTTCATATCTTGATGAAGAGTCTCCGTGACCATTTAATGCCAACAATATGGTACTCACCAAAAGTTTTCCAAAATGAAATGGTACAAACACAAATACACAATGGATGAGAATAGCATCTCGGTAGTATTTGCATACAAGACAACATGGTTTATTTACTAGCTATGTAACATCGACACTTCATATATGTATTTTCAATGTTTGTTGTTGTCTGACACCATTATATCACACGTTAAAGAATTATAAAAATTAATAACAGTATGCATTATTATTATTGTTAATATTATTATATCATAAAATCAAATTTGTTAATTTGTGTATTTCTCTATTTTGCTCAAGTGATTTTCACATGCAAGTTCTACGACCTAGTTGATGCAGCTTTAAGGATCAAATACTTTGCTTGAAATTTTTCCATCTTCATAAAAAGTAATTTACCACACATATTTTTGCCTTAGCTACTAAGACATGAGTTGTAGTTTGCGGTTCGGTTTAAATTAATTTTGAGAGAAAAATTCAACGATCTTAAGATTAAAATAGTATATTCTTCCTCAAACATACTCAATCCAATCCAATTAAGTGTGGTTTACATTGAATCAACTCATTCGATTTCTACCTTCAAATAATTATATGTTTATATTATGTCAACTAACAAACTACACGTTAAATAACATCACTATATATAGTATATAATATAATACACTTAGAATTAATATTGAAAAACAATAAGTATTAATAAAAAATTAAAACAAACAAATAATATATCAATATGAGAATAGGTCTAATTATCCAACTTCATAGAAACATTAGAAAAGATGCTATAACCGCTTGAATCGCACACTTGTCAACAAAAAAAGAAAATGAGGGTGTATGAGTAAAGCGGTGTTATTAGTAACTTCCGACACAAGAGACCCAAAGAGAAAAAGCCCATTAAAAGATAAAGCCCAATTTCCAGACCCACGACATCTCTCTGCAAAATCACTTTTCAGAAAATTCTTCTATTTCTGATTCGGAACAGAAAACCAACGATTTTCAGCTTCCTCAAAACGGTAACTTATATTGCTCTTTTTGTTTATTGTAAATCTCTTTCTGCCAGATTTTCTTATATAAAATATAATAAAACAAAATCCTGATTTATTTATTTATATTTCTTATTATTATTATTTTTACGTGAATTATGGTGAAATGTGCAAAAAAAATTGTGTTGATTTGCGCGTTAATCGTTGAAAGTGATTGTTATCATGTCTTTTCTCGATAACGGATTTCTCTATCTCCATTTCAGATAGGATCGGATTTTGCGTTTTGTTTTATTCATGTGAAGGTTCCTTTTCAGCTGTAGAGGGAGTCTCTCAGGTATGATTTTTATTATTATTTTACATTGTAATTGGAATATCTGCATTGATTTATACTCTTTGGGTTAAATATAGAAAAACAATAGTAAAGATTGTGTTTTTGATGTAATTATGATGCCCTTGTGTCTGTAATTTAACTCAATTTTAGGTGGATTTTTAGCTTTTGGATTATTATATAGTGAAAGAGAATGAATCATGATCATTGTTTTTTTTATGTTTTTTTGGTTTCATGAAGACAAGAAAGTGGATTGATGTGTTGGCTTTTTTATATTTCCAAAAAATAGAAAATTGTTTTTTTTTTCTGAGGAAAAAAATGGTTTTTTGTTTGTTTAACTTTAATGGGGTATTTTTTATGGCATTCATAGGTGACTTCTAGTTTGGAGTTGGAGAATGGCAAATGGGAGTAGGGTGGATGCTCAAACTTTGGAGGAGGGTTTGCAGCATGTGCCAAATAGGACTATTGAAGACACCTTGCAGAGTGAGCTGGGAAGGATACTGCAAGAGCAGCGTAATCAGCAGTATACCAATCAAGATCGTGGTTATGATATTTATAGGAGTGGAAGTGCGCCTCCAACAGTGGAGGGATCATTAAGTGCTTATGGTAGTCTGAGGAACTCTGATTTCAGAGGGAATAATAGTGTGAGGAGTAATAATGATGGATTTCTGACTGAAGATGAGATTCGATCACATCCGGCCTATCTTTCGTATTATTATTCACATGAGAGCATTAATCCCAGGTTGCCGCCACCGTTGTTGTCAAAAGAAGATTGGCGTGTTGCACAAAGGTTTCAAGTTGGCGGGTCTTCTTCAATTGAGGGATTTGGGGACTGGAGGAAGAATGCGACCCCGAATGGGGATAGTTCATCACTATTTTCGATGCAACCAGGATTTTCAGTACAACAGGCAGAAAATGATTTGATGGAACTGAGGAAAGCCAGTGGACGGAATCTCTCTAGGCAGAGTTCAACTCAGTTACTCGATAGACATATGGATGGTTTGCCAAGAATGTCAGGAACTGGTCTTGGTGGGAGGAGGACGTGTTTTTCTGACATTCTGCAGGTAATTCATTTATCCTGATTGCTTCTGTTGTTATCTGGATTTCAAACATATACTTTGATCTCCAATAATAATCATAACCATCCAATAAGATGAAAAAAAGTTTTTTCACTTTCATATTTTAACAAATAAATTGACAGAGCATGTCCTATTAATTTCTTGTCCTGTTCTATCATTGTCATTTTATTACAGTTATAGCTGAAGTTAACGTTTTAGCAGGATGGACTTGATCAACCTGCTTTGTCTAGCAATATGTCACGTCCAGCAAGTCACAATGCATTTGGTGATATAAGGGACTCAGCTGGCATTGTTGATCGCGAGTCCTTGGAAGGGTTACGTTCATCAGCCTCTACCCCAGGTTTGATCGGACTTCAGAACCACGGTGTAAATGTTTCTCACAGTTTTTCATCTGCTGTGGGTTCTTCTCTGTCAAGGTCGACGACTCCTGAATCACATGTTATTGGGAGACCTGTTGGTTCTGCAGTTCCTCAAATGGGTAGCAAAGTGTTCTCTGCTGAGAAAAGTGGTATTGGCATGGGTAACCACAATGGTCACACTTCCAATATGACCGATCTTGCTGAGATGGTGTCCTCTTTATCAGGGTTAAATTTATCAGGTGCTAGACGTGCAGAGCAAGATAGTCTTTTGAAATCTAAGATGCAGATGGAAGTTGATAGTCATGCTAATGTTCTGTTAAGCACTCCGAGCAATGTTAATTTACCCAAACATAACGGGCTTGCAACAGACCTTAACACATTTAGTTTGAATGAGCGAGTCAATCTACTGAAAAAAACTGCTTCTTTTGCTAGTCTCCGTTCAAATGTGCATTCTTCTGGAAATGTAACAAGTTTGCCAAGTATAGACTTCACTAGCCAAGTTCCTGGAGCATATCCTGCAAACACAAAATTGAATAATGTGTACAATAATCATCTTGAGACAGGTCTCTCTCTCTTTCTGTGTGTGTGAGTAAGTGTGCATGCACACATGTGTGTTTGTGTGTGTAAATGTGTTTTTGAGTGGAATTAATTTAAGCTCAATATAGTTTAGTGTTGTTAGTTAGATCTAACTGTTCAATTATTCGATTCCAGCTTTGAGGGGTCGCAGAGATGGACAGAATTTAGATGCTCTAGGAAATCAAGTTGGTTCTGAATTCAATTCCACAACTCTGGATCCACGCATCATCCAATGCTTGCAGCAAAGTTCTGGTTACTCCATGCATGGAATGAGTAGTTCTGGTGATCCATTTCAAATGAGAAATTTCTCTGATGGTTCACATGGAGACTTAGAGGGACTTCGGAAAGCATATCTCGAGACACTTCTTAGTCAACAAAAGCAACAGTATGATCTCCCACTGTTGAGCAAATCTGGGCTTCTTAATCAAGGGTTCTTTGGGAGTCAGCCATATGGTCTTGTAATGCCACATTCAGGAAAGCAGATAGCCAATTCCTCGCTTCCTTCTCTTGGATCTGGAAATCCACTGTTTGATAATGAACGTTTATCTCGCATAAATTCTATGGTGAGAAGTTCAATGGGAGGTTCTGGCAACTCGTGGCATGCTGATATTGCCAATAACATGGAGACCAGGTTTGCTTCATCCTTGCTGGATGAATTCAAGAACAACAAAGCCAAACCATTTGAACTTTCAGATATTACTGATCATGTAGTACAGTTCAGGTATGATTTTGCACCTCCATTGTTGTTTCTAGTGGCATGGTTCTGGAAGTCTGAATTTATAATCTGTGCTATAATGCAGTACTGATCAGTATGGTAGCCGCTTTATTCAGCAGAAATTAGAAACAGCTCCTGTAGAAGAGAAGACCAAGATATTTCCTGAGATTGTTCCTCATGCTCGTGCCTTGATGACTGATGTCTTTGGCAATTATGTCATACAGAAAGTATAATTAGCTTTTATTACTGAATGCTGAGTAGTGTTATAAATGTGCTCTTTTTATTTGGTTAGTTAGAATTTCACACTTGACAATATTGCAATATTACAGTTTTTTGAGCACGGTACAGATAGTCAAAGAAAGGAATTGGCCAGTCAACTTACAGGTCATGTTTTACCTCTTAGTCTGCAAATGTATGGTTGCAGAGTGATTCAGAAGGTGCATTTCAAGCCTTATATTCTCATATAGTTCCCTATTCATCACCTCATGCCTGACTCTTAAAATCTGGTATCTTCAATTTTTGTTGGTCCTGTTTTTCCTTGTCAAGTCTCAGTGCCTCTGTTTCTAAAGAAAGGTGACCTCTTTTTTGCATATCAAAAATGATTTTTTGGTTCAGTTCTTTTTTAAACTGATGCATGTTTACTCAAATACTAAAGTAAATAATGGAATACTTGAGATATTCTTGTGTTTTGCTTTACACTTTCTGCAGTACTGAAGTTTGTTTTGATTTCATAGTGGTATCCATCAAACTTATAAGGTTTAGTAATCCTTAGGTCTGTAGACATTAGGATATGATTGATTTAGTTCGTATTTGGTTTGCGGTAATATTGTTAAGCAGTGAAACTGAAATGAGTGCATTATTTTAATTTTTTGCTGAATTTATTGACAGGCCTTGGAGGTGGTTGATGTTGATCAGCAGAGTCAAATGGTGTCGGAGCTCAGTGGTGCAATAATGAAATGTGTACGTGACCAAAATGGAAACCATGTTATTCAGAAGTGTATAGAGTGTGTTCCTCAAGATAGAATTCAGTTTATCGTCTCATCTTTTTATGGGCAAGTTGTTGCGCTTTCTACCCATCCTTATGGGTGCAGAGTTATTCAGGTTCGACCATTTCTATTGAGGCAGTATGAGCTTTATTTCTTTTAGCATGTTATTTGATAATTAACAGTTTACATGGATGCTAACAGAGGGTTCTAGAACATTGTGATGATCTAAATACCCAAGAAATTATCATGGAAGAAATCATGCAATCTGTCTGCACTTTAGCACAGGATCAATATGGAAATTATGTCATTCAGGTATTTAACATTTTGGTATATGCATTTATTTTACATAAACGACAGCAACGATGGGTAATGTACATTAGCATTTCGATTCATGTTTTATGCTATGACAAATGTGCACTTACATTCCTGCTCTTGTAATGTGCATTATAGTTTCACTAATTTGGTTGTGTCTATTGACTCTTAGACTATTTTAGAAGAGGTTGGGTTCATGTTTGTCTTTTGACAGACAACTTTTTCTACTTCTGTCACAGTTGTGGGTCATCCTTGGTAAGAATGAAAGACTGGAGTCTGGAGCAGTAATCTTCTAACATAACTGTTGGAAATATGCTACCTCCCTTATTTTCCAGCAAATAGCATTTTAGATCTAATGCACATTATCTATACTCTGTTCATGTGGCTTTTCTTTGGGATCATATCATTTTATGCTGGTACGTCTCATACCTGGGGCATGTTCATATTTCCCAAAATATTTTGGACAGCAAACCTCTAGCCCCTTGTTATAGAATTGACATGCCTCCAAAACCTTCCAATTTGAAGTTTGAACCAATGATGCGTTTTAGCATTACTCCAACTACCTTCCAATTATTGACAGTCACTTTATCATCCACATGTTCACACACCCACTATCTGTTGCCATCACTATTACTGCTTTATCAACTTCACTTCCCCATGCCCCTAAATGATATGATCCTAATAAGACATTTCTTTTGATTATATATTCCGTCACTTGCAGCAGTCATTTAAATTTCATATTTTTTGTCTGAGTTAATATATAGAGGTTTCATTATCAAGTGATATATAAGTAGTATTATGGTCATAATGTTGTCTGATGCTTTTGTGATAATTTGATTAAAGTTTTGGGTTTCATGTTACTGTCTTGATTTTTAGCTGCAATTAACAACAGATTGGATTTTGATAATTAAGATTGCTTGCATTTTGTTTTGTTAGTTAGTTGTTAATCGTGCTACAAATTTTTTTTACTAACCCAGTTGCTACTTCCATACCTTACTTTTCTTTTGTAGCACATCCTCGAACATGGTAAACCACATGAACGGACTGTTGTTATCAGTAAGCTTGCTGGGCAAATTGTTAAGATGAGCCAGCAAAAATTTGCTTCCAATGTCATCGAGAAATGCTTGGCTTTCGGCAGTCCTGAAGAACGTCAGATTTTGGTGAATGAAATGCTTGGTACCTCTGATGAGAATGAGCCTTTACAGGTATGGCCTCTTTTCATCCCTTATATTGTACAATATTTCAGTTTTTCTGAAGCTGAAGATTATCTGTTTCTCAAATATTTTCGTTTCAATTTATTATCAGCTGAGATTAGTTTGTAACTAGAATTATTGTGCAATCATTGTTTAAGAACCTGTTCATTTGTGTTCAGTTTCCCTTCCTAAATTTTTCCAGATAAATAAATTAATAGATATATTAACATAAACATGGAAATTAGCACTGGGTTTGTCTGCATTGCCAAAAGAAGACTTGTAGGAAGAAAAAACAATTTTGAGGGTTACACACACACACACACACACACACACACATATATATATATATATATATATATATATATTGTTTTGTACATTTATCAAATCTGAAGTGCTGCATGAACGATGATGCAACATGCAATATGCAGGCTATGATGAAAGACCCTTTTGGAAATTATGTTGTGCAAAAGGTTCTCGAGACTTGTGATGATCAAAGTCTTGAGCTGATCCTTTCTCGCATCAAGGTCCACTTAAATGCCCTGAAGCGATATACTTACGGAAAACATATAGTTTCTCGTGTAGAGAAGCTGATAACCACTGGAGGTAAGGAATGCAAACTCCTTCATATATAAATTTCCATTTCTTGTTTGTGATATATTTCTCATATACCCGTCATCATTTGCAGAAAGGCGCATAGGGTTGTTGGCCTAATTTATCACATCCTCAAGCATCCTAATTGAAAGTCTTGAGGACAAGGAGCCCAATTTCCAATCACCACATTCCTTTTTGTACAGTCAACATAGATGTTAATATCACAAGTTTTTCCTCTGCAAGACATATATCTATGTAAAGCATTGGAGATAAACACAGTCAGATGAGTGACTGGAAGAACTATTTTTCTCACTTTGCTGGATTTCGTTATTAGTACTTGACAGAAAATCTCCAGTGAGAGTTAACATAGGATGTCAAGTTTAGAGAGTCACGACAATGTGTATTTATTGTGTATGTATGAGATCCATTGTCTGTAAAGGAAATAATGGCAAATAAGTTATTGCAGTAACCAGAGTCCCTAGATCAGGCTCTAAACTCTCATTTCATATATGTAAATAATGCTACAACTTTCTTGAGTGCGTTTTGATTTTATTATAATAATTGAATTGATCCTTTTGAATGGAAGTCAATTACCCTGAAAAGAAGTATTTTCTGTTTACTGGGATTCTCTATTTCTCAATGTAACATATGAGTATGGTGTAGTATAACTAGACAGTGATAGCATGAGTTTTTCATAAGGATGCAGGACATTCAAATTGGAAGCAGATTGTTGGATATAGGTAGGCTTGGGAAATACTACATGTATTATGTTACACTTATTGACTGGTTTTTGATGATGGTGCATCATTTTAGGTTGGGATAGTTTCACACTGGTGGAAGAAACCAACGTGAAAACTCATGAAGAATGGTATTTTTGGCTGGGTATACTAAATAGTCACAATTGGCTATGGAAGATAAAATTTGTTAGTATCCTCTTTGGTGGTGTATACTATAGACGTGACATTTATTATCCAAGCACGTATTGTCTATCAAATGTAAAATCCGTTAGTTTCCTCTTTGTTGTTGTCATTTGATTCAAACCATTTCAGCAAATGTATTCACCATTTTCACTTTTGATCTTCAATCGACATATCAAGGATTGTCATGTTACAATTGTATCTTCTTTTTGTTCTTTTTCCTTTCTCAATTTTTGTCCAGATTTGTTGTGGTTTTGTCATAATATATTCACTTCCCTTTTTCTGGATTTTTAAGATAATAGCGGCTTTGTTTTTCATTTACCCAAAACAAGGATTTTTTTTTTTACTTGGCCTATTTGTTCTAAGGTTAAGGTGGATAAATTTTCTCCATTCTATTGAGTATTTCATCAATGGTGACTCATGTAGGGGAGCCAATTTGTCCAAACAATAAAATATCAAGGACTTCACATAGCTTTAATCACTTTTCTACCTTCCAACTAACACAATCTCTAAGTAATTCATAACTTTCTTCATTGTGTGTTCAACTATCTTGGAGCAAACCAAAACATGCCCATATGCCTTGATCTTACAGGTTGAGTGCACAAAGTTTATATTTTGTTAATGTTGATTTTGTTTCTAACTATTAATTACATAAGAAAATAAATCTTGCTAACTCCTATATTCTTGGTATATTGAGCATCCATCCTTCTTGGATTGTAACATTTTACAGGAATTTACATATATCATACTAACCCATTTTACACGATCACAATTGATGTTATTAAACTGATATGTTCCAGTCAAATAGCCATTTAGTTAGTTTATTCATAATTGACATATACAAGTTTTGAGTATCTCACTAACTATGCCACTTTAGTGGCTATCTATCTATCTATCTATCATTCTTTACACTTTGAATTAGTCTAATGATGGAGCTCATTATATGTGTTAGGGTGTCTTTGTTCTTCTAAATGTGGTGAATAACACAGAGAAATAAATAAAGCATTTGGTGCATAACATCTGTCTAGTTATTGCACTTGGCTGATTGATTTAAATATTTGGTTTCATCATACTCAAACATACTTTGATTTCATTGTAATAGAGTATAATATGACTTTTATAATTATGACACACTAGAAATAAAGATTTAGAATTTTATTTAGTGAATATTGGTAGTTGGTTGTTTAGTACATACACAATGAAGCATCAAATGTGAGACTCCTTCTTATGGTTTGTAATACTTGCAGGTGCTGGACATTGGCATAGTGACAAATGACAGGTTACGCAATGAAGTTTAGTTGGATTTGTGCTACAATAGTATTTGATTTTTCCACCTTTAACCATCCACATATTGCAATGGATAATTATATTAAACATGGTATTAAATGAGATGATAATTCAATAGTTCTGTCGCCTTCACTACCTTATATGCACCTTCTATATGTTAAGGTTTGTTTTGTTTAGATGCTCAATATATATCGACATAAAGCCAAATGGAAGCTATTATCATATCTTAGTTGTTGTCAACAAAGTGATGTAGTGTATATAATTTGTTATACAATGCTATAAATAATATTGGCTAATGTTATATTTTTGGTATTTTCTGTTTTAATTAATGTTGTATATCATTGTAGATGAGTGTTTCTTCTCTAATTTTAAAGTTTTCGAATATACAAATATTTATCTGAATTAGTCTCAAACTAGCCAATTCGGATGTGTTAAATACACTTTTGGACTAGCCAATCCAAACAAAATTTAGGAGTTTTTGAGAAGACTTAGGGTGGAAAGATAAACTTTCTTAGTAAATTCAATACACTTGCAAATGAATTAATGAAATTTTTTTGTATCTATTATACTATATCCGTCTCAAAATAATCGATTCATTGACAAAAAAATATCTTAAAAGAAATAATCGTTTACACTTTTTTCCAATTGTATATTTTAATTAATATTACTTGTATCATTTTCAATGCACTATCTCCCATTATACATTTATTACATTGATAATACATCAATATTTAATAAAAATAATTTAATAAAATGATATTATTTCTCTTTCATTCATATATTTTTCTTAATATGTATAAAATAAACAAATAATTTAATTATTTTGAATCGGATTGAATATTATTCATTCATAAATTTTAAATTGTAATTTAATTATCACATTTTACGAGATAACACAACACGGTACCACTACACTATTATTTTGTATTGTAAATATAAATTTGACAACAACAAAAGTTAACAATATTATTTATTTTTCACATAACATATTAATTTAAACATAGTAAAATAACAAAAGATTTGCTATGTGAAAATCGTATTATTATTGTCTGCTCATTTATTCGTTGATGAGATAAAATTGAAATCACTTCATCCACTACCACCTCAAACTCATATTATAATAATAAATTCAGCTCTTAATTCTTTTCAAGATTTCCAACCTGGACAACTTCTAATCAAATGAAAATTGAACACGGAAAAGATGTACTGATTGAAACTCAAAATTAATTATCCAATCTAGTATATATTGAATCTGTGTTGGTGACAATTGCTGCAAAATTTTAATAGTGAAGTTGTTGATAAAGATTATATGTAGCAAAATTTCAAAGTGTGTTGCCATATGTCAACATAATATTTTGAGAGTTTGTTTTAATATATTATATTGATTAATATAATATATTATATTGATAGATACATTCCAAAGTATTACTAGAACTAGAATGTTGAAAAATGTGCGTGAAGGGATGCATTTCTATCATTCCTCTATAAAATTATTATTCATGATGGATAAAATTCCACTCACTTTTTTTGTTAGTACATGTGCTAAAACAATAGGCAGCTTATTAGATACAAAAATATATATATACAAATGAATACTGTACAAGACGGAAAATAAAGGTTATTATAATAATAATAATAATAATTATTATTATTATTACTATTGTTATTATTGTATTACTATCTTTATATACATAAAAGAATAAAAGGAGGAGAAGAGAGAGGAACCAACTCTAAGCTCTGGGCGCTGGCACTGAGCACTGGCAGCATCAAGATATATATAACTAAATAGATATGCAGCTCAGCTGAGAATGAAAGCTCAGATGATTACAAAGCAGGTCATACTGATGAACCAATTGCCTTTAAGAGCCAAAATTATGGTCAGTTTTTGTCTGCAACGGATGCATGAAATAGTTGCATCCATTTCTGCACTGATCCTAGCTGCTGCCGAAATTCCACCATTTTTTCTTTTTCTTTGCATCAGATGGAAGCATTTCTGAATATGAAATAATAATAGAAAACAATTAAATGAAAATCACTTAAAAACAAGTGTGAGTGTAGCCTCTGAAAATATAACCAAAAGAAGCCAACTCTCTAATAAATGATATGTTATGGAGTTGCATAATTAGTCTGATGCAATGATGACAACCAAATGAATTCAAGAGCATTAAACAGACTGGAATAATGATAAAATTAGGATGTGCAAATATTTGAATCATAAACTTCTATCGATTAAAAGCTTCGTGTTTTCATTTATCCAGTTTCTAGAGTGTTTGTATAAAGGATAAATTTGCTACCTCCTTCCGGATAAATTGAGTTGTAATGCACCTCTGCCCAAAAGCTCAGAAATATTACTGCAGAAGTCACAAGTAAAGGTCATAATATGTACACATCACTTAGATTATGCAACACACTCACAAATTACTATTCTATAGGTAAGCAAGATATTTCCATTCATAAACTTACTCATTTCACATTTTACATGTCAAAACATTTTTTAAACCATGTTTTACATTTACATGAATTTATCAAGAAGAACTTTTTGAATACAAAGTACATCAACAAAATATGTCATCATTTTCTCTACCTCTTGCCTTAACAAATACTGATAAAAAAATCATACCTCTTTCAGACTTCTGTGTCTCCGGAAGAATCTCAATGTAACATGTGTCCTTGTAAGATGTAATCACAAATATTTTGACACCATACTGAAAGGACATGAGAAATGACCATATCAGTCATAAAAGTAAATGAGGAATAATACATCAACAAAAATGCCATGGTTATCATTCACCACTTCAAAAATACTATATGCTCTTTATATAGCACCCACAGGATACAACTCAATTTATCCTTGTTTCCTACATAACGGACAGAATATGTGTTCAAAACAATAATTTAAGATGCTTGTATTACAATATCTTGCAAGTAAATATCATGTCCCCGCTACTCACCTTTTTACAGCAGTTTCCATGTAAAGACAAATAATTTTTGTCCAATAAAGCTATAATATTTAAATCTATGATCAATTAAGGATTAATTTACAATAGAGCTTCTTAAAGTCTTAAACCATTTGAATTTAAAATAAAAAAATGCCTAAAATACCCACTGAATTTTGTTATAACTATATGGGGGGGATTTACTATTTGGACAAATAATTAATGTGACTTCAAGACCGTCTCTAAAGCTGTAAATTCATAACTCAATATCAAAATAGCAGCAAATTCTTTTTCAATGAACACATCTAAAAGACCAAACCTGAAACCTCTATAACGTCAATTATTCTTTTTTATAATTGTACGCTGGGGTTTAGAGAGAGAGAGAGAGAGAGAGAGAGAGCTCTTAAAGAGTTTGGAAAGACATGGTCCCTGAATTAAAACGAGAGAAATCCTTTGTAGGCTCGTAGTATATATCAATGAAATGACAGCAAAATCGAGAGAGAAACGTCCGAATATTTAGCAGAGAAAGAGTGGAAACTAGGAGACGAGCCCATGAGCACGTGAATGAATTAGGTGACTAAATGCAGACAATTAAATTAATTAAAATTGATGGATAGTATTTAGTGTCAAAATAAGGTGATACCTAGTGTCAATTGATCATATCCCTAATATATATGCATAGCCAATGATACAGAAGAAAAGAATAATAGGGAAGGAAAGGACAAAATAAATTATGTATTTCCCACGTAGGCTCATACCCAATCTGCAGCAGCCTGCAACGTGACATGATCGCCCCATTCACCACTCCTAATACATCCATACATAAAACTATCAGCAAACATAAAGACTTCAATAAAGCCATAATGTCATAAATAGCATAACATAGCAGCATATATACACATAATCACATACCTGCTCATATTCATTAAATATTCACTATAATCCATAGGAACATAATTCATATACTTTTCTGGGTAGGACTTGAGCTGACAAAACACCAAAAACCGATGTATCAATACAAAATTACAAATGACTATAGGGAACAACACCAAACAGGTAAATATGTCATTGTCAACACCAACAAACCTGTTTAAGAATTTGTTCCCGTACGAAAGCGTGGAGGTTTGGAGAGCGATAGAGTTGATCTGACAAAGAACGAAACTGAAATAAAATGAAACCAACACACGGCACTCTGTATTATTAGTAAAATAGAATGTGAAATCTATGCATTGTGATCCACAGACCAAGTTAATAATGCTAAAAAACTTTAGAAAATTCCAAAACTTAGGTCATGTGTCAAAGTTGCTGAGAATAATAATAATGATTTAAAAAAATTAAGCAGGTACTTCACTAAACTTCAATAATAACAAAACAACTGAATTGTGATAGATAGAAAAAAATATGTTCAAAGAAAATAACCTATATCATAACATCTGTAGAGAAAAAAGGAATTTTAAATTTTAAGTATGGATGAATTGACATTGTTGTGTCTCTTTGATGGATGGTCGGTGGAAAGTTACTTCTAAAAAACTGGAAACTTGGAATGACTATTTTTTTACAGGAATTGGAATGACAATGCTATTGGTATAAATAATCATATATATCTCTGAAGTTTTCACAAGAGCAACGCTAGTTTGGAATTTTTCAACAAGTACTTAATGAGAAGGGGCAGGTAGGGTGTTAAATATTGGAGGTGTGAGACAGTGTTTGGAAGAGTAAAAACTCCCACCATTGTTAAGCCTACTTTCATAAGATACAACGTTGAAGTCAAAATATGTTTCTCATAATATATTTATGAATGTTCTAACAAGGATGAAATAAATCTTATAATACAGAAGTTGAATTGCATTTCAGATTCCCACTCAGAAAGTTAAAGAACCAACCTGGCAGTTACCATCTCCTTTAACCTTAGACTCAACCAGTTGATATAACCGCAGTCTAATAAAGATAAAATTCTTAAAATTAGATATACGCTCAATGACATGAAAGACAAAGATAAGACATAATTGATCTAACTTACGAACAAAGCATAGTAGAAAAAATAAAGAGTTAGAACTAGATACAACAATCTTTCTTGTATTCATCATATTTAATATTTTTCATCCAATACATCCCACTCCTGTTCTTTCTAATTCAAAAATAATCAGATCAAAGGATAGAGAAGACTACAGAGGACTTCCTAGGTCAGGGTTGGGTTGGGAGATCTGAAAAGAGATCCTCTTGTTAGTTGGGTTTGTGCTACAGATCTTCAGATGAAGGGGTTTTTGACATGGGAAATTTGGTTTCTATATGTATTGCTTTAGCAATTAATATCCCAATTTCCTTTAGAAACTAAGTCAAGAAGACACCAAGTAAATATATTATGGCACCAGGATTAAGGCACCAAGTTACTCAGAAACTAGCTCATTAAGGCATCAAGTTATTCAGAAACTAACTCAGTAAGGCAAGTGCACTGCATGTGACCTTCTACTGAGGAGCACAAAGTATCATAGGATTTTTTTTTATGAGAATTAAGTGTGCTTCTCCACTCTGTGGTTCTACCCAATGATTTAAGGAAGCAATAGCCTCTAGTATGCAAAAGGGATTGGGCAGTATTGCTGCATTTCTAGTTGTCCTTTTCTTTGTATATTTTTTTTCTTTTCAAGCTCTGGAGGATGTGTTATCCCTGTCGCCCTGTTTTAACTTCTCTTTGAGAATACTTATTCTATTACAAAAAGAAACAAAACTAAAATACTTATACAAAATTTAAAAATTTCTTAATGGAGAGGGTATGAGAGGTGAGCCTTGGCAGTAATATGAAATGAAGAATTTGTTCTCTCTTCTTGGTTATGGTAACAAAATATTGGCTATTTTATAGTGGTGTAGAATAATAGTCCTAGTATTTAATTAACTTCCCCTAGGAGACTAGTCAAACAAGCATACATAAAAAATAAAATAAACCAAGACCTGTCAAGCAGCCTTTGATGGTCTGATATTTGTTCGTCATCAGATGGTATTTTTTCGTTGGTTTTAGGAACATGCTGAAAGTGAAAAACAGACAAGAGAAATAAGAGCGTGAATGATTTTTTAAATTAGAATTACACATATAAACTATACGTTTAATGATATACCACTTAAGTCTAACGTATATGTAAATCCAAATTATTAAGCTCCAGTTTTCTAAACAGGGTATAGTGAGATACATAATTATTTATACATTGAATTTCTTTTCACACGATTCATGTAATTAATTAGTATCAGCCTGGTTGCTACATTTGTATCAAGAAATAAAAATAGATGTGTTCTTGCAAGTCTCGGTGTCATGCGTGGGCCAAGTCATTCAAAATTTTGTGCTTGATTTCTATACAAAATCATCCAAAGAAGAGACAGAAGCAAATGGATGCACTCAAGCTACACTTACAGGAACGGGAACCATCTGATTGAATATTTTGCCTACTTCACCGTCAAGAGAAGACTCATCCGATATTTCCAATGAATGCCACATGTCATCATTAGCGGCAGGTATCTCTCCTGACCCATTAGAAGAACTAAATACTCCAACTTCATGCGCATCGTTTTCCCTTCCACGTGGACCACAATCCTGCACTCCTTTCGTATCACATGACTCACCTACGGGGTTCTGGAAAGATTCATTGCCTACATGTTGATTATCTACCATGAAAAGTATAAAAAAAGCCTATCATTACATATGAAAATAACTAACAAATAACAGCTACTGCCAAGTTTGTAGTACCAAAGTTATAGCTCCCATTAGAAGAGGAAAGCCAGTCTCGTGAATTAACAGATGCTCGCACTTGCTCATTCTCAAAATCCTTCGTCCCACGATCCCCCATGGAATCAAGCTGTGATAACTCGTCTTGATATGCACGTGCAAGAGCCTCGTCATCCTCAACATATGAATGTTGACAGAAGCCTTCCCTAACATATTCAACTCGACTTAAATCGAGATCACATCGAGTTTCAACACTAGGGGTACGACCATGAGAAAAAGTACAAACATCTAGAAGATGAAGACCCCATCGAACAACATCAGGATCCATGTCATGTGTCGTCATCATGTGCTTGCAAAACACATGTAACTCTCTATCTACCAATTCCAGAAACCAACTTGCTTTGATTTGAGTGATGTGGCCCCAAAAGAGTTCAATTGCTGAAAAAGAACAAAACTTGATAGTCACACTTCCTATTTATGTCTATCTAACTAACAAAAGTACAAAACACATTTCAAAATGGAAATATTGAAAAGCACAAAGCATCAATTATCAGATCAAGAAAATTGAAACAATATATACCCTAAATTACACAGGCCAATGCAATGCTACTTAGAAATCAAATTAAAAAAAAAAAAAAAAAAAAAAAAAAAAAAAAAAAAAAAAAAAAAGGTGAATTGCATTGACGAACATAAGAAAAAGAGAACCCTTGATTTTCACTTCCAAAGCATCAAACTTTATACATGCAAAGCAATAATTATTGTAAACGAAACCCTAAACTTGTACCCTGACACCGACATTGTTTCAAAATCTCAAAAAAGAAAAATCCAATTAATCAGTTAAAAATTGGTTAAAAAGGGGATAGAAAAGAATAATAAGAACTAGAAGGCAAATGAGAAAGAAAGAAAGAAAGAAAGAAAAAGACGAACCTTGGTTAAAAATGAAGAAAGAGCAGAGGTTGGCGAATGAAAAGAAAAGAGGAAGCGTGGTTGAAGAAAACGATAGTTGGAGAATCTGGATTATGCACCCAATCTAATCACATAACCAAGTTATTTAACTGCATGTTTCATTTAATTCTTCGAGAAGTTAAAACTAATTAAGATTTAGATCAAATGTCAAAATGTGGTATAGTTGGGTTGGATCTATGTCTTGAGTTTGAAGAGTTTCAGGCAGTATATTTATAAATTCATTTATGGATCTAAAAAATTAATTCAAAGGTAAAAATGGATTTTTCTTCATCAAATGTATGATTTTTATATCGTCGAAAACTGCGTATAATTAATTTCGACATATTTAAATATTATTTAATAAATTTAATTTTAATTTTAATTTTAATTTTTTTATTTTATTTTTATGTAAAAATATTTAAGTTAAATTCCTTTATATTCAATTTTTTTTTTACTTGCGTAATTAAACACACACTAAATCTATTTGAGTAAAAAAAAACAAGTTATTTAAATTTAGTTTAATTTTTGTCCAGAGTTAATGTAAAAGAATGTACATTACAACCAGATGTGTGTTAATTTTAAAATTAAGTATAATAAAACTAAAATATTTCTAATAATCTCGCGAATATAAATGATTGATATTGTAATTTTGTTTAAATTAATCATATATATATAAGACTTAATTACAGTTTTGATCATTTTATTTTTATTAATTCTTATAATTGGTCTTCTATTTTTAAAAGTCGACAATTTTTGTCTCTTTATTAATTTTTTAAACTAAAAAATGACGATTTGACATTTTTTAAATGATGTGATATACGATTTTATGATATAGAAGAATCTAGATGCATTAATTATTTATATATCATTGGTTCACAAAATGAAAAAAAATTGAAATTGAAAGTTAAGTTTTTAGTGTATTTTATTATCATTGCATATTTCTTAATAATTTTACATCATGTGTCACTTTATTTAAAACATGTCATATCGTTATTTTTTTAGTTAAAAAATCATAATAAATTATCAAAACTATCACATTTTAAAATAGATGAATCAATTTCATGAATTGATAAAAATATGAGGATTAAAACTACAATTATGTCTATATATAAATCAAATTATTTAAATAACTCCATACAAATTAGTATAAAACTATTTTACATTGACGATAGTGTATCCATGAAACTCATTTTTCACATAAAAATTTAATATATATATATATATATATGCATCTAGTAATTTGAAAAAAAAAATGAAAGGAATTCAAATATATTTAGAGTGAAAAGGAAAATTTATCTCTAAATTACAAATGTCGTCAATTTAGTCCTTGAACTTAATAAATTGATAAGTGCATCCCTGAAATACATATCAATAAAACTAGAAACTATAATGTGACATATTAATTGAATATGTCACATCTCTGCATTGATTTTATACTAATGCCATCACAATACCAACTAATTTTTCTATTAAAATTAAATATTTCATAGATTAATTTGTCAATAATTAGTCTATGCATAATAACAATTACTCACAAATTTGTTCATGAGAACATGATATTAACAACATCAACCTTGATAAGCCACGTATTCAACTATAATGTCGTATCAAAATATTGAATAGCAAAAGTTTACTATGGACTATTTTTATTGATATTTTACAATTTCAGATATGTATTTGTCAATTTATAAAATTCAGAAGCTAAGTTAACTGACGTTTACAATTTCATGGACCAATTTACTTATTTACTCAATAAATTTGTATTTAAGAATAATTTTTTTTTATGATTGTGCTTATATTTAGAAGTATACACACTTATAAGAGTATTAGTGTTTGGTATAAAAAATTTATTAGTTTAATTCATAAAGAATATCGGTAGAAAAAATAACAGATTCATCTAATCATATATTACCCCACAAATATTTATAGAAATATTTTAAGAAATTATAGTATAATAAAATGTCATAAAAGTGAGATATGATTGGATGGTACATAGGTAAAACATTTTATTTTACACCAATTTTACATATCAGTTAAATCCAACTTTTCTTACATATTTTTAGGTTATTTTAATTTAATTTTATAAATTCTTCATAATCCTAACAATTTACCAATAATCAATCAATTAAGAGCGTTTGATTAATTTAAGGGTCAATTTGTTACAACAAGTTTTGTTAAAAAAAGTTATTTAAAAAAATATACTCACTTTTAAAAGTTGTATCTGTTCGTTATAGATTTTTTTAAATAATAAAAATTTATAAATAATATAAAAATTATTTCAAATGAAAAATTGTTTTTTATATATTCTAAAAAAATTGTTTTTTATAATTGATTTCTTAAAAAAATTAATTTTCACTTACAAACAAAAGACAACTTTTAATTTTTTTAAAAATATTTAAAATATTGAATACTAAAATCACATAAATCGTAACAAATCACTCTTAAATCTTTACTAGTGTGCTTGATTCAGCCACACTTTAGCTTTCGTTTTGTTTTTCAAATGTCGAAGGTAGATTTTTTTTAACATGGAAATTTGATTAGTCTTTTGTTTGACACAAAATTTGATGAGTGATAGAGTTTATTTTTCACTATCAATATTTCACACTAATAAATATATATATATATATATATATATATATATATATATATATTATTGGTGTAAATAATTTTACACTAACAATTAATACAAACTATTAATGTGATGATTATTTTGCGATGATAACAATAACTACTGATTAAATGATAAAATTAATAATTTCTAATAATTGTTACAATAAAATTAATTTATAGTGCATAATTATTTTTCTCTTAATCTCATGAAACCAGTTAAATATGTCAAACTTAGATAAAATTTGAAGATAAAAAAGTTTAAAGCGATTTTCGTTTAATAAAGTTCAATTTTCATGCATTTGATAACGTAAAAAAATTTATAGAATCGATAAACCGTGATCAATCATATGTGTAATTTTATAAGTAGTTACAATAAAAATTAAATTTATTAACGTTCTTACGATTGTGACTAATCGACAATATACAAAATATTTACATTAATTATTATATAAATTCAATTATTTTTAATATTTTATTTTACTTTTTTCAAATAACACAAATATTATTTTGATTTAAAAACTATACATACAAGCATGGAATATTTTAATTCGATGCCAAATTTTTACATACAGGCATGCCACATTTTAAATTTGATGTTAATGTCAATATCATTACGAGCATGCTAAGTTTTTTTTGATAATTACGAGCATGCTAAGTTTTTTTTGATAATTACGAGCATGCTAAGTTCAAATTGCGATCTCTAATCTTCTTTAAAACAGCATGATTATAATTCATAAATTTGATGTCACGTTTTGAGTTTGTCTTTTATTGATTTCACATTAATTTATGTCAAGTTTATTTATAGAATTAAAAATGTTAGTTCTTATAAAATTTTGTCTTTTCAATTTTCTTTTTTATAAAATAAAAATATAATAATTTTTAGTATCTACAAAATTATGAAGTAAACAGTTGTAGTCATTAAAAAAATAAAATATGTTTAATTGTCATGTAATTTTAATATATTTTGAATAACATTATAAAAGTTCATCTACAAAAAATTTGAATTTTTTATCTTCAGATGAATTAAATATAAATTTTGTAAATATAAAAATCTCAAGTTAAAAGTAATGAAATTATGGACTCAACAATCAAATTTTGAGCCAATTTTTGTGTAAGAACTTTTTATAATGTTAAAAACATATTTATAAAAAAATAATTCAAAAATATATGATATATTTCAACATAGACTATAAAATTGATTTTATATGGATTAAAAGTTGTATTTGTATTTTATAAAGACTGAAATTAAAATTTTAAAATTTTATAGAAACTGAAAAATATATTTAACCCTTATTTAATAGTATTAACAAGTGCCTCTAAGAGCAACTCCAATGACTTTGAAAGGATCGCGTTAACCACATTGTCATAGGAAATAACCGAGTTTAGATTCGGTGCACCATTGGAGTTCGCCAACATGTCTTGCATTGTTGTTTCCGGAAGTAACGTTCGAGAGAAGACGCATGTTGACACGAATTGGTACAAGTTTAATAAAATTAATATTTTAAGTTATAATAAAATTAAATGTAAATAAAATATTAATATATGGGTTAAAGTAATAGAGTTTGATATGAGTTTTTTGAGAGACCTATTGGAGCAAAAAATAAATAAGCTATTTTAAAATGATGGAGCATAATAGACCCCACTTAAAAAACTCAAATTGAGTTCACGATTAGAGGTGTTCTAAAGAGAGTCATAGAGTGATTTGAAAAAATTAAAGTGACAAAGAGGTAATTTTACTAACATTTTCTATTTAAAATGAAAAAACAAGTGTTCCAATAACATGAACACTTATGCATTTCCTTTATTTAATTATATGTATTGTAATATATTATATGTTTTTAAACTTATTATAATAATAACACAATTGGATGCATATATGAAAGATTTATTTCTTTGCACATTACTCTCTCTATTATAATAAATATTTTATTTATAATTTTTTTTTTAAATTATTTATCATTTTACAATATAAATACATCATTTATTATTTTTTCCAATAATATACTCATAAAAAGTGTTTTTTAAAGTGAATATTTTTTTATTTAGACCTCAAAGTTGATACAATGAATGAATTTGCTAAAGTAAATATTTTACATATTACTTTCCACGTTGATTTCCCATTGTTAAATTTATTTTTGGAAAAATAACATTTTGTAAACCTAATTCTTGGACCTCCCCCTTCTCCTACACGATCCCTTATCATAATTTGTCTTTTATCTCCACTTTGTTAGTTATATCTCCCTATCATATCTGAAGCGCATTAGGATCTTGTAGGACATTTTGTTAGTGTTGGATCATTCTATTAAAACTAACATGAGATCAACCTCATTCATTACTCTAGTGCATGTTGGATTCCCACTAGATAGCGTTCTCTTGGCAACCACAACGAGCACACAATAGAAAGAAAAAAAAATAGCCCTACAAATACAACCAAAAATAGTATGGAAAAGACAATGTTGTGAAGAAAGTGAATTAGAGATGTCAAACCCAACATTGTTTTTCATAACATAAAAATAAAGTTCCAAAAACTAGTTTTTAAAACACGTTTTTAATTAATTAGTTTCAAAAATTAGTTTCCATAACACAAATAATATTCATTATGGAAACTAATTTTTTAGAATGAAAAGAAAAAGAGAGAAAACTCATTCTTCAAAGAAGTGTTGATTAGAATAAGTGCCTGCATTAGAAAAAGTGTGTTAGTGACGTAACTATGGAGGAAGCTGTGTATGGTTAGGGATATTTGGGTTAAAACACTTTAAAAGTGACAGGTATTGATAGCAATAATGGGTGTAGGCAGCAATTTCCAAAAATTAAGGTCATGTGGATAAAATGGCCGGTGCATTGCGGTTTTTTTATTTTATTTTTAATTAAAAATAAACTATACTGCTTAATTTAAATAGTAGATACTACTGATATGATGCAAATTTTTTTTTTTTAAATATCAATAATTAAATGTGAATATACTTATAACATTCAAATTAATAGCGTAGAACAATTACATTACATAAAATGTTAACATGTCAATAAATATGACAAAATTAAAGTGACCGAAATACATATATCTCCCAATATGTAACGTTGATGAAACTAAAGTTATTGATTAAAATCAATATTCGATCAAAACTACTATGTCAATTTGAAACAAAATAAATACCACACTAAAACGAGAAAAAACGTTGCATTAATACGGGAAAATTAAAAAATATCGCACTCAGACAACAAAATCACAACAAAAAATATGAAAGAAAAATTAATTTTTCGTGAAAGTCACTTATTTAAATAAAATAGAGATGGAGAGAAAAAAGGATTTAAAAAACTGAATTTAGACAAAAAAAAATATTATGTAATAAAAGGAGTTAATCACATGAACCAATGCTTATTTCAATTTATTTTCAAAGCTCTTGATATTTCATGTCAAGGTTATTTAGATTACAATTCCCTTCGATTAAAATCTACTATTATGGAAAATATAAGAATTAAGCACATTAAAATAGACAATTATTTTTGTAACATAAAATTTAGAGTGAGCGGGTGATATTCCAATATAGGAGAGAAAACTTTTGAATTTAAAATACACACATAAAAATATTTATACTTACCATCTTCTAAACCTTCTTCTAAAGACCCTAGTAAAGTTCAAACCTAAAACCTCAAAATATCATTTTACCACTAAAGCAAATATTTGGAGTTGTTAAAATAGGTGATGAACAAACTATAATCAACGAATTGAATTAAGTTTAAAAAAAATTATATCTCGAATTTAATCATAGGTAATCTTGGATTAACCTAAATTAATAGGCAATATGCAATCCAAGTTGACCCAAATATGAATTAGACTAATCCAACCACCTTTTAAATAATTTAAAAAAAACTTATTCAAGCTCAAAATATTGAATTCAAATGCCATGTCAGGGAATTGCCATATCATCACTTTCATGTCCATATTTTGGGTTGCTAATTAAGATCAATTTATAATTAAATACATTTGGATAAAATTGATATTAATGTAAATAGTGTTAGATATTGGACTGTTCATTCAGTTCAATAGTACATGACTTTTAATTAGTAAATTAGTAAATGGTTGTTTTATTTCTTCTTATATTATAATAAAATGAAGGTGACTTTTTTTAAGATTAAATATATTTTTAATTTCTATAAAATTGTGACCTTTTAAATTTAGTCCTTAAATATTTTTATTTATTTTTAATCTTATTTTTATAAAAATTAAAATATCAATTTTTTCAAAAAAATCTTTTCAAAATATAGATTAAAATAAAATAAGTATTTTTAAGGACTAAACATTTATTTACTTTTATATAGACTAAAATTTATTTTATTATTTTTTTAATTGTTAAATTACTTTTTTTATTAAAGATTTAATTTTAAAGATTAAAATAAGTTAATGTAAAGTGCAAATATCTCTACATAGAAAAAAAAATGATTTTGTATTAAGATGGATTGAAAGCTCTCCTACCAAGAATACTCATGGACACGTATTAATCGTTAAAATTAGAGTTTTTTTTTTAGGTTTATGTCTTTTATCTCCATTTTGTTAGTCACGTCTCCCCAACCTTTGGAAAGCACATTAGTATTTTGTGGAACGTTTTAATTAGAGTTGGAATCTTCTATCAGAACTAAAACCTCACTCATCATTACTCTAGTAATTATAAATGGTGTTATGGCAAAACTACGGAGCAAGTTAATTTGATGGATAAAATAAAAGACAATATAAAAATAAATTATTATATTTTGTTCGAATTCAATATTTAACTAATCAATAACATATAATAAGTTAATTTATAACTTTATTATGTTATTTTTCTTTAGTTGAAATTTATATCGTTAATATGAGCTGAATTAGAAACTAGCAGGATAAAAACAATAATTTACTCAATTAATATTATAAAATATAATTTAAAATTTAAAACTGAAATATAATAAAATATAAATATAAAAAAAATTTGTAAAATATAATATAAAATATAAATATAATAAAATATAAATATAAAAATAATTAATTGAATTTGATATTAAACTTAAAAATGAAATATTAATAATCAATTTATGTTTATGATTTTATCACAAAAGTAGATTTGTCTTTTTATATAATTTAATATATTAGTATTCAAAATGATAAAAATATAAAAATTAATTGAAATTTTAAAATGAATATAATTTGTTTACATGACTATTTTTTCCATTTACATATAATATATATCATATATTTATTTACACTATAACAAATAAAATAGAATTATTTGGCTACTCATGATTTAAAAAAAATTGTTTATTTAATAGTGTCAATAGGTAGTTTTAAATATAAAATCATTTTATTACTTATTTAATTTTTTAGTATTTTTTTGTTAATTTATAATATTTAAAATATAATAAATTAATTAAAAAAAACTAATATGTAATTATTTACAATGGTAATTTTGTTATTTAAATATCATATATATTATATCATGTTATAATGAGATGTGTACCAAATATATCACAAAATAAAATATTATTATGTTAAGGTTATCATATGTGTATCAAACTTATGATATGATAATGTTTATCATATCATATTTTTATGCAACTTTATATCATATTATGTCTATATGTCAATATCTTATAATAGACATCAAATTAACCATATGATGACTGGTGTGCAACACAAAACAAATAGCTCTACAACCACAACAAAAAATGGTAGGGCAAGCAAACCAGCGCCGGTCCAAATATTTCAATTCTAAAACTAATTTTAATACAAAATAAAATTAATTTTAATTAAAATTTAAATTTAAAAATCATCAAATATAAGACTAAGTACAAAATCTTTTTAAAAAATCTTTTTATTAAATAAAATTTTAATTTTTTTAAAAAGTCTAAAATATTTTAATTTTATCATTGGATGGATCCTGAAATTAAACATCGTGAAAAAAAAATGAATTATAGATGCCCAAAGCCAAGTTAAACTTCCATAATATAAGAAATAAAGTTCCAAAAACTAATTTTCAAAAAACGTTTGTAATGAGTTTCAAAAACTAGTCTCCATAACACAAATAATACGTTATGAAAATTAGATTTTAGGATGAAAAGAAAAAGAGAAAAAACTGTCTTCGAAGAACTGTACATTAGAATAAGTGCTTAAAAGTGTTAGTGACATTTGTATACTGCCGCTGGATGCATTTTTCTTATAGTGCCGGCCAAAATAATTATACAAATTCATGTTAAGTTTTGTCTTAATTAATGATGATGCAGCAATGTAAGACAAAAAATTTTCAACCCAAATAAACCGAACCAAAATAAAAACCTTGAATCCAACATGATGTTTAACCAAGTTAGTCTTATATAGTCACAAAACTAAATGAATAGTTTTCAAAAGCACACACAAAATAAACATTTTCGTTAAACATAAAAAATACTATGTGACCATGCAAGAATTGGTGTACTTAACCATAATAAAGTCGAGGCTAAATCAAGGGAATCTCTATCTATCCTTTTCGGACAACAAAATAATAGTTGTCTTGTTGGTGTAACCAATTAATTATGTTACTACGAACGTGGTGTCACGATACTCTCTTGGTGGGTCCCACCAGCTTGACTTCACTTCTCATTCTCAATCTAATAAAAATTTGAAACAAACAAACCCCTTTTGTTCAACACAACACAACAGAAGAACCCTTGTTTCATTCATTTATTAATTTTGCAACATGTGTAGTTGGAGGCTGTTTCTTTGGTTAGTGTTGACATTGAGCTTGTTCCTTGGGAAGAAGATGCAATGTCAAGAAATGAATGACTATGACCAACTCGATAACCCTGCTGTTCTTCCTCTCATTACTCAGCTTGTTTATACTAAAATTTCCAATTTGACTTCACTTATTAGTCATCAAATTAGCACTGACTCCAATTTTTGTGTCAAAGATCCGTAAGTCCCTTTTCTTTTTCATATTTTGCTCAATTTGGTAACTTTCTCACCTCAGCTGGAATGCATACACATTTTACAACTTTAGTAATTGAAATTTTTGGAATTTGGATGCAGGATGGTTCTTGTCATCATAATTAGATTTTCAATCAAATGTTTTATTAATGCATGGGGTAGAAAGTTCATAGCTAAAAAAAAATTAGATTCATCAACTTTGTGGATATATATATGGGGAACATGTAATTAATGAGAAATGCAATTGACTTTTTAAGTGAATTGTATGAAATTCTTCTTCTAATTTTTATGTTAAGACTGTTTCAAATTTAGAATGAGCTTAAAAAAAAGACAATTTAGGATAAAAGGAAATCAGTGAGATATATGATACTTAATCAACATTAGAAAAGAAGGAAGATGGATTATGTAAGGTGGGTTGTGGACTGATGCATTTTAATTATCTGTTAACATTGTAATTTAGTGAGTGACTTGAACTTATTATAATGCTTATTTCTTGTAAAGCCATACCATCTTATAACACTGATATGTAGATATTGGTTTGACTGTGAAACATAATTTTATTGTTTCAGGGATGCTGATTGGAATCAAGCATTTAATTTTTCATCAGATTTGGGCTTCTTGGCTTCTTGCATTAAAAAGACTAAAGGTATGAACAATGAAAATTAGAGATGACTATTTTTCGATAGGCAAATGTTAGTATATTAGTTGTCATATTAGTATATTATCCTTCACAAGGGTTTGAACCCTCGATCTTTAACTCCTTCAACTTCAACTGTTAGCTCAAACAAATTGAGCTAACACCGAGATGACTAAATTAGAGAAATGAGCAACATTTAAATTTCTGTTCTCTACCATTAATGTGTCATCCACACAACTCATCTTATGCTTTGGATTCTGATGACTCTGATGATTTGGCAGGAGATATTACGAATCGCTTGTGTACAGCCGCAGAAGTGAAGTTTTACTTAAATAGTTTAATGGAGAAATCTACAAGTGCCAATTATTTAAAGCTGAACAAGAACTGTAATTTAACCTCATGGGTGCCTGGATGTGAGCCCGGATGGGCTTGTAGTGTTCGCTCAGGCCAGAAGATCGACATTAAAGATTCAAAGGAAATGCCTGCAAGAACTTCAAACTGTCAAGCATGCTGTGAAGGCTTCTTTTGTCCTCACGGTATCACATGCATGATACGTAAGTATAAGGAGAATGTTTTAAAATTCTTGATTTCTTTCTTCTTTATTGACTACTAAAGATAACTTCTATAAGATGGTGTGCTAATTTTTTATTCTTCAAGCTGTGTACTAATATCATTGATTGTTCTGTCAAAAAAAAAAAAAATCATTGATTGTAGAGATTCAGCAATTCATATCTTTTGGAACCGTGTCTTGTATTTTGCTAATCAGCAGTAAACTAATTTTAATCATTTGCAGTTTATGTGATGCAATATCTATAATAGTGAAGCATAATAACATTGATGTGATGTGAATATTGCTGTGTATGCCCAAAACTGTGTCTGATGTTTTTATCTTTTTTGGGAATTGGAATTATTGTTTTTGAAGCATGCCCTCTAGGTTCCTATTGCCCCCTTGCTACACTCAATAAAACAACTGGCGTATGTGAACCGTGAGTTATAGTTCTGACCCGAAATTCTGTTTTGTTGTTTTTTCATAAGTTGTTGCTTGTATGCTGTGTATTGAACTAATCCATAGATATATTTGTGCAGATATCTTTATCAATTACCTCCAATGCAGCCAAACCATACCTGTGGAGGAGCAAATGTTTGGGCTGATTTTAGTAGCAGTAGTGAAACATTTTGCTCAGCAGGATCCTATTGTCCAACAACCACCAAAAAAATTCCTTGCAGTAGTGGGTATTATTTTGCTCCAACACTTGATTGCCATTTATAAACTACCAAACTTGAATCCTATTTGTATGATTTTTGCTATATCTTCCCAAAACATCCTCATAGTCATCATACTTAATAAAGGAAATATTAAATAAATAAAAAGTTAGAAGCATTCATTATAAATTGATCACTTCAGTTAATTTCTGAGTATACTTGTTACACTTTTACCTTCTTTTGAGAGTTATAAAATAAATTAATGTGCCTCTGTTCATTAATTAATAGGAATTTTCTTAACATTTTCTCATGAAATTTCAGGCATTACTGTCGGATCGGTTCCACATCTGAGAAAAGTAAGATATCATAAGTGATGAATACTTGCAGCAGTATATCTGTGTTAGGTTTTAGATTTACTAACCAATTTCTGACTATATGTTCAGAGTAGATATGACCATTTACTGATTATCTCTTGTAGGATGTTTCAAGCTGAGTTCATGTAATTCAAACACAGCAACACAAAACATGCATGCATATGGAGTTATGCTCATTGTAAGTTGTTATGTCTGAGCTTGAATTTTAGGGTATCAAATATATTTGCTACATATGGATTTTATAAGTTAGCATATTTCATGGTTCTTGTTTTTCAATTATTTAAATAGTTTTTACGTCATGTGCAAAGATGATCTAAGATTAATGGTCAATGCTTACCATGTCACATAGAGAAACATATATAGATATATGTGTGTGTGGGCAACATGGACACACGCGCGCAGGGAGAGAGACCAAGTTGGAAGAAGTTAACACTCTTTAACTGCTTATGCAGGCTGCTTTGAGTACCTTGCTACTCATTATTTACAACTGTTCTGACCAAGTTCTCACTACTAGGGAAAGGAGAGTAGCCAAATCAAGAGAAGCAGCAGCTAGAAGTGCAAGGAAAACCGCAAATGCACACCAAAGATGGAAATTTGCAAAAGATGCTGCTAAGAAGGGTGCATCTGGACTGCAAGCTCAATTATCACGCAAATTCTCTCGTAAGAAGGACGAAGAAAATCTTGAAAAAGTTAAAATTTTGAATCAAGAGATTTCTGAAACAGACGTCGAACTCTTGCCGCATTCACGGCCTATGACTTCAAACATTGCTGCAAGTTCGTCTGCCGTGCCAATGGAAAAGGGGAAAAATCCAAGTGGCCTAATGCAGATGGTACATGAAATTGAAAATGACCCTCATGTTAACAACAGTCCTGCTGCAGAATTAGAAACTAGATATAAAAATGCTGCAAAGGAAAAACAGCCACATACTAATACACAAATTTTTACGTATGCGTATGCTCAGCTTGAAAAAGAGAAGGCTCAGCAACAAGAAAACAAGAACCTTACCTTCTCAGGAGTACTAAAAATGGCAACAGATACCGAGAAAAAAAGTAAGAGGCCTTTTATCGAGATTTCTTTCAAAGATCTGACTCTCACGCTGAAAGCTCAAAACAAACATATACTGAGAAATGTTACCGGGAAAATCAAACCTGGCCGTATCACTGCTGTCATGGGTCCATCAGGGGCTGGCAAGACAACATTTCTTTCGGCTCTAGCTGGAAAGGCATTTGGATGCTTGGTTACTGGTTCAATTCTTATAAATGGAAGGAATGAATCAATTCATTCCTTTAAGAAAATTATTGGCTTTGTGCCACAAGATGATGTGGTTCATGGAAATCTTACAGTGGAAGAGAATCTCTGGTTCAGTGCACAGTGCAGGTATATTATGTTGTTTGACATTTTACCTGCATTATTTTCTAAATCTTTTTATTTGCCTTCTAAATCTATGCTGTTTTCTTCTTCTAAATTTTTTACATATGTTCTGTTTATTGTAGCTTTTGTATGCTTGTTTATGTGTTTATTCAAATGAAATTTTGTTAAAGGCTATCAGCTGATTTGTCAAAACCAGAAAAAGTTCTGGTTGTTGAAAGAGTTATTCAATTCTTGGGGCTTCAATCTGTGCGGAATTCCTTAGTTGGAACTGTGGAAAAGCGAGGGATCTCTGGAGGCCAAAGGAAGCGAGTAAATGTTGGATTGGAAATGGTTATGGAACCTTCACTTTTAATGTTAGACGAACCGACGTCTGGCCTGGACAGTGCATCATCTCAGCTCCTTCTAAGAGCACTAAGACGTGAAGCTCTCGAGGGAGTGAACATTTGCATGGTGGTTCACCAACCGAGGTAGTTTTTAATTCCATTTCTGCATCATAGGCATATTTCTTGCCTCTTATGCCATTTTTTTCTTCACCATTTACCTCTTATGCTGTTGTAAAAAACTGAATACCTACCTATTATTAATACGGTTCCGTAGGAGAATATTACTTGAAAGCTTGTATGCAAATTTTATTACTACTTAATACAAATTGACTATATTTGTCTCTTGAGGTTTTAGAATTTTCATTTCTTTTTCATGTTGTAGACTCATATGTACCTTATTGTAGTACACATTCATTTTTAAATCCTCCTTGTTCGTTCCCCGCATCGAAAGACAGACGGAAACCATTTTGAAGATTGATATCATACATCGTACTTTAATTTCAATTCGTTAACAATAAGATTATTTTCCATTTCATTTATTAATGTTTGAATTTTCTGATTCAGCTATGCTTTGTTCAAGATGTTTGATGACTTGATACTTTTGGGTAAAGGTGGTCTCATGGTCTATCATGGATCTGCCAAGAAAGTTGAAGAATACTTTTCAGGTATAGGGATCAATGTTCCGGAGCGGATTAACCCTCCAGATCACTTTATTGACATTTTGGAGGGTATAGCAGCACCTGGTGGAAGTTCAGGACTTAGTTATGAAGATCTTCCAGTTAAATGGATGCTTCATAATGGATATCCAGTACCTCTCGATATGCGGCAGAATGCAGCACAGTTTGATATGCCTCAGAGTGTAAATTCAGCTAATGACATAGAATCCAATCGCTTAGGTGAAGCGGGAAAAACGTTTGCTGGAGAATTATGGCATGATGTGAGAAACAACGTGGAACTGCGAGGGGAAAAAATTAGACTTAATTTTTTGAAATCCAAGGATTTATCTAACCGGAAAACTCCTGGTGTATTCAAGCAATATAAGTATTTTCTCATACGGTAAACCATCTAGTGCTGTAACATTTTGAATGACAAGAAGTAGCTTATAAATTTTAATAAGGCCCACATTTTCTTTTGTTAGTCTCACTCTCCAAGCCAATGTTATTTCAGGGTTGGGAAGCAGCGATTACGAGAAGCTAGGATCCAGGCCGTAGATTATCTTATTTTGTTACTTGCTGGAGCCTGTTTAGGATCAATTACCAAATCGAGTGATCAAACTTTTGGCGCAGTTGGTTACACCTATACGGTGATTGCTGTATGTAAGTTGCATAACTATCATTGCAAATACTCTACTCTATTTTACTCAGCATTCCTGTTTGTTCTTATCTATTGTTGTTAATTTCAGCTCTTCTATGCAAAATAGCGGCGTTGAGATCATTTTCTCTAGATAAGTTACACTACTGGAGGGAGAGTGATTCTGGCATGAGCAGCTTGGCTTTTTTTCTCTCCAAAGACACAATGGATCATTTCAATACAGTGATCAAGCCTGTGGTGTACCTATCTATGTTCTATTTCTTAACCAATCCAAGATCAACTTTTACGGATAACTATGTTGTGCTTCTTTGTCTTGTATACTGTGTGACTGGCATAGCATATGCATTGTCCATAGTTTTCGAACCCGGCGCAGCCCAGCTGGTGAGTACTAGAAGCAAACAAAAAAACTTTCAGCAACTTGACAACAGAAATTTATTCACACTCATGTTTTCATTTTCATTTCTCGTCTAATGCGATTCTGTAATTTGCAGTGGTCGGTACTTCTTCCTGTTGTTTTGACTCTCATTGCAACACAACCAAAAGACAGTAAAATTTTGAAGGCTATAGCTAATTTATGTTACTCTAAGTGGGCTTTACAAGCATTAGTCATTGCAAATGCTGAAAGGTAATATTTCAAAGACTATTTAAGCTAATAAATTTCTATCTCTGCTTAAATAGCTTGAAGAAAAACTATGTTGATATGTTTTGAGTTTATACTACCCTTTTAAGAGTTTCTAATCATAGTAAAATTTTAAAACTCCAAAGTGCTATAGCGTAGCAGAATTTGAACAAATCACTATTGTTCAACAATACGCTATATAGTTCAAAATATTGTCAAATAGCGGCTATAACGGAACTATAGCATTGTTGCATAGTGAAATTTGATCGAACCATTATTTTCTACGATCTGCAGTTGACAACATTGATTAGAACTTCTTTCTATCCAAGATGTATTGGAATCTGAACACTGAACATGATTTCATTTACTTGTATACTATAGGTATCAAGGAGTGTGGCTCATAACTCGTTGCGGTTCACTTTTAAAAAGTGGCTATAATCTTCATGATTGGAGTCTTTGCATATCCATCCTCATTGTTATGGGTGTAATTGGCCGTGCAATAGCATTTTTCTGTATGGTCACCTTCAAAAAGAAGTAAGGTCAAACTTTTTAAGTTTCAAGAATGAGTTGTACAAATTTGGGAGGGTAGTGTGGCAAAAATTTGATAGGATTTGTATTAGGGTTTGCATGATCTCAAGAATGCGTGATTAATTTTTTTGGGGCTGATATTGTTTTGTTGAGCTGAATATGTAAGTTGCAGTTGATATCATCGTCATATTATGATAAATGTTTTTCTCTTGTGAGATTTTATATGTGACAACCTAGTGAAAATTGTGATTAAAGAGAAATGCTGGTCAAAGTACTGTTGGAACATTTGTTAAGAGTCTAAATGTAAAACTAAAATAAAATTAAAAGCCGTGTAATTCATACTTTGAAATCGTAAAAGTAAGATTTTTCACTAAAAAATTGTTTTTTATTTCCTTTTTTGTTTTCTTATCAAGTGCCTTAAAGGACACTTGTTACCATGACTTTTATATAAATACTATTTTGCAAAGAGAGATACACAAAATAACATAAATCTATATTTAAATATGAAGATTTATTTTTGACTAATCAATTCGAAGATAATTAATCACTAGCTTATTCTTGAATTCACATTTTCTGTAGATGATTGTAAGTTTTTTTTAACAGAAGAACCACTTTTTTTTAACTGAAAAATATTTTTTAAATTATTTTATTGTGCTTGTTTAAACTTTTTAAATTAATTATAATCTATAATAATAATTTTCTAATTAAAATGAGGAGTTTTTAATAGTCCAAATAATGATTTATTTTGTCGTGAAAAAAAGTGTGGTTTATGATATAAGTGAAGATTAACAAAGTAATTTTCACTATTATAAAAAACACAAATCAATCAAAATAATCTCTAATATTTTATCTTATAATCACTTATTTTAGTCATATATGAACAATCCCTTTTTTATGATTAATTTTAGAAACTAAAACAAACAGATAAAAATCCTAAGAAGCAAATATGTTTTTCAAAAAAAGTTATTATTTATAGAATAATCTAGAATATATACTTAGCCCACTTCGCTCTTCATTCATAACCAAATAAATATCACAAATTTAAACTAACTCGAAGTGTATTTTCAAACGGCATAATTTGTTTGAAAGTATATTTTCATATGACACAATTTATATTTTTCTCAATGTGTACATTCGAAATCATGTTGGGATGGAGAAATTTCTCCCTAAATAAGCACTAAAAAACCCATATGTATGTGGGAATGAGAGCTTAAAAGTAGCTTCAGATACAAATTAGTGGATCAGGGAATATACAATAAGTAGTTTATTTTCTTTTTGAAATGTTAAAAAAAAAAACACTTCTGGTTCCTCCAGCAGCTACCACTTCACTGTATATATCCATCTGATAAGCCTTGATACCATGCGCCCAAGTGATGGGTTCTTCACAAAACTGCCAACTCCAGTAAATTTAACCTAATGATTGTAAAGAAAAGAAGAAATTCTAATTTTAGCAACATCTAAATAAGATATGATCTGATTTTAAGTATATTTTGGCAGTAAATTATTAAACAATGACTTCAAAGTTAAATAATACTATGGTAAACCTAATAGAGTACATTATACTTAAATAGATAGTGCTATTATGCATAATACACTTAAAAGAACATATTACCAAATCATTACTTGAATAAATGTGTGATTAGTCATGTCCAGATAATGTCACCCAGAAATTTGAGAGCAGGAACACCTCTTATCTCAACATCAACAAGTGGTGCTTGGATCATCGATAAGCTGGAGAGTTCTGGATCATTTTGAATCATATCAAGAGCACGCGTTTGATCCTGAAAAATTTGTTTGCATTAAGGTTTCACCCTTCAAATAAAAATGAAGGCCATATTCTTGTTTACTATATGCTTATCTATCATTGTTTTATTAATTTAATTACAATATAGTTCACCATTAAGCTTAAACCTATGCAAAATTGGAATAGAAAACAGTGAAAATAATTTACCTTTCTTTTCATAGCACAAAACTTGCAATCGGATGCGGATGGTGGAAGAATCTGATTGACAATGAGTCTCTTCACAGGAACATTTTCCTTCTTCAATGAGGCACTTAATCTAGATGACTCACTAACTGCCATCACCTTAGGGATTAAAGACAAATGTGAGAAGGATTTCATAATTTCACAGAAATGCACATTGTATAATGATCTTTGAATAGAAAATTCATGGTTGTTGAAACACATTATATGCATCAGCCATTCAATCATTAGTTAGTTGTGGAACACATTTTGAGGTCATACCGTGGGGATTGTAACAATAACAAATTCTGTCGAATCAGTGTCACGGAAAAGCTCGCGCACTTTTATCATCCTCTCCCTAAGTTTCTCCAATTTGTCAGCCTGTACCATCAAGATATGACAAATGGTAAGCATGTTAAGATGAAAATAAATGCAGCAGAAGCCCGACAGTATGAATCTTACAGCATCTTGACGATTTTGTTCTTGCCCAAACACGGATTTAATTGCAGAGGTAGCAGAAGCTATCTTTTGTCTTAGCTGCAGCAGAATAATTGGTATCAATGACCATAAAGGATCACTCTAAGAATGGAACTCAGAAGTAGAAAGTATTAGGGGGTAGGGGAAGAGAATCTGCATGTATTCTTTTATACTGTCCTTATTATTCACGTGGTAGAAGGAAGATTAAATACGTCTGAAGCATTGCAAGAACATAAATTTGGAATCAATTGTATTTAAGGAATATGAATGTGTGTGTGGAGTTTTCATTTATTAAAATTAGTAGTCTTACCTTTAGTATCTTACCGATGGATGCATCCAAGAAATCAGGCAAGGACAATAAACGTAATGTATGACCCTGTTCAGGAAAATGCATAAATTGTATCAGATAATGTACAAAAACAAGGCAAATGTGAAATATATAATTGTTAGCATTTTGCTTACTGTAGGTGCCGTATCAAATACAATTCGAGTGAACATGTTGTATTCCTGTGATTCAAGAAATTGCATAACCTGACAAGAAGAAATTTTAATTGTTAGTAGAGCGAAAAAGGATTTATTGCGCGAAAAATTAGCAACTAAATAAATCACCATGGATAATAAAAAAAAATGCATGCCTTGGAAATCGCAATAGCTTCGTCCAGTCCAGGAGGAGGTGTATCAAGTAACTCTCCCAGTTTTAGCTCTCCTAACTTTTGAACCAAAGAATGAAACAACCCGTCATAGAGAAGGAAGCTTATAAAGAAGCAGAACCAGTTATCACAAGATTTCATAAAATTTAAATAGCTTTAGATGTGCTACAGGTGGTAAATATGTTAATTTATTTGAAAAGCTTATTATATGTTAACTTTAACATAAATTTATGGAATAGAAAACAAACTTGTTGATGTGACAGTTCATAAACAATATATTCATGATGCATTATTTCAACCCAGCAATGGAGTTTGTTTAATACTCATCCTAAGAGAAGCTAACATTGGTGTTTAGATTGATTTTGATTTTTGATTCCGTTAATGTATCCTAACTAAATCAATTCTGCAAAATGTATTTATGAGAAACTTGTTTTCCCTTTTATGCTACAGAGCTTCACTTAAAATCCAAATCAATTCTTCCTAGAAAATTATATGTATATCAAAGAAGAGTTACATTTCAAAGATGTCTATACAACCAATTATTTATTAATGATATGTATGTGCCTATATAATGGCAAGTTGCTAACATAAAGAAGAACTATAATTCTGACAGAAAACATCTGTTTTTAAAGGACATCAACCTTTTAAATTCACAACATATAATATCCCCTTGGAAGAAATACATAACTAGACATCTGAATAACTTTTACCTGGTCTACTATCATTCCAAGACCCATGCCATCCATGAAATCTTTGACTCCAGTTCCACCATTTTGTTTAGATGCATCGCGAAAATCGTCCCTAGCCTTCTCAGGGTTTATCTGTAAAGCAAGAAAGGAACTACAAAATTAAGAAAAATACATCAGGGAGCAATGTAGCATTAAATGGTAAACATAGTTCACAAAAATAACAATCATATCATTAAGCATAGCATAGATCTATATTACAGCAATGACAGCTTACTTCAAGAGCAAAAAGTGGATAATCGGGTCCATCCACTGGTACCAATGCCCCACCTGTCAGATCCTAGAGTAAAATAGGCAAAAACGGGCGTTATGTAGAGAACACATACAACCAGAATTTGAAGCAGCTAACACACAAGTAACATCAGAACTAGAAAGCATGTTATTAACCTGAGCAAAAGAATCACTCAAAGAGTGAGCTGGATCGGTGGAAACCACAAGAGTCGGGTGTCCATTATTTGCAAATTTAACAGCAAGTGAAGCAGCACAACTTGTCTTCCCTACCCCTCCTTTCCCACCTAGCATGTAATACTTCCTCTCAGTTCCAGCAACCATGTCGTCAAACCCCGCAACAGATTCTGTAGGAGTAGCCACTGATCTTACTGACATCAAAAGAAAGTAATAACCATAAAAATATGTTGTCAAATTCTCAACAGATAAATAATTTAAAGCAAAACTATTGCAATAACTAAACTGCTTCATCATCCCTACGGTTTACAATTAAACCATCACCGAAATTATGCTCAAAACTAAAAAAGTTATATCAAATCATAACAAACCTACCCAGTTAATAAAAAATAAAAAGAATAAACATTCCAATTTCCAGCAGAAAAGATGATAAGAAAAATCACAAACATAACCCCTCTTTCTTTTACTTGTGTAATTATCCAATTCTATAATCTCTTTGTTTAACAATTTCCAATACCTCGTTAACTTTGACCATCAAACACTCCAATATCCATCCACACTCATAAACTAGATGAATTAAAGGGACAACAAATAAATTAATAGGGATTTTTATCTTGAAAAGAACACTGAGCTAGGCTTATTCAATCAAACACAGTAACATCAGCAAGTGAGAATTGAAGCAATATAAACACATGAAACAGAACAAATAACAGAGTCACAGATAGAGAAAATAATGAGTAGAAAAAAAAGAGAAAACCTTGAAATGAGTTGGTGGGTGGCTTAATTGAAGCACGCATAGAAACAAAGGTGAATGCTTTGTTGAAAGGAAGAATAGGAGATGAAGTGGGAGGGAATGAGAGAACACCACTCATAGCCATTGAATTTGTTATGCGAAGAGAACAAGAAACAGAAGAAGCAGAATAGCATGCCATTATTTCTTCACTCTTCGTTTACTCACACACACCAAGTTTTGCTTATTACGTTCATTTCTTTGATTCAGATACGTCCACGGCAAAAACAAAAATAAAACTTAAATGATATAAGTAAATAAAATAAAGGATTAAAAATATAATTTTGTTTCATTCGGATTATTTTCATAATTAATTTTTTTTTAGTATATCTTAATAACTAACATAATTAAGTGGTATCATACAGAAATTATGTAAAAAATATTATATTGTATATGCATAATTTTTAGAATATTACAATAAGAATAAAATTTATAAATGGAGATTTCTAATTCCAATATTTGATTTAGTGAACCGTAATATTCTATTATGAATAAAATTTATGTAATCGCTCATATTTTAGTAGAAGTGACTACATTTATTATTACTTTTATCAAATTCATGATTTGTATTGTCATTTTGACAAATGAATTATATGAATTATCTTTTCTATTGTCAATAGCAACATTTGCTTTATATCTTGTTTTATAGTTTTAGTACCATCTTTTAGAAAGAAAAAAAAATAAGGGAATGAGAATCCAATCCTAATATATTTATTTAAGAGAAGTGTGGAAATGAGAGACACTTGATCATACTATTTTGGTGGAGATTAAACTATTTCTCTTTTAAGTTACAAAGTTGGAAATAAATTGTAACAGACACTTGATCTCGTAAAGTATAAAATAAGTTCCATTTTGTTCGAATTTATTTCAACTTAAACACACAAAAAAACATTGCAAAGAATAAAACAAAAATATAATTTTTTGAAATTTAAATGAGCAACTTTTTTGTAAACAATGTGTAGTGCAGAGACTACAAGATTACCTAGGCCTAGAATATACTATGATTTTCATCATCAAACCATATCATGTAGTATTTTAAATTATATTATATGTAAATTATTAAGATGCTATAATGGCAATTACCTTCCTCCCACAAAAATTAGAAATTGCCAAAATCAAGATAAATGATAAATATTAGCACAAATTTATTGTAACATTTTCATAATTTAATTCACATACTATTTTAAAGTTTTTTTTTCAAAATTATTATTGCAAAGTATATTTTTAATAAAAAAAATTAATAATTCATTAAAATACTAATAAATGATGATGAATTGTACACCGTACATCACCCATAGGGATTATGCACACCCAAATTGTGAAAAAACATTAGACAATTGCAATTTTATTTGCAAAATTATCCTTGAACTCTGCAACATTTTATTTTTTGACCGCCCTCTCTTTTTTAATTCCTTTGACCACTACTTCACACAACACTAGATCTCTCAAAAGCATTCCTTCATTACGCACCATAAATAATTGAATATGAAGATAACATTACACGTTGAATGTGTCACTTTTTAACATCACCATAATCAAGAGACAGAAGAATTGAGTTTACAAACACCAACAGTTGTTATATCATCTTACCCTTTCAATTTCTTAGTGGTACCCTAATGCTGCCAATATTATATATTGGTCAAATTGTATCTTTCAAGATTGTTTTCCGGCTATATCTTCCAATGTAAGATTCAGTGTATCAACTGACCCTCTTTTAACTTCTTCTCCTTGAGCAGCCAGGAAGTCCTCAATGCTTCCTGGTTCGCCGAACCATCCAAGGTGATCGGCAATCAAGTGAAGATTATTACACCCTCCGCATCTTGCTACTACTATACCTTTCTCATATGATTCACGACATACTGTCTTAATGGACCTCGTTTCACAGACCTTGCAGGTGAAAATCATAGCAAGATCATGCCTTGATGATGTTTTCAAACTGGAACTGGCAGAAAACTTTATGGCAGAGTTCTCATTAATGCTGATGGATGTAGGGACATTATCCGGGTTAACACTGGACTTCAAGGTGTCAGCTTCACTAATTTCTACATCTTCACAAATGTGTTTATTTGGATTTGGTTGTGTCGATACTCCCCTTTTATGAAATCCATATCTGTTTAATATTGCATTAATTGAAGAGTGACAAGAGGATGCTGCCAATAAACACAACAATGAAATAAGAAAAACTTACACATGGGATTGTAGAGAGAGAGAGAGAGAGAGAGAGAGAACTAGTACAAAATCCTCAAAATGTGTATGCATAAGCTCAACCTGTTGCATGAGTGATGAAGATTGGTTTTGACCCAAATAAATATTTAGCTAAGCTGAAATTTAGTTGTTACTATCTAGATAAAGAGTTAGATATCAGATTGTTTAGAGCGGGTTCAACTCAAGTTACGCTACCCATTCTCTCCCATTATTCTGAAAACACTGTTTGTTTCACAATTTGGGAGATTTAAGTAATAAAATCTTACTGTTTACATAAGCTTTTATTGCTTTTGACCAGTGTTTTGAACCAGAACAGTGAATGAACCAGCAAGTTAAGTAATTCAAGGTTTAGTATCAAATAATGTTGAACCATTATTGTGCAGTGTGCCAGGGCACATACTCACATAAAAAATATAACAAATAATTAAATGAAGTATGAAATTGAAATAAAAATGACTTGTTACAAAATCCATGCTTGTGCCTTGTGCACTGTAATACTGCTACTTTTCTATGGAGCAATTTTTATGGAGTTCTACATGATTTTTAGCCTTAGGTAGGTCCTACTTCAACTTCAAGAAAATTAAGATAATTTGTTAATAAGGTTTTGGTAGAATAAGGAAGCCAAACATTTGTGGCAGGGTGCAATGCAAAGTTTACATTCTACTGTTTGATGAATGCTCACATCTTTAAGGGGGCTACTCTGCCCCTAATGATAAGAGATTGGGTCATGTTTATGTCTTCTTAAAGTTCAGCTAATGTAAAGAGAGACTGTAACATTTCTTTTTTCCAAGAATCATCTGTTCTGGAATGGCTTATGGGTGGTTCAACATGCAATTCAACAGTTGACCTGCTGATTTATTGGCTGTTTACTACTTCATTGGTTCAATTGCTTATGATTATTAGCGTGGCAGCGGGTTGCTGGAGCACCGGTTCCACAACCAGTTCAGCCAACTACTCAAAAAAATAAACATTTTTGACAAAATATTGTTTAATCAACATTAGTTTTTGCTTTTGAGGTAATTTAGGATTAAGTAAATAGGCCATAAAAGATACAAACACTTTGTACTGTTTCTTACGTCTTTAAAGCATTGCCATTCAGATATTTTCCTAACCATCCTAGTCGCTTTATTAATGCTAACAAGTTTGTTTTGTATTAAATTTCATTTGATGCTCTAATCTTAAAACGCTTCAATTGGTTGCTGTAACAAAAGAAAAAAATTATAGACAACTTAACTGAGTCAATGCACCCAAAAAAATGTAAAATTATGATATGCGAAAGAAAACAGTAACAATCAAAGTACAATTCAACGTTATCGTGAAAGACGAATCCCTAAAAAGCATCGTCCTTGGTAAACTCAGCAATTTTCAGAGCCTATTGTATGATATAAATTCGAGAAATTAGCAAAGAAGAAAAGAGTAGACAGTTATGATGAAATTGATACCTTGAATGATGGGTTGGGGATCATAGTGGAATAATTGTGTTGAGATGAATCGCCTCTGCCTCTGCAACATTCTCGCCAGCGCCGCCATACTATGCTATGATATTTTATGCGATTTTGGGCTTTTCTAGCTTTCATGTTCTGCCGATTGCGGGTTTGTTTCGGCCCATGGGGTAACCAATTTTGTGGAAATCCAACTATGATAAACATTTCTAAAACTCTCTATTTGAAATTTATATATTAAATTATTTTAAATTTTTCATTTTTAAGATATGCAAGACGGGAATGCAAGAAAAATATTTTTTTTTGGGAGGTCGCATCTGAAAATGCGACTATCTATTATCATTTATTTATTTATTTTTATAATAAATGATTAATTGTTAATTTAATAAATAAAAATAATTAAAATAAATCAAATTATATTAATAAAATTAAATAAATATTTAATGAAAAAATGTACGTTAATGCGATTGAGTAAATGTGTCAAAACAAATAATATATTAATTTACTTTGATGTTTTTTTCATTAAATTTATTTTTATTTTATTTTGTTAAATATAATTTGATTTTTTTAATTTTTTTATTAGTTTTTATTTATTAAATTAATAATTAATATTTTTTACAATATAAAAAATAATTAGAACAATATGTCTTGATCGATCAATTCCAATATAAACAAATAATGATGCGGATTGACCAATCAGAATATACAAAGTTTATGAAAAATAAAATATGAAATTAGTATTTCATAAAATATAAGTATGAAGTGGTCAATTTAAACATTGTTTGAATTAGACATAGGAGATTGAGAGAAAACATTTCCTTATTTGATTGCATCACGCGAATTTGGGTCATCCCTGTTAATGGGATTGGATGGATCGGATCAACCCCACCATCCATTTTTTCGCAGTTTTGGTTGAATTAGAGTAAATCCAACAAATTCTGAAGTGATTTGATACATGTAATAAAGAGTTTATAATTTCAAACCTGTTATCCTAACCAAATTGAATTAAACTAAATAATAAAATGGTTATTTTATGAACATAATTAAAACTTTTAACTTTTAAGTGTTGAATCTATAAATATTTCAATTTAGTTCAAGTGATCAAATTTGAAACGACAAAAGTGTTGAAATTGTTAAATAGAATGCTATTTAATTACATTATGCTTAAAAATTTATATCTCTCGAATGACTCAATTGTAACAATTCACTCGAATTTGACTAAAAAATTACAGATTTTTTAACTGCCTGGACTGAGGAAATTTGATTCATATAAGTAATAGATAGCTTCTCCTTTAATCTGCTCTAATCTTATATTGAAATACCTTTTACTGTCAAAAACAAAAGAGAGAGAGCACATGTCTTGTTTCTTCAAGTATGTTTAAGTGACACAGACCTATATATTATGTTTATTTTTACAAGCTATACAAGGAGAGATAAATAAATAAATGTAATAAAATCAATGTACTAAAAGAGGAGTGAGACTGAGATTAAACAAAATAGAAACGTGGGTCACCGTGGGGCCAAGGAAACCGAGAAATCAACGTTAGTTCCTAATTTTTCCTCCCACTCCTTAGATTCCAAAAACAACTTGGACACGTCCATCAAAACCCGACCCATATCCGGTCTTTCTTTCGGATCATCCTCAACACACTCCAACCCGACCCGAATCATTTTCTCGGCCACATCCATCGGAAACGAATCCCTCAGCCTCCTATCCACCCACTTTCTCACGCCACCCTGCTCCTTCAACGATTGCCTCGCCGTCTCCACCACACTCACCCTTCTGTACCTGCCATCATCACCTTCCAATTCAAATCTCACCGCTTCTTCTCCGCTCAGAATTTCCAATACCACCACGCCGAACGCGTACACGTCCGTCTTCTGCGTCGCCACGCCGGTTACCTGAAATTCCGGCGCCATATACCCCCTCGTCCCTTCAAACCTCACCGTCCGACTACCGGACTTCCTCAATTTCCTGCCGGAGTCCATTCCAGAAGAAAGGTCGACGGGATCGCCACAGAGCTCCGACGTCCCGAAGTGGCATATCTTAGCCCTGAGAGTATCGCCGGCGACGATGATGCTGGAGCTCTTGATATGGTTATGGACGAAACCGGAACTGGAACCAGAGGAATTGTGAACGTAATCAAGGCCGTGAGCGAGATCGGAGGCAACCTGCATCCGTGAGGTCCAAGTGGAGAGATTGGTGAAGCTAGGGTTCCGGCGATTGCGAAGGCAATCGGAAAGGTTAGCACCGTGGACAAAGTCATAAACAAGGTAAATGTAATTACCGGAGACGGAAGCTCCGAGGAGTTTTACGAGGCTGCTATGGTGGCTCCGGCAGATAAGAGCGAGGCGATCACGAAGCTCCGGCAGGTCCATGTGACGGCGGAATTTGCGTTGAAAAACGACGACGTCAAGATCGCGGAGGGAACAACGGAAGGATGAGTTTGAGAGGCGGTTGGTGGAAAAGTTAGCGGTGGCGATGGAAATCTCAGAGAAGGGGTAGATGTGAGGGTTTTCAGGAAGAGTATGTTTGAGACTTGAAAGAGAAGCGTGGCTAGAAATGGAAGAGGAAGATGATGTTTTGGAGCATTGTTTATTATGTTTATCTCCGTATACGTAGCTTCTTGATTCTGTGATCGGAACATCGCTGGTAGAGGATGGAAAATTCGACGATGACGAAGATGTTAAAGATCGTTGAGGGTTTCTGTTTGTGGGTTGCACTTGCACCACGGTGGTGCTCTTTTTAGACTTGCACATGACAGTGAGAGTTTGTGACATGAAAGAATCTTCATTGGATCAGGAAGGAGAGATCATGTTGGTCGATTCTTCTTCTCTTCTCAATTTCGTGTCATTCGAGTGCGTCTTCGTCCGGAAATATATGACATGTGGCGTTCGTTCTGTTCAACATTTTTCATTCTCACACCTAATTTCAGTAACTTCTGTCTCCATCTAACCATAATTTATGAATATTATCTCCGGTCAAAATTCAATTTTTTATAAATAAAAAAATTACGAATGTTCAACCAAAGTATTTAAGAATGTTCAACCACTGAATTTACTAGCCAAGGGGAAGGAATTCATAGAAAGTAGTACATTGAGAGAGAGGGAGAGAGAGCACATGTCTTGTTTCTTACTCTCTCATCTTTCTTATCCCTCCCTTAAATAACAAATGAAATTAATACTATTATACAGCAAAAACAATGAATAGCTAGCTATCAAGAAAAGAACCATTAAGTACATGCAATCAACATGAGATATGACCAACCAACATGATGCAGAGACTGTTGTTACTAAATCTTCTGTCTAATACCCCAAATGATCAAAATTTTCTGATGTTGTCAACTCTAACCACCTTGAAATAAATTGGATATTGAACCCCTACAAGGCTACAACCATTCTATCCTAACTTTACAGCTAACTAGAATGCTTATGGTCAGACATCTATTGCTTCACTTCTTCAAAATCTAATGACATATATGCACATTTACAGGCAAAAGAAAAAAATATAATCCAAAATGAATACTTCAAGCAGAAGATTTCACATAGTGCCCTATTTTCCGCCTGTGCCTGCTATAATCTGATACAAACCTGAAAGAAAGACCGCATCCCTCGACCTTACATTGATACGGCTTCTCCCCCGTATGAACTCGCATATGCTCTGTCCTTGCCCATGCCCATTTGAATGACATGGAACAACCTTTCCATGAGCATTTAAGGGGCCTGTCATCCTCATGAACGCGCTGGTGAATCCTAGCATATTTGTGAGAACTGAATTTCTTACCGCACCCTTTATGTGGGCAAAGGTTACGTTTGTGCATCAGTAACTCGGCTTTGGTCGTGAAACTCATTCGGCAACCATCAAGGTCACACTTGTGGGGCCTTTTAACAACAACCTTTTTATCCTTGCGAGGAACTGAAGCTTCGGGAGGTCTTCGTGTCCTTTTAGCTACTGGATTTTCCTCATCATTTTGGCTGATGTCCCCTCCACTTTTGCCTGTGGCAATCTTCCCAGTTCTTGGCCTCAGCCTCTCACATGGACTTCTAATAAAGTCATCGTAATCGAATTGGTTCTTTGCTGTGTCTTCCATCATTTTCCTCTTTTTTTTCTTCCCAGCATTTGATTTGGGAACTGCTGTAGTCAACTCACAGCTTTCCAGCTCCCCATTATCTTGTGACAGATGAACTTCGCTTCCATTTGCATTTTCTCCAACACATGTCACTTTCTCAGATTGAGAACATTCCTGAAATGATACAGAAAGTTCCTCATCAATTTTATTAATTGGTTGGATTTCCATTTCCTTTTCTGTATTCGAAATAAATTGAATACAGGAGTCTTCTTTAGGACAGGTTTCTGCTGAAACTTCAGAACATCCTAATTCTGAGGTAGTTACACTTCCATTGTCACCTTTTGCAACAGAATTAGAAACAGTTTCCACATCAGTTCTATTCTTATTTTGAAACTGCTTTGCAGACTCTAAAATCACTTCATCCTGCAACACCTCAGCATTTTCCCCTCTTGTGAATTCACACATTTGTTTTTCTGAAATATGAGTGGACTGAATTATTTCCTTTTCGCCCCTTTTTCCAACTTGTAGTTCTTGCTGTATCTTAGCATCCAAGCTTAGTGTATTATGGAAGTCTGCAGCAGCACAAAGTTCTCTTGGAACTTCACAAACGTCTGCGTTTGGAGTATGTTCACTTATTGCTTTATCATCATTGGTATTGTAATGCGCCTTAGAGTGACTAAATGTTGAATCCATTTTTCCATCTATATCATCCTGTATGGTTTTATTCTCAATCTCTGCCCCAACTTTTTCAATCACTGAAATATGTTCAGGAAAGGAATTTGAAAGTTGTGAGCTAGCAGCGTTCAAGCTCATAATAGTGGGAACTTCAGCATTCTGGATTTCATGATGCAATGGAGACATTGCAGCAGAAGCGGAGCTACGTGACAATGCACAATCACCCCTGAAATTGTCTGTGTCAAGCCCATCTTTAGAAACACATTTCTCATGATCCCCACTCAAAACATCGGACACATTTTTGGACTTTTCATGGGATTCACGGACCGTGCTTGCTACAGAGAAGCAACTTTGCTTTGACTTGAACTTCCTTCTTGAATATTGAATTAGCTTCTTTTTATCAGTGGAGCCATCTACTCTTCCCTGCAATTGATCATCCTTTATCTGAATGCTGTCAGGTTTAGTCTGAGCTAACCTATTAGACCTTTTAGACCGAGTTCTCCTTGAATGCCAATTTAAAGACAAACCAGGACGCTTATCATAGAATTGCATCCCTAATGCCAGTGTCAAAGGAACTTGTTTACTTGGAGAGTTATTTATATTATTGACACAAAACCGAAGGTTAAGGCCTAGTTTAGATGTCCAGTCTTCACAATCATCAAGTTCTTCACCATCGATTGCCAGATCTATCAGAGCCAGGTTTTCTGGGGATGCAATATCCATTGGAACCTCATTATAATCAAAAGCACTTTGTATCTCTTCTGCAACTGCCCTGGCATGTGCCTTTATTTTCGGATAGTCTACAAAACAGCAGAATAGTAAAAGTAAGGAAAAAAATTGTAATAAGTATTTCAAATATATATCTTTGATGGTCATTTTTCCCTGAGTTAACACATACAACTTGCATGTCCATGACTGATACATTAAGGAAAACTGGATTATAATTTATAACATACAACTTGCATGTCCATAACTGAGTTATCATTTTTCCTTGGTAGTGGAGATGTTTCCATATATCATGATTACCACGTGACATGTAGATGGATTCCATTCTATTAGACCTTGGTGAAATATAGGATTTAGGTAGGGAAAGAAGTAAATGAGAAAACTGACAAGGAATAATCTGGAATTGAATTTGATTCAATGTGATACAAAAGACAAAGTACTAAACCTTATACATACTAATACTAGATTCATGATATATGGAAACAACTCTTAAGATCATCTAAGCTACTTTAAGCTATTGCAAGATTTGGTAAAGATATTTTAATTAACTCTATTTAGCTGAAGCTTTGGTCATATAAAAGAAAGTGCCATATGATTTCCAAACTAAATTGAAGTTGAAAGGTTCAAAACAAAGAAACTTGTACATCTATGTAATTTGATATTTGACTTTATGTAACTTTAATAGAATGGTAATGCAAATATATTCCTAATCTTCAAACGGACCTGAATGGCAAATTATAAGCACATTGGCTCCACCTTTGCTCTGCAACATCTCCACTACCTGAACAGCATGGTCCAAGCAGAAAATTCGTGGCTTCAAAAGTTTACTGGAGATGTTCCAACATTTATTGCACTTGTTTAACGATTGATCCGGCAAATCCTTAGCTGAAGCAAGTTCAGAAACAGAAAGATCCCCTGCAGAAACAGATTGCATAACTCATTTCAGCATTTCCAATATACATTTTTATCAAATGTTTCTTTTTTAAATTGTTTGGTCATCATATCAGCTTTCATAATATCATATTAGTATTATCATGAATATACAATGGGAAGATGCAAATCAGAAACTGTACATATTTGGTAAAATTACTTTCCACTCATTTTCACCCAATCATGAGATAAAGGATCTACAGAAATCACAATGAACAGAGCAGAGGGTAGATGGCTAGGGATTGCATTAGCAAGAACAGAGTAGGCTGCATTCACCAAATAATATTTTGTAAAAGTAATTTGAGATTTTGGATCAATATTACATAGAAGAACCAATGCAACATATCAATATGCATAAATGAAAACCTACATGTGAAAATATGATTATAACACAGATTATAGTACAAAGTATAGAGGCATTACTTGAGACTGCACTATGAAGGGAGGCAACAGAATTCAGGGAGGAATCTTCAACTAGACGGTGATTATCATGAAGAAGTTCCACTATCAATTTCTCAGTTGGTTGTATCACAGCCATAAATGGGAAACCAAGTATTCCACAACCCACACAAACCAATGCTCCTGAATCAGTTTGAAAGTGGCATGGAAGATCATCACAACCAACATCGAAATCAGTCAGATTCTCCATGTACAAACTCATCTCATCAAGAAGACAATGGCTACTCTTATCTGCAGAACTAATATTATCATTTGACATGTCCGCCGTATAGGTTCCAGAAGTAGAAGCTAAATCAGGCAACTGACGATATTTGCCAGAATCTGGTAGTAAATCAGCATTCCATAAAACAACTTGTTCAGTAGCTTCTTTTCCAAGAAGAGTGGATAGAAGCTTGTTTTCCTGCAGCATATCTTCTATAAAAGCCTGTTTTACTTGAAACTCTCTTTCTTCTTTCTGACGCTCTCTCAGACGAGAGCTGCACACACCAGGTAATAGTGTTCTTGGCACCCTATCAAAATCAAAACCAGGAGGAATGACATAATTTGTTACCCACTTGATATTTTTGATAAAAGCAAAATGCATGTTACATTAACACCTTTGAATATAAGAACAGTATTCGTGATAGAAAATTAGGAAACGTAGATAATAGAAACTGGTATGAGACAGCATGTATTTTGAACAATACGATATTTTATTGATAACAATTATGGGCAGAAATATTCAACCAGAATCCAAATGCAACACAATACAATTGTCAACAGAATTATTACAAAGGAATTAAGGCAAGAACCGTTTTCTTTGTCAAGAATTCGAGAGTTTGGTCTCTCCCACCAAATAACCACTTTTCTAACTTTCTGCATAACTCCCTAATTCTGGTTTTTCCTTATCGATTCCTAGTAGAAACCAAATTACAAATAAACATAAAACTGCCACAAATAACAGCTTACAAATAACATAAACTGTCATGGACAGTTATGGCCGGTCATTTACAGCCTTTCCTCTTATAACAATTCTTAACAAGAGATTTAACAGCATCATATTGAAAAAAGACATGGTAGTATCTATGTATACATACGGTGTTAGAAGATTTTCTCACCTTGAAATGAAAGACATGGTCAGCAAGTAAAGTAGTTGCTGATGGGAAAGCATGGGAAGATGATTCATTGTAGCTCTACGCACAGCAGCTTCTTTAGCTACGCCAAGCCATTGTGGAGTCCCAAAGTTAGCAGCTTCCCCACAGTTAAAACCTTTATTTCGCCATATTATAAACATAAGAATTATATTGAAGATTGAAGAGAAATAAACCTCACAGAACAGTATAACTCAAAATAAAAATGGTGAACTTCTAAGATACAAAGGGAAAATAATAGGCTTTTTTTATTAACAACATATCATGATTACGATTAAAAACAATCATAATTTGGTCCGAATGGCTCGTCCTGAAAACATGTAGCATATGTCAAACAGATCTATAAAGCAAATAATTTCTTCATGTACCATATGTCAAACAGATTTACATATAGCACACGTTATAGAAAGGCCTGTATTATCACTCCATCATTTACAAAGTAAAAACCTTAACACCAGTATTCTGCAAAATATTAGGAATGCACAAAAACTGCAAAACAATTACCGTGGCTGAATCCTACATGATACGCTCTTGGAAAAGTCACGACAAATTCACCAGGGTTCTGTACTAACCTAGAAAGAAATGCTAGCATATTAGTAGAAATTCAACAAAGAGAAAAGCAATTTCAGCAGAAGAAAAAAAAAAACAACTATGAATCTCAAACAATAAATTCTAAGCATACGTTTAACATCATGAGTCATTCATGATGTAAAAGCATATCAAATATGTCGAGCAACTACTGACCTGCAACAAGGAATCCCAGATTCAACAACTACCTCAGGTGATAAAAGAGTTGTTTTCTCGCCCAAAAGTTTCAAAGCATCTGGCAAGAAAATAAATTGTACTTGAGTTACAAAGACTGTAGAAGTTGGAGCACTCAACTACTTTAAGAATATAATGGATCTCCTAAAAGGAAAAACAAATGAGATGAACAGGCTTTGAATTCAAACAAATAACTCTTTTTTTGGGGGGATGATTTTATTTTTAACCTTTGAGGTCTTGGATGTACGCGAATTAAATAGGCAGTATCAGTGGAAATTTTCTTCTGCCCTAAAATCAAACCTACATCCATGTTTGACACATTAGATTATTGACACAAGTCTCTGACACTTCAACACATATATTACTGTTGAGGGAATTTTTTTTACAGTTGTTAGCTTCTTTCTGGACATAATTTACCTTCCATACTCTTATAATTTTTAGTATTAACCATCTTGTATTTTCTGTAGTACCATGTCAGTGCCTGTGGTTTGTGCACACTGTGATGCCACATGCCTTAAAATTTACTTATATGTGTGGATCTCAAAGATTCAAGTTGCAATTAAACAAATATCAGAACAAAATAACGATATCAAACAAATTATACTTTTAAGGTCTTTTTCCCCCATGTGATTTTTGAAAATTCGGAAAACTAGTTGGAAAAAAAACTCATCAAACATTTACATAACTGCATGATTTCGTGGCATTTCCAATAAGTCTAGTGCCAAAACCACCAAGAGAATTCACACATTTTTAGAGAATAACATAAATATGACAAGAAATTTAGCTACATCAAGGGAGATTGGGAGAGCCTACCTAAGTTGGCTGCTTAATTTTATCATCCTTGTAAAACATAAACATTCATAGTGATGGATATTAAGGCAGGCATGTATTCAAACAGGAGACCCATTTGCTAGCAAATATTAGAAAAACTGACACTCTAGAACACAACACACTTTTCTTGACATGCCAAATAATACAGATCAAGTCTTGCTATAATTTTTTCCTTCCAAATGCATGAAAGAACTTCCATAAGCAATATAGCAAAAATATTTGATGAAATTATGTAATATATCTTCAACCATAAGTGCCAAAATTTTCGGAAACAGTTATTGGGAAAACAAAATCTGAAAACAGATAATAGTCAAAGAATTCACTTACCAAATTGATCAATATCACCACCGTAACCCTCTTTGCGGATGACTTCCTCAAAATCAAAGGCATAATCTCCAGGAACAGCATACCAAGTCTTTGATGAGCCCGTGTGAAGAAAATTCAAGCTGTGAAGCTCGTGATCCTCTACGTGCCAGGCAAACCAACTGAACAACATACCAATGTATACCATGGGTGAAGTAACACCAGGGATATCATCCGGCATGAAACGTGTTAGTGATCCTGAAGCCCGAGCAATAACTTGCAAATTCCAAGGACTATTGGAAAGCTTCCAACCAGCAGTGCCTTGCATATCAGTGTTGGCATCTAAACTCTTTTCCTTAGAAGACTGAGACACCTCATTTGGTGTAGATGTTAACTTAGTCATAGCTGATTTAGATGTCTCAAAACATGTGTCATCATGACTTGAGGTAGAAACACCATAAGACACGTCATTTAGGGTATCTTTTACGCCACCCATTTCAGTTTGTTTACAAACAGAGCTATCTACACTACTCTTATAATAAGTCCTTTTTCGTTGCCTACTACGACTATGATAATATTGACCCTGGAATTCTCCAAAAGCAGACCCTGGCACGTCATTGGCATACTCGACATATATAGGCTTCTCTGAAGCTGCCTTCCAGAACATAGCCTCTACAACAAGTGGAGAAACATCTTTCACCACACCCAACACGCTTCTCGCGAAAGTCTTCGATTTAGATTCAAACTGTTCCAATGTATAAACCTCTCCACTTTGCCATACTTGCTTATGAACACATGACAGTGGCTTCTGAACTGTCCCTTTGGTTTTTTTCACACTCTGTCCCACTTCTTGCTGCCTTGTGGTAAACACAGCCCTTGATACCCCATCACTACTACTATCACCGGAACCCATTTTCCAAGAATTACCAACACCTAATGAACTGTTATGTGGATCCAATTCAGGACGCTTCAAGAGGGACTTATTCAAATTAGAAAAAACATATTTTTTTGAAGGTTTGGGTAAAGGAGGGATAATCTTGCATATCCCAAAGTTACTAGCTTCTTTCTCAATTTTTGAAATATAAGCAATTGGGTCAGAAAATTCAGTGTCAGTAGGTCGAAATTCGGGTGCCAGTGGCAACCCCTCAAGCCAATTGGGGATTTCAACATTACCCATAACATGAAAAAAGAAATAAAAGAATTTGAAAAAATTGAAGATTCAAAACAACAATGTAAGTTGAACCAGGAGGCTAATTCTATCCAATCATGCGCAGAAACTAATGTCCCAAAATTCTATTAAAATTCTCAAAAACCCTAAATTGGGGAAGGGAATTTTGCTTACCTTTGAAGAAATTGGGAACACTGTGAGGTCATAGGTTAAGCAAAATAGCGAAATGCATAGTAAAAGTTGAGTTACAGAGGGTATAAGTGCAAGGTGGTGTGCATGATTTGGCCTCCAAAAGTTCAAACACCGTAGACTTTTTTGTTTCAGAAAGATAGAGCGGTTGTTTTTGTTTAAGCTACGAGTGAAATTCGCTCATGTTAGTTCGATCTCAGATTTCTCGGCTAACTTGCGCCCAAAGAATCACAAAAACAATTTCTCGTAGAAGTATAGTCTAGTACCGTAATATTTTTTTTTATATATATATATAAAATATTCCTCCAAAATATATATATACATATTTCTTTTATTAACTTTTAGATTGATTGTGTTATAAACTCTTCTCTATTGTGATATATTTTTCTTTCACTTTAAATTTCTATTATAACAAAAAAGAAATTTACTAAAAAATATTACGCATTCTCTCCTTATATAAAAAAAAAAACCATTTATTTTGACGTGATTAATTTATGTAAAATAGTTGACCATTTAAAGTGAGCGTTCTTTTTTAATTACATTTTTTCTATTGATAAAATTTTGCTAAAGATGTCTGAGTTACTCGAATTAATATAATATTAAGATATAGACATATTTTATATACTTTAAGAATTATTTATCATTTTATAACATTTAACAATTATAAGTTGAAGAAAAAAATAATGCTTTAAAGATTAAATTATAAATTTATTATTTTATGTGTGCAAAATTAAGAATTATTCTAATTTTATTTTATGAGTAAAAAAACAAACAATATAATTTTATCATTGATGTAAAAAATTCAAAATTCTCTCAATAGTAAAAGTTAATAGTCCTTCTAATTGAATAAATATTCTTTTTTATTTACTAAGTACATACATTTAAATTCTATGTTTTTTATTTCAAATGAGAATTAAAATATACCGACACATATAATTTAGTTGGATCTTTTGCTCATGTTAATCATTAAGCTATATATAATTTATTTGGTAAACTCTCACAATAGTTAAATTCTCACAATAGGAAGTGGTTCTGTGTGACTTTCATGGAAGTATTTCTCTTTTAATTTAACGATTGGAAAATTCATACTTCAAGCTAACTAACAATTAACATTAAATAATCGTAATTTTCCATCAAATTTGAAGCCTGTAAAATAAAATACGATTACCAATTAATAATATTTACATTTTGATATAGTCTCCTCAGACATCTTGTATTTTTTTTTTAAAATTTACTTTTAATAATATTTTGAATTGCTACGTGATTTCTTCATGCGATGTCTTTGCACTATATTTTGACTTAAAAAATCCTGTGAAATGAAGCTCATAATCGTCATTTTTCAACCAAATATGATTTCTTCCGTCAAGATTTTGGGTAAATGCAATCGGGGAATGAGGCGATGCTTGTTGCGTGATTTTACCAAGAAATAAAATAGGTGTATAGCTTTTGCGTGGAGCAACAAGAACATGTATGCTGGTGTATAAAAAGTCGAAGAAGCGTCCTTATAAGTTCTAGCTCAACGGATAAAATTTCATATTATTATATTAGACATCATATCTCAGATTTGAACTCGAATCATCGCAGTTGTGTATGAATTTTCTGGTAGTAATTATACTATCTTATCTATAAACATCAAAGATCAAATAAATTTTTACTTCCAAGAGGACTAACACAAATAATAGGGTGATGGAAATCAACAAAAGTGAATAATTGTTTTTTAATTAATTAAGCTATGTTGTTGCAGCATTTGCAAGAATTAAGTCTGATTTGATTATAAAAAAAAAATCAAAGTCTAAATTTAGTTGTTACTTGTCATACTTAGAGACTTATTTTACATTAACTTTTTCAAATAAATAATATTACCTATTTTTAAGTAATATTATTTATTTTTAGTTAAATTTTATTTATTTTTTGGCGAAACTCTAAATTATTAAGATTTTCTTCTCTTGAGAATCAAAGGTTTAAAACTAATTTTTTTTTAATCTATTTTTAGATAAACTAACAAATTAATAGGTTAACGACATTAAGTTTTATTTTAAAATTTAATATGATATTTTAAAGAGTCTAACTTTATATCATATATATTTAAATTATAATTTATAATAATACATTTAAATATGTTAAAAAATAATATAGTCTAACTTACTTAAAATACATGAAAGGTTGGCAAATTAATGATTGAACACAAAATTCACAAGTTAATAATAATAATAATAATAATAATAATAATAATAATAATAATTTATTCATATTTACTTACATTAAATTAACTTAAAAATATTATTCGACAGCTTATCCCTCTATTTTAAGTTAAATAGATTTTAAAAAACATCTAGACTTAGTTGTCATATATTGTTCTCTGTCAGCTAGCTTATTTCTACAAAGTCTTAAGGGTCTGTTTGATGGACAAGATAAGAGATAAGATATGAATAAATTATTATATCATGTTTGAATCGAGTGTTTGATTAATGATATGATAAGTTAATCCAGAATTCTATCATATATTGTCTCTCTAGTTGAAATTTCTATCATAAATATATCTGAGTTAGAAACCAGCAAGATATGATAAGAATAGTAGTTTACTTAATTATCCTTGTAAAACATAATTTAAAATATAAATTAAAATATAAATTAAAATATAATAATATAAATACAAAAACAATTTACAAAATATAATCTAAAATATAAAATGTAAATCTAATCAAATAGAAAAATAATTAATATTGATATTAAACTTAAAAATGAAATATTAATAATTAATTTAAAAAATGTTTATGATTTTACACAAGGGTAGTTTTATATTTTTTATATAATTTAATAAATTAGTATTCACAATTATAAAAATATGAAAGTTAATTAAAATTTTAAAATAAATATAATTTGTTTACAAGGTATTCTTCCCATTTACATATAATATATATATGACATCTTTATTTACATTCTAACCAATAAAATATAATTATTTAGTTACACGTAATTTTGTTTTTAAAATTTAAATTGTTTATTTAGTAGCGTCAATGGATAGTTTTATTATAAAATTATTACATTACTTATTTAATTTTTTTTGTTAATTTATAATATTTAAAATATAATAAGTTAATTTTAAAAAAAACTAATATGTAATTGTTCACTATGGTAATTTTTTTATTTAAATATAATATATATTATATCGTATCATGATGAGATATGTATCAAATAGATGACAAAATAAAATATTATCATATTGATTATCACGTGTGTATCAAACACAAGATAACATAATATTTTTCATATCACTTTTCTATTATATAATATCTTATCCTTATGCATCTTTATATCATATCTTATATCTCTTTATCATGCGTATCAAAAGGAGAGAAAATGTTAGTTTACTTCAAAGGTAAGTATCTAACAAACTTCTTCTTATTAAAAGTTGTCCTAGTTAGATGTGGGGCTTAGGTCTTAACCTTAAATAAAACACATTAACTAGTTGTGTGCCCAACCACGTGGTTATAATAATTAATTTTTTTAATTAATTGTAAAGTATGGTAAACATTTTTTTAAAAAATGTTAACAATTGTCTTTAAAATATTTGTTAATAAATTAAATATAAATTTTTTGAATTATAAATACATTAAAAATTATATTTTAAATCATTGAAAGTCTAAATTTTATAACTTTTAATGAAAAGTTTTTATTTTTAATTGTTTTACAATCACTTTTAGAACACTTATTATATTTAAATAATACTAAAATCTTGTAACTACCATGTGACGTAATGTTATATTTTAGAATTCTATGATAACATATGTTTAAATGGAGAGCCAAATGACAATGAGTCCGAAAAAAATAGGGTGCCAAACAAGTGAATTAAAAACAAATTAATTACGAGACTCGTATTGGTCCCCGACAAAACTATAACAACTCATTTTGATTCGTCTAGATCAATCTTTGCAAACTACTGTGATAATCAATCTTTGCAAACTATTGTTATGATCTTGAAGAACTCCAAATCCAATTCATATCATTATTTGAAGAATATATAAAAATTGTTATCTAAAGCTTGTTATCAAGTTTGAACTTACCATGTAAATATGTTCCCTTGATGAAGGAAGAGGAAGGAGGAGAGCAAACAAGGAAGGAGATGGTCATGAAAAGAGTTAGTAATTTTAATTTATATTCATTGTTAAGAATAAAATATCTATTTATGTACGTAATTTTTTTTATGTATGTAAAAAAAAAATCAGAATTTAATATTTAGTTTAAAGAAATTTGTCAGTTAAACTACGATTTAAAGATAAATATTACTCTTTTTATCCATGTGACAAATGACGTGCAACATTTGAATATACTTAATGATTTATAATGATATTATTTTGTTGATATTTTTGACACTGATTGCAATCAAAACAAATCTCAAACAAAATTCAATACTTAACTATAAAAAACTAAACTTAAGTAGAAAGCTCCATTTCTTTATAGTCGTTCATTTTATTTATTTGCATTTGTCTCAAACAAAAAATTGTAAGCAAATCTTGAAAATATATTCTCAAATTGGCAGAAAGATAATGTAAAAGAATATTTTTGAGTGAGCTGGAAGACCCTTCCAAAAATACCAGCATGTGAATGAGTGTTGCCAACCTCCAACCATATGCTTGATACACTCCCAATACCCAAGATGATTGAAATAAACTCATCAATGTTTTGCAAATCTGTTGGCTATTAAAGAATATATATAATATAATGTGCCACATTGGGGATCTCTTGTTTCATCATAATTAGGAAACATAAATCTGTTGGCTACTTTATTTGGATTTTTGTCCACCAATATTGGATCTATGCATTCATGCATTGAACTCGATCCATCCATATGATATTTCCATCTGCTATCAATCTTATTGGTAACACATGATACTCGTATATCTTAATAAAGACCAATACTCTTGAAATAATATGTTTAGTATTTGTGCATCTAAGTAGTTTAAGACTTAATAATTAAATTGCTATGAATAAACATATTTTCCACAACCTTTCATATTATACGTTGGTAATAAAAAAATGGCACAATAATAATAATAATAATTTTTTAAACAAAAATTAACTTATGTTTGGATATATTTACGGAAAAAAATTATCAATTAATATTTAAATAATTAAATGTGTGAATTTTAATTAGATGGTATTTACTACTCTGCATACATGTCTAAAAGAAAATCATGTTACTACAACAGCTAGATATAATTGATTTTGAGACTAAAATCAATTATGAAATTGTAAGCCAAACTTAACAATTTATGGTCAAATTATATTTGACTAGTCCAAAAGTAAATTTGGAAGATAAGAAGGTGAAACCAAAGAAAGACTTAATATATTAATTTAGAAATTATAAACTTATTACCTATATTCCTTTCCCCATATCTCTCATATGGATCACAACTTGTACTTTCAATGTTAATTATTGATCCCTTTTATCCCTCTTGTGTGCCTTTTTCCAGTCACTCCCAACGTGTGGGGTACTTCCCTTCTTAAACCAAACAATATAATACAAAAAAAGACAAGGTCCTATTTCGTACAACTAATAATACGTGCAAAAATCCATTCGTACTAAATTAAATACTCAAGCTAAAAACCAAAACATACCTATTATGATTCCTTTTGCCTAAAATTTAATGTTATATATTAGCATTGTACACTACTAGCTACCTCTCTATTTTTTTTTAACCTTTATATATATAGAACACTAACCTTTGCTCCTACTTAACAACATTTACATAAAACCTCACTTCTTCTTCAATTATAGTTCTCCACTTATGAAGGTCAAGTTTTTCAAAAGTTGTTGCCTAAGGGAATTTTCTAAATTGAGAAAGGTAAGAGCTAATTTTCATAAATGTGAAATTAGGGAACATATTGGCATGTGGGTTCCATTTTGTTCCACCTCACAACATAAGTCACACTCGTACATACCCAAGGATGTTCCAAAAGGACACCTAGTTGTCTATGTTGGTGAGAATTGTAAGAGATTTGTCATTAAGGTGGACATACTCAATCATCCACCTTTCAAGGCCTTGTTGGATCATGCTGAGGATGTGTTTGGATTCACCAATGATTCTAAACTCATTATTCCTTGCAATGAAAATATTTTCCTTAACATTCTTCACAATGCTGGTCCAAGATCAGAGGCTAATTAAATGTTTCTAGCATGCTATAGCAAATTTCCATTCTGGATATCGTATGGTCAAATTGTGATAGCCATTGTAAGATGTCTGTCTTTGTTTCTTTTTCATAAATTAATTATTAAATATACAAAAAGCCAAAAGGTTGTTGTACTATTTGAAACAAAAAAAATTACAACTCTCAAGTGACATATATATCTGTCTTAAAATGACATCTTATAAGTAAATGGATAGGAAAAAACTGATGAAATGAGAATAACTCATTTTGTGTATCCAAATAATTTTTCATTAAGGATTAATCATTGTTAAATAATGATGGTAGATATTTCATATCTATAAAATAATTTGTAAATTAACATGATATAATCATAAGAAACATATCAAATGAGATGATTTTTGTAATGAGAGTGTGAAAGAAGTGAATCTTAACTATTGATTAAATTATAAATGATTAAAATTAAAACAAAAAAGTTAAGTGACTTTTTAAAGTTGTCATGTGACACTTTCAATCACGATCATTTATATATATATTTGTATGGTCAAAATTTAATCATTTGACTCTATTAAAAAAAACCTCACTTGATACATCCCTATAACCAATATATATGAAATTGTTTGTTTCTCTTCTAGTTTTATTATTAATAATGTATGTCTATGATTTCAATCATAAACTTGAACTCCTTTGATATTATATAAATGATCCGAGTATTACGCGTGGGAAATGAATATCTTAAACCTTTTATAAATATTATTAAAAAAAACTCGAATTTGTTACATGCTGTAAAATCAATTAATTAAGCATAATTATCATAAACTAAATTTCAAAGTTTAGGGCGTCATTGACAATGTTTTTATAGCTATGTTAACAAGAAAAATAATGGGGTTTGCCAGTGTACTTGGCAAGGTTAGCTGTTTGTAAGCCAACAGTAAAGTAATGTAACTCATCTCCTCTTGAATTTGGGATTTCTCTTGGATAATAATAATAATTCAGGTTTTTTTTTTTATAAAAAAAAACAAATAAAAGATGTCTTTTATATATATATATATATATATATATATATATATATATATATATATTAGCATGTACTTTTGGTTATCGTAAACAACATGGTGGGTGAAATTCTTATTCTGTTTTGCCATGGCCGAACAACAAAACAGTTTGGATTTTTTTTTCTATAAATATATATTTTTTGGTTTTAGAAGAGATATATATTTTATTATAATATAATGTGTTTAGATTGGTACTGTATTTCCTAAGAGAGAGAAAGTAGAATTAAAGCAATTTGAAAATTTTAAACTGATCAAATAAATAGGCGGTACAAAATAGGGTATTTATTTATTTATTATTATATCATTTTTCTAAAAAACTAATTAATATACGCATTTCCACTCTGCGACCACCTGAAAAAATACCTTACTTTTTTCTATCAGAGGTCGCATCTCCACCCTGTGACCACCTAAATTTTTTTCTTCCAATAAGAGGTCGCATCCCTGATATGCGACCATCTACTAAAAATAAAAAAAAAAACAATTAAAAGTTTCCTACTAAAAAAATAAAAAATAAACAATTAATATTTATAGATGGTCGCATCTCCGGAATGCAACCTCCTGCTGTAGAGTAAAAAATTATTTTTTAACGTGAGATATAATGGTTAGTTTTTTTTCCGAAAAAGGGGATATATATAAAAAAAAAAAACCCTACTAAATGTGTACCAAAAATGTCTTTCATACAAAATGTGTATAAAAAAAATTAACTTTTAAATTATGATATTACTTATTGAATTTATTTTAGTGAATACTATTATATTTTAAAGTTTTGTTCGAATATCCAACATCTTATTATTCAATGTTATTTTACTATTATATTTAATTATTTTTAAATAAAATTTTAACTTTAAATTATTTTTACTTAAAGGATTACTAATACTCATTTTTTATTATTATTTTTTCTTTCTTAAATATCTCTTAGATCCTTTAATTTATTTTAAATTTTAATTTGGTCTATTAACTTTAAAACTGAAAAATTGATCTCTTAACTTATATAAATTAATGCAACTTGATCATTCAGTTAAATAATAGATAAATGATTTTAACTCTTTGTGACGTCACTTTAAAAAAATTCAAGTTAGTCTATGATATACTAATAAAAGAAAACAACCAAACTTCTATTCTTAGTCAACTTCGAAACAAATATAATAGATAATATTCAAAAAGATATAAAAGTTTATGCAATTATTTCTAAAACAGTCAATGCATAAGCAGCACCATCCTTCACCTTTCCACATTCTTTATGAATTGGTCAATTTTGTGATATTCTTGTCACAATATCTCTTTTTTTTGAAAGATTCATGTTAATAATTTAAAAATAGACATGATAGAAAGTTGGATTTTCAACGAACCTTTTTAAAAAGTATTGCAATAGATAACAAACTCCTTTACCTTACGATTTGGAGATAATTCTTTTGATCAAGACAAATAAATTTCAAGTTAGTTTTACCTCCTACTTCTTTACTCATCAAATCAAATGACTTCCTCTGTTGTAGACCAGCATCATCTACTAATCAATTTGATTACATTGAAATCTGAAAGTTTTCGCTGAGACGATAACATATGAGTTGTTTCTTGTGAATGCAAAATATGTCTCAAAAGTTATTCTCTGTCAATCACTTTTTTTTGGATAATTATTAACCAAAAGTGGATAAAGGTTAATAATAAACGCAATGGTGCTCTGATTCCTTGCTTGATATGGAAATATCTGAAAAACGTTAGAATGAAGAAATTAGGTTTTATAATTCAAGGATAATTAGGTTGAAGTACGAGAATGAAATTTTGTGGAGTGATCTTTTGTGCAATCTTTGATTATTGCAATCCTAGTGGAAATTGAAGACAACGAGGATACGGTTTTAAGCTTATCACAATTGGTTGAAAGTAAAAAGTTTGGTCTTGTTAGAACTCGTGTGAAGAAGGAACGTTTGTTAGAGGCCACAGCTTATCACAATTGGAGTTTGATTTCTCTTCTATTAATTGATGAAGGGTATGTTCTGTTTTTTGGTTTTGAAGTTTATTTATTTAGGGATATTATTATGTTTTCTTTTCTGTTGCTACAGTTTGAATTTTGAACCCATATTTGTTTGATAAATATCGAGAAAAAAAAAGTTTCCCTAGTTTCTTTTTTCAGGTAATAATCCACTATTTACATTGCCATGATTCAGATAGTCATTCCTAATTTTCTAGTTACAAACCAAATACTATGTAGAGCATGGAGTTTATTACATTATGGTTGAAAGCAAAAGTTTGCCTTTGTTTCACATGGATTTAAATAGTAAAAAGGTTACTTTTAACACTATCCTTTTTGCCAAACACCCCTCTTTTTTTTTTTTTTTTGGGG
>JBBPBQ010020324.1:10091421-10107757 GCA_037974755.1 Cicer yamashitae
TATATAAAATGTTCAAAAATAATTGTCACTTTTAATTTTCAATGCAACATTAATTTATTTTTACCAATTTTATTATCTAATTAAAATTACATGCACTAGTTCCAATTTATTATCTCTCAGTTTTACATAATAATTAGAAACAACTAATGATTTATAAGGATAGCGTAGTAAAATTGTTATTATTTCTCTTTCATTTATCATATTTTTTTAATGTATGTGAAATAGTCCAATGCAACGGTTATTTTGAGAGAGAAGTGGTTTAAGACAATTTTTTGGTTTAGAATCACTCTTTCAAATTGTTTTTTTTCCATTCACTTTATCTAAATAAGTGATTTTCACACAAATTTAATTTTTTTCACATTTTTTGTTGTGATTTTATCGTTTGGGTGCGACGTTTTTTTTATTTTTCTGTCTTTGTGCAACACCTTTTTTCATTTTTATGCAGTATTTTTTAATTTAGATTGACATAATAACTTTGATCGATTACATATTTCAGTAAATAATTTTGATACTATCAATGTTACATTTCTATATACATAGTTATTCTTGACACCTGAATTTTGTTATATACATAGTTATTCTTTCAAATTTATTATTTATGTTTTTTTTTTTTAATTTGTATTTCATCAATGTCATCTGCAGTTTGAATCAATGAATAACATTTTTTTAATTAAAAATAATTCCTTAGGAATTTGAAAAAGAAGTAGGTGGAATATTTATATCATTAAATATGGGGCAAGTAAATTTGTGCAACGAATGGTTAATATGGTGCCTCCATATAGATGGACCTGAAGGAATAACCACAATATCGGTATTCGGTACTAGTTATTGCTCTCTCGTCAGAGTCATAATATTGTGAAATATTTGGATCCAGATTTCCTTCACTCACCGCCTCGGTGATACTCTAAATTTAAACAACTCTTATTAAACATTTTTTATTTTTATACATTCATTTCTTTTTCATGGGAATTTTCATATTCTCAATATTTTATTTTCTTTCCATCTTTTATATCTTTTTTATTATATTATATCTATTACGTCAGTCTGTATATAAAATAAGTTTTGAATACCTACTAAATATTTTTTAAATTTAATATTTTAAATAACAAAATTAAAATTAAATTGTATATATTTTAGATATAGGATGTATCTGACCGTAGATATTCAGATTTCAAAATATATGGCCCACCCATCATCGATAACATTTTCGTAAATAAAAGCTTTATAGCATGAACTTTTATGAACTTTTAACATTATTTTCACATGAAAACTGACACTTCTACAGCTACACATATATTGTCAAAACAAAAAGTATAAACATCATTGTCTTTATTAATTAACTAGTAATATTTAAAAATGCTTCAATTAACATTTTAGAATAACTTTAAAAGAATACACTGTTGTAGCAAAGAGACAGAATGCACTATTGATGTAAATCAGCACCCATGGATCAGATGAGAATAAATTATTTTTACATGCCAATTCATTTGTAACTAAATTTTAAAATTAGTTACACTTAATTGCAGTTTTGGTCTCCCTATTTTAGCTGAATCACGAAAGTAGTCTCCGCATTTTATTTCTCCTCAGTTTAGGTATAATTGTTGCACTACGAGATTATGATCATAGATTTTAGGTATAATTGTTGCACTACGAGATCTTGAGGTATAGTGTGGTTTAAATAAGTGCAAAAAAATGACACTTCATAAAGTATTGGATAAAAATTCTGTTTGGAGACCAAAATTTATGAGAAATAAAATAGAGGACTACTTTCGTGATTCAACTAAAATAGAGGGACCAAAACTACAATTAAACCAATTAATTATATGAAATGACAAAATAATAAATAATTTTTACGTTAGTGTAAAATTTATTTATATATATTTTATTACAATAAAGGTAAAGTCCAATAACACATGTCCTTTAATCTCATTTTATAATACTTTTTTGACAAATCATTTTATAATACTTATTAATAATATGTTAAAATATTTTAGAAAAACAGAAATCTCAGCTTTCATGCGTTGTTACTTTTTTCCATAAAACAATTAAATAAATTATTAGAAAATAATTACTTGGAAAAAACATTTTTTTAACGTCAGGAAAAAAATTGACCATCGCATTGTAATATTTTTTTATTTCATTGCTTAATGATTTTTTCTTTTTGACAAAATTCATTTTTTATTTTATTTTGAATGACAAAATTGACTAATGATAACTTGTGCTAAAATTAGCCCATCAATCGTTAGTTTCGTTTTCTTCCTTTTATAACTTTCGTTTTACAAATGGAATTCTAACTTATAAACCAAGTGGTTACTATATCTATATCCGCGATCACAAGTTACACACAGCCATTTTTTACGTTTTATTATTAACAACAAACAAACAAAGTGCCAAAAAGGATTGCAGCAAGTTTCAAAGTCATGACATGACCCCCTACCTAACTGCATCTAGCAGATCACTGGCAACCCACCTACCACCCCAACTTAGACAAAATATAAATATTCATATTAACCGATCCATCAATAATCTAACCAAAACCGAGACACAAGTTACTATAATATCTCTCAACAACATAGTTTAAGACAATCATCCCAAAATATGTTTTACATAAAAGTTTAATAATTTTTTATAGTATATATATAATTTAAAAAAACATAATATTATTAGAACACAAAATAAAATAGAAATATAATAATGTGACATTTTATAAAAATCAAAACATGATCTTTCTATATTTTATGTATTATATTTTATGTTTCAATAATATTATTGTTTTAAGAAATAATATCATAATTTAACATGATTAGGAAGATATAATTAAATGTATATCTAGAATATATTTAGACTATAAGTAGTTATTAAAGTTTTAATTTTTTCTGAAAGAGTTATTAAACTCTATTAACATATTTTAGCTGCCAATAGTTGATATTCGTGATATTACTGTTTCCAAATATATTTAATCAAATGATTATACGTGATATTACTTTGTTAGTTTTTAAATTTTTTTTGTAAATATGTATAGGGTGATATTATTTTGATATAGTAATATTGGATTTGATGTTACATAATTTATTTGTTTTGTTTTAAAGAGTTTGAAAGGTAAATATTTGAGTTGGACCTATGAAATGTGACATTTGATAAGTGTCCTAAAGGGACGGGACGTGTTACATAGATATTAAATTGTAATGAATGAATTGATATAGTTAGGAAAATAGGAATTAATTACCTGATGAGTTCATTTTGGAGGGCACCACCCTGTTTTGTTCTCCTGTGTGAGGTTGCACCAAACCCAGTGGTGACACCATAGCTATCAGTCCCTTTATTCATGCTATCAACAACCCAATCACTAGAAGCCTTAACCGCATATCGTGTCTCTTCGGCAAGTTCCACCGCCACACCGGTATTGTGTGTAGCAATCGCAGCCACTTGAGATATTGTTAAACCTTTTCCACCTAACGGCACAACCGTTTTCCGGTACTCTTCAACCATGCGTTTCACCTCATCAAGGTGACTACCTCTCATTGAATCCGCAGCCATGCCCCAATTCAATGGGTCATTGCTACTGAAATTTCCATTACCATTGCAAATATTCAATGAAGAACCATTACAATTTCCATTTGATAACTCCATGATCGTGAATTCTGATTATCAAATTGAAATATTAATAAATAGATCTCTTCAATTTCTAATTTGTTTTTCTGGAGGTTACGTTCTGTAGCTATATTATTATTATATAAACTAGGGAGGGAATTGGGGGATATAGGTGAATGGCAGTTAGGAATTGTAACAAAAACGGAAAGGAACAAATTGGATTAATAATGTGGGATTCTTGTTTGCATAAATATGATTTTTTATTTTTTTAAAATTGTATTTGGGTATTTTTGGGGGGTGTAGGAAAGAAAAAATTCCTGAAAAAAATGAGGGAAAAAGGATAGTTATATAGTGTAAGATAAGATGGGTTGGTGACATTGAGTGTAGGTGGGTAAGCCGATGGGTTAGTTGAGAACGGTACGTGGCCGTTGGATCATCGTAGGAATGGAAGGTTTAGATGTGACACGTGGGTTGGTGAGTTTTGTGAGTAGATTTGCTAACACCATAATATATAGATGGAGGTGTGAGGGAGGTGCTAGTGGTACTCTATCCAATATTACTTCATTTTTATTTGGAATTTGTTTTCTACCAGTTACTTTGGTTTCTACCTTACCTTGCAGCGAATATAACAACCACATTTCATAAAACATTACTCATCAATTTTGATTTGATACTCTTGATATTTAGATATATACTTTTTATATATGTCAGATATATTCCTTTTAACGTGTGAACTCATAATTCATTTTGTATTCTCTAGTTTTAATGAAATCGTCTTGTCTTTTTCTTTCACGTATAATTTTTGTTTTTAACCCTTTAACTTTTACAGAAATAAACTCTAATAATTTACATTTCGGTCCAAAACTAACTCTTTATTTTTATATAATAACATTTATCATTTATTATTTCATGATATTTATTTTTATTTAAAATAAATAATTAAAAAATATTATTGATAATCTAATTATTGATGGTACACTAAATTTTAAAAATGACAAATAAATATTTTTTTACAAATATGATGATTAAAAAAATGAATATTTCATATTATATCTTCAACTATTTATTTATTTATTTTTTTGACAAAATCTTTAACTATTTATTACAATTTCATAAAGTGTGTAGGAAAAAAGACATCATCATCCTTCTATTAACTCGTTAATAAAGAAAGCGATAGGATCATGTATCTTTACTAAATAAAGCGATAGGTGAGAGAGGGCGTGGAGATGAGGTTTGGTGGATGAAATTTAATACTTCCTCGTTCATAAAATAATTGAACAATTATTCTATCGTGTCATATAAAAAATGTATAAATAAAAAACATATTATTTTTATTAAATTATTTTTGTTATATATTAATATATTATGATAAAATATGTCACATTAAAAATAATATTAATTAAATAATAAATTAAAAAGAATTCGTTAGAAATTAAAAGTGTGAATTATTTCCAAACATATACTCTTCATAAATAGATAAGTTGTTTATTATAGGACGGAGTGACCACCGGTACAGCAATGCCAAATGGGCCTAGGTTGCAATGCCACCCAGCAAAGAAAATTTTATCATGTCCTTTGTCTATATATACCTAAAAAGTAAAAGAAAATACCAAAATACCTTCATATATATATATATATATAAAGTTATCATTTTCTTTTATTTCTTTATTTTAATATTTCTGGAGTAAAAGTAAGTGTAAAAAAAATCTGTTCTTTCGAAAAACTTTTTCAAGTTTTTCGGTATACAACTTCTATTTCGAAAAACTTCAAAAAAGTTTTCTGGTACAGAACATCATTTTCGAAAATCTTTTTTGAAGTTTCTGGAACTACCAGAAAACTTATTTTAACTTTTTCGAAAAACTTACACTACCGGCAAACTTCAACGTGACATTTTCGAAAACTACCGGAAAACTTCATCCACAAGTTTTCCGGTAGTTGTTTGATTTTTTTTTAAATTATTATTTTTTTAATTTTTTATTATTTCAGTATTTATTTAATTCATTTGATTTTAACCATCTTTTTTTAGTGGGTAGGACTAGAGGTAGAGACGGCAAATCCGTAGGAATACGTGACGTTGAATCTTCATCCTATGCTGCTCCAGAAAGGATCATTTCTCGTATAAGACAACCATTTATGGTGTATTATTTATTAATTATTTTGGTGTATTAACTATTTATGATGTATTTATAGTGTATTATTTATGGTTTATTAATTATTTAATGGTGTATTTATGATATATTATTATTTAAAAATATTTATGGTGTATTAATTATTATTTATGGTGTATTAAAAAAATGATGTGTATCGGAAAACTTGTCTACGAAATCTTTTGAAAACTGTATCGGAAAAGTTGATAATACAATAATGGGTGTCAAAAATATTTGTACTATCGACGCATGTTTTATCCAATAATAGTAGCAGTTTATCCATATATGTTAACATTTATAAAAATAATAAAATTAAAAATAATTAAAAAAAAATAGTGTGTACCGGAAATCTTTCCAATGAAGTTTTTCAGTAGTACAATTTTTTCACTTCTGTACGGAAAATCTTTTTTAAAGTTTTCCCGTAAAAACCTTATGTACCGAAAAACTTGAAAAAAGCTTTCCAGAAGTAAGGTGTGTACCGGAATTTCAAAAAAGTTTTTCGGAAGTTATCGGAAAACTTTTACCTACTGAAAATCTTTTTTCTGGCTCCAAAAAAAATAAAATGATAAAAAATAAAAAATAAAAAAAATAAATTTGAATTGATAAAATAAAAAATTGAGACTATAATTGGCATTTTTATAAAATTATGGGGTATAAGTATAGAAACGGGGTACAGAGTAAAACTTTCCCGGGCAAAATTGTAGCCAAATGGGCCTCCTCTTTTTCTGGAATTCCTACATAATTTTTCAACAAATCAGTTACATGAAATGGCTTTGATGTTGTCTAGAGTCTTGACATACTCAGGTACCCCTTCCTTAAATAGAACGTGGTTTCTTAAATTCCAAATGACTCGTTTAGTTGCTATCCATATCAATGCTCTGCCTCTCTTCAATTTCTTCCTATATGTTCCACTAAGAGAAACACTAGAAACAACCATATTAATAGCATATTTTCAAGACTTGATTTTCATTAAACATGCTTTGGTTTTTATAATACCAAATAACATTCAACACATTGATCACATTTGCTAAAACAAATATCTGAATGTGAGCTCACCACAAGCTGAATATGAGGTCTTTTGGACTTTCATCATATCAATAACCAGTTTGAACTTAACCTTTGTTTGGAAACGTGGTGAGTGGCTAGTTGACGCGCGTTGAGGGGCATTGGGATGCATTATCATTGCATTTCCAAACATACTATTAATCTAAAATATGACTCATCATAGGGATAATTCTTGAGAAAGATTGATTCTAAAATAAAGGGCTCAATGTCGAATCCAAATGTTATTACACAAATCAACCGTAATATAGAAATCTTGAATAAACAGACCATCAGAAACTCATCATAAATTGAGTATTCGAAGTACGAAATAAAAATTATCCACATAAAAGTTTGACGAATGACAATATAACGAAATAATTTAATAAAAAAAAATATTAGTTTAAAAATCTATTTAAAATTCTTAGATGGTTTGGATACACAATAATTAAACCTAACTTCTTTATTTTGCCGGCACCTTTATAAAAAAAATTGACATATATAAAATGTATATATATATGTTCCCTTAAGGAGTTCATTGTCATGCTAACATGCTAACCACTCCATCCACTGAAATATTTGGTGGAAGTCAACTTTTGCACGAAATGTCCATAGTACCATAATCTATGGTCGCGTGTCCTAATGTTTTTTATTAGGGAAGGATTATTTGAAAATCAGATTTGGACACCGTACTCGTATAAAAATACAAGTAGATGAGTGTGTGTAAAAAGCAAGATGTAAATTGAGAAGAGAAACAAAAATACTAAATAAATAAAAATTGTATACATATACAGTGTCCAACATCAATTATGATGTGCAAATATATTCCATGTTCCATTATATGTTGATTTTCATAACAAATAAGGTTCTATAGTCAAAATTGCAATTATACAATCGGTTGTTAGGTCAATGCTTGAAATTTTGGATAATACTTTTGAGATCATATATACCAGGCAATGTTGTCTTCTCAATGTATTATAAAGTTTTGATAGAATTAATTAGAATTACCTGCAATACAAAAATACTTCGTTATGATGGAAGATTAAATAAAGATGGAGCCTCTAAGGTTCACTCTGCTGTAATAAATAGTTGTTTTTAACTTATTAGAAAAATAGTAAGAAAAAATATATGAAAAATTGATATATTTAATTTAAAATATATATTTTATTTAAATGTAGATATTTATATTTACGTATATGTTTGATTTTAATTTTGAACGCTTTAAAATTGATTTTAGAAGTGTATGATCGATTTTGATAAATTTAAATGTCTTCAAATTGAATTGATTATCCATAGAATTTACTTTAACGTAAAACTACAATTTGACGATTTAAGAGTCGTACCTTTGACATTAAGCGTGATTTTTATATCTAAATGTTTGAAACACTAGGGTTAGGCAAAGCAAATCTAAGAAACTCCATGTCATTTTCCAAATTAGCTATATGTTGTATTTCCATTGTGAACCAAGCTTCCATGCCTTGATGAGTTTCCATAATAACAGCCACATTAGGAAGAGTTTGTTGATCACCACCTCTAACACCAGCCCACAAAGGCTTCCCCCAACCAAAATCAAGCTCACTAAAATTCAAACCACACCAACTTGTCAAAACAACTGGAATTGGACTTCTATTTTCCACACCTTGAGGCAAATCCACACATTCATTGCTCCCTAACATAGTTGGATCATTCTTCACTCTTACAAACACTTCCCTTGAAATTTTCCCAAATTTCTCCTTACAAATTCTAACCAAATACTTAATATCAGTTTCTTCATCAATTGTTTCACAAAACACCATCACTGGCCACAAAATGTTTCCTATAGTGTATCTAGAAAAAGGCTCACCCATCCTTCTCCTCATGTCAAGAATATGCATAGCCAAAGATGGTCTTTTGATATCTTCAAATTCTTCCATCTTGCATGCAAGTGTCATGTGTTTCCAAATAAAAGCAGCCAGTGCTTCATATCTTGTAGGAAACTTAAAACTTTCATCATCATTATCATCCTCTTTTGCTTTATCTCTTAGAATGTTGATGGATTCTAAACCAAACAAAAATCTTCTTGTGCTACATTTTTTTTGTCCATCTAAGACCTCATTATTTTTTTCCTTACCAACATGGTCATGCAAATTCAAATTATTTAATGGTGGAAAAAAAGAAGAGGCCAAAAAGAAATCGGGCCGCGGTAAATCTTCGTTACAATCGCGACAAATGGCGGCCCAAGTTGTTTGGAAGAGGCTGCCTGAACAACCATCAAGGAGTGTATGTAAATTACAAGTACCTATAGCTATTCCACCACAATTAAAAATGTTAACTTGAACAAGTACTTGTGGTAAATCTTCATCATATGAATGCATTTTATTAGGCTCACATGGAAGCAATTTATTCAGAAATTCTAGTTTAGGTGGTGTTAGAAATTCAACCATGGTATGGTTTACCTTGGCTTCCAAGAAAACAGCACCTTCATCATTACAAGTGATAAAGGTGTGATCTTTTCTTCTTCCTGCTACAGGGTAGAATATTGTTAGTGTTTCAGAAAGTGATTTTTTTAATTGAGTAATGATGTGGGAGATTTCTGAGTGGCCTTCTTTTTTGGGGTAAAACAAAACCATTGGTAAATAGGTGATTAATTGAAGCTGATCAAAAAGACAGAGTTTGAAGAATTTGTGTTCATTTGGTGTTGGCAATGATGGTTTTATTGTTTCTTTTGATGTAATTGTGATATCCATGATAATCAACTACTTTATGTTAACAAGTTTGTTTTATTTTTCAAATATCAATTCCCCTTTATGTAAAGGGTATTTAGTAAAACTGTTAAAGGGACAAGTTATTATTAATTTGAATTGAATTATACTAGTAGAAACATATATAATAAGATCAAACTTCATATATTTATTAGGTTATTAATTAGCGGAAGTTTTTAATTGCATCAAAACAATTAATTGTTTACGGTGGAAGTTTATTTCTAAGGTTAGTGTCATGAGAGTATGTGTTACAAAATTATGATACTGATTTGATTTTTAAAAATAAAATAAACTCCCAAATACTTTTTCAAATAAAGTTTCGGAAAAAATCTAAGTCCCACATAGATAAGAGATAGAGTTCAATAAGATTTTATAAAGAGAGACACTCTTTATCTTGTAAGTCGGTTTTGTAAAGATGAATTAGGTTCAACATAAAAACTAAGATGGTATCAGAGCTTACTCGATCGGATCACCCATATTTATATACACACACCAAGTCTAATAGTATTGGGCGTGAGGAGATGTATTGAGAAAAATTCAAGTACTACGTAAATAAGAGATAAAAACTTTATAAAGAGAAACACCCTTCATTTATAAGTCAATTTTATCAAAATGAATTAGATTCAATATAAAACTTTAGAAAAAATAAACTTGTAGTCATGCAAGGTGTGAAGAGTAAATTGTATTTTGGTATCCTGGTTTATGGATTGAATTTTCCTTTATCTGTGAATTTTGGCAATAAACATCCCTTATACTTTTACAACACAAGGTTTAAAGCCAGACAATTCTTAAAATGCATACAAAAAGTCATTTTTTTTCCATACCAAATTAGCATGGACGATATTTTTGAGCTAGTACAGCATTACTAATATATAGTTGGTTCAGCTTGTGATAATTTAAGCAGTAATGGTAACAAATACTATGTGCATAGAGTTCTTTTATTTTTCTTAATAATTGTTGTTTGTTGGTTCTGCTGTTAACATTGTCTACTTTATTTTTTTTTATCGTGGATCATAATTTTCATTATTTTATTATTTTAATTAATGTGACTGCTATATCTCAATTTCTGTTTTTATTAAAAGAAAATTTATTAATAAATTACATTGTTAAGTTGTTTTATATTTTTTTTTTAATTTAATGACTATATATGTTCTAATATTGTATGTAGCGTAAATCAAGTAATTGAGTTCAAGTGATTAATTAGTTTTAGTTAAAGATTAAGGGTCTATTTGATTGATCAGAGTAGAGATAGGAGATGATTTAATGGAGGGGAGGAGAAGAAGGAGAAATAAAGACATTATTTGGTTTAAAATAAAGAGATAAGAAAATATATATTTTTAAATGGTTTTTTAGTTGTGTTAAGTCTCTCTCCTCCAAATTCCACAAAAATAAAGGGAACACAAAACTACTTTAAAATAAGTTTTGGTGTCGTATCCTCTCACCCTTCTATAATCAAACACAAAATTTAATTAAATTATTATATATAAAAAGATGTGAATCCATAAATCAGTCTATTTGAGCCATGATCCACTATGGATTGGGTTGTATTAGCAAATTGTTAGCTTACAATTAAATTGGCCCAATCCAAAATATTCCAAAAATAGTGAAATAACTCAATAAGTCTAATCACATCTCGAGTTTCTTTTATCTTCTTTTAAACCCCACTTTTTCATTTAATTTTTCTAGACATTCTATATCGAGCGGCAAACTTCTCAATCTCAAATACCAAAACATATACGAACCTAACTTAAGATGATAAAATCCAAGGAGGAGCTCAGGGAATTCCTAATTTATCAATGGCCAATCATAAGAAAGCTGTAGAATTTTGTAGGAATTTTCAATGGATCAATCATAAGAAATCTCTCTAATAATAATAATAATATTAATGAAAATGTTTTTTTTTGGTCTTATATTAACGAAAATGTTTTTTTTATTTAAGTAAATCAGTTTAGTTTAGTAGGTCTAAAATGTTGTTTTGAGATATGTAACATGGATTTTTTTAGCTAAATAAATTTTTGAAAAAATTAAATTTATTTAAAAAAATAATTTGATTTAACTTAAATCTAACGTAGACTATGTGAAAGTCCAATTCATATTATCACTCCTATTTATATTGTGCAGTCTAGACTATCTGGTTAGAAAATAAAAATGAAGAGTTTGAATGAAAAAGCAATCCTTTTAATTATTTTTTTTTTACAATTACCTTTTTATTTATTTACTCCTTTTTATCCAAATCTACTTTTTTTTTTTGCAAAAAGTATTATCTTGTCAACTACCATTCAAAACCTAAACAAGTCAAAATATAACGTGCGTCGACGCTTTGAAGATATTGAGATAAAAAATTCATTTGATCTGACTAAGAAATCATCATCATCACAATACAAAGCTTGCACGTATCTTCGTATTGTTTGGATTTGTAATCTCTTAAAAGTTATTACAATTGCCACTTAAAATTTAAAGTTATCAAATATTTTTAAAAAACAATTATTAAATATTATAATGCACTTAGATACACGATATTATTTTTGTTATATATCAGACTTTTACAAGCACTTAAATACATTGAATTTAGCTGGGTTTGTAAGACATTGCATGAGTAAAAATGAATTATCAAATTTGATTAGTTTTAAAAAAATTATAATGTGAAAAGAAAGGGTAGTATTTTTTATTTTTATTATTTTGGAAATAAACTAAATATTTTCCTACTTTGATTAGTCTTAAAGACAGCTGAAAGAAAAAAAAAATCTACCTGATATTCTTATTCATAATAATAATAATAATAATAATAATAATAATAATAATAATAATAATAATAATAATAATAATTAATAATAATAATAATAATAATAATAATAACAACAACAACATTAATAGTAATTCCGAAATTCCCAAATCTGTTTCTATCGTATCATACAGTTGGTTTATAGGGCATATTCTTCCGTATTATAAAAAGATTAACGTGATTTAAAATTTTTGTCCACATATTAAATATTTTAATAAATAAAAGAAAAATAGTAGTTATTTTGTTAAATTATTCTTATTTATTATTGTTGTGTTTTCAACTATTATAAATAGAAAATAAAATTAATTAATATTTTGAAACTACTACTTTTGTCGCTCTTTATAAGTCTTAATTGTTGGTAATGTAGTTAATAAGTTTATTTTATGTGTTAGTGTTCTTAAAATAATTTTTGCATTTAAATTTGTCAAACTTGACGTTTTATATTATAGGTTAATTAGAAGTATTAATAAATTATATGTTTGAAAAATAGATAATTTAATGATACAATTAAAAAAGTAATTAAAATTATATTAAAAATTAAAAATAATACTTATTTTGAAATAATTTTTTTTTAAAGTGAAATACTTCCTCTGTAATATAATATAGTATATTTATTTTAAGTAGAAGCGTGTTTATTTTAAAATCATTAAGTGTCATTCTTATTCAACAGATTCTTTGCAACTAAATTGTCAAATTTAATGGCGTCAATTTATTCTAATGATTTCTGTAAGAATGCACCAAAAAGGAAAGAACAAAAGCATTGCTATATCTCTTGTTGACCAACCACACGTTGCATTCCTCATGCATGCCATCTATCAACTATCAATATATATAAATATAAAAATAAAAAAATAAAAAAAAAAGTAACTACTAGCAAAATTATTTTATTATCCTAATTAATTTTATTGTGAAATCACTAATAAGAGATGCAAGTAATTGATCCTTTTAGTCAAAAAAAGGTAAAAGGTAATTGACAACTTAAAACTAAAAAAAACTGCAATTAATTAAAAATGTAACAAAAAATTTATAATTAAGTAACAAAAAATTGCATATAAAACACACAACAATTAATAAAAAAAAGTGCAACATAAAAAAGGCAATTAAAATAAGAGTAAACTTGCAAAAAAAATTGTAATTGAAACATAAAACTGCAAAATAAAACTACAAGTAAAACATAAATGTCATATAAATAAATGATCTCTAAAGTAGAAGTATTAGTAGATGCATTAATGAGACAATGATATAATTACACAAAAAGATATTTGCAATTTCAATGTAAAATAACATAATTGTTATCTAACATTAAAGTTTTAGCAAAGTCAATAAAGTTGAAATCATAGAATCATTTTGTAAGTAAAAAATGTGAGATACATAATTATAATTGATGCATAAAGAAGCGACAAATATTTGTCAATGATAAATATAAAGAATCACGAAATAAATATTTATCACTTATACATTAAAAAAACACAGAACAAATATTTGTCATTAATTAATAAATATTAAAAAAATACGGATAAATATTTGTCATCGATAAACAAAAAAATGAGGGATAAATATTTGTCATCTATAAATAAAAAAATAAGGGATACATATTTATAACTGATGCATATAGAAAAGTACAAGACAAATATTTGTCATCGATAAATATAAAAAATCATAGAACAAATATTTATCATTGATATATAAAAAATACGAGACAAATATTTGTCGCGGATAATTAAAAAAAACATAAGACAAATCTTTATCGCTGAAAAATAAAAGTACTAAAAAAACATGAGAGAAATATTTTTCAGTAACACATACAGAAACATGATAAAAATATTTTTCAATCATAAATATAAAATAAATATTTTTCATTAATATATAAAATTAAAATTTTTATTTACAATCTAAACGTAAAATATGACTTAATTGATAGTGAAAATGAATGAACCATGTTACTTGCGTAATAAGTACCACCGTTCAGTTTTTCTTACTGCCAATTGAGCCATCACTCCAAGATAACATATGTTTCATATCGGTTGTGATTGGAAAGTGATGTCCACAATTGGATGACACATGGAAAAAGACGGCTTCTAATGACTTTTTTTATTGAACCTCTTCTATCTGATTTGTTTACCAAATGAAAAATGTGTTTGCCGAATCACTTAGGTATCTAAAACCTTATAATTACTCCCTCTATTACAAAATAAAAACAAAAATAGTTAGAAGAAAATCGATATATTTAATTTAATTTGAATCAAATTTATTAACTTTTTTTAAGACTATTATTGAGACGAATTTTCTTATCATTAGTTAACATATTAGTAGTAGTTAGATATTTCTTTTCTACCTAGTCCGTGATATGTTGCACCAATTTTCTATGATTAACGAGGCCCTCTTAGTTTTTGTAATCTGAGAAACAAATCATTCCCTCGATACTTTGACTAAATTTGTAACTCAATTTGAAATTTATAAAATATCAAATTGTTCTTTTAAATTATTTAATGTTGGTCAAAATGCTTCTTTAATTTTCTTATTCGTAGACAAAAAACTTCATAAAATAATTGACAGAAAAAACATTTTGCCCAACTATAAATAATTTAAGGGATCAATTTAATATTTTGCAAATTTGAGTTCTTAAATTGATCGACACTTAGAATTTCAAGACCTAAAATAATAGTTTGCTAACTTGTATAGTAGGTTATTTATTTGTATTTGTTATTTCTTGTGTCTACTTTTAATACTGATGTAGTTTAGATCACATCTTACGTGATTGTTTGCTAATTTTTTCTTGGGGGCTTCTACTCCAGTTTGCCGCAAAAAATATCATATAAATTTATATTCTATAAATCTCTATTTCGTTTTACATAAAATATTTGAATCAATAAAAATTAATATATTTAATATGTGTAGGGGGTGAGTATAGACTGAACCGGATTACGTTTTGTTAGACCTAATTTTGATCTGTCAAAAAATTTAAAGTATGAGTCCGACTTATGGTCTGTCATAAACTTACTTTTTAGGTATGAGTCTTGACTTGATAGAAGTTCGATATAGTTTGTTGTCTATTTCATTTTAATATTTTTGAATAAGTAATCAAACGTATACTTAAGTAAATTAACAAATTAATATGTCAATTAAATTAAGTTTTATTTTGATATTTAAGCTGATATTTCGAATAATAATACATTTTTTTTATCTTAGAAAAGATGATAAATTTTATCATAATTAATTCATACCACTATGAGTATTAATTATAGTAATAAAAAAATATTATTTGTATTTATTTAATATGCCGAATTAATAAGTCTAAAACTTTTATTATGTGACGTATAGTATAACTTTTTTTTAACTAAATAGACTTTATTAGAAACCTTGATCTTATTTGTTTAAGCTATGACGTAGGATCCCGATCAATAGATCTAACTTATTCTCAACTTTAAATACGTGATATCAACTAAATATATCAATTTTTATTAATTTAAATATCTTTTATAAAAAGGAACTGAATATATAATCAATATCTTAACAAAAACGCTAGTTCTTTGTAAGAAAAAACATCAACGCAAGTAAAAAAAACTACCGAATGTAATAAAACATGATAAGAATTTAATGCATTAAACGTTACGTTCAAACTTATGAATGAAGTGGAGAAGGAAAAGAAAAAGCTTTGAAATACTAGTTTTTAATAATTATTTGCAGAAGATAATTAAATATTTTTAATAATTTTTTATAAACACTAAGAATCGATTTAGCCAAGGCAGATGTTAATAATTTTAGTTTTACATCAGAGTTCAATAAAAATTATGCATTCTTTAAATCTTTTATTTTTTAAAAATATTTTAAAATTGATAATGTAACATCACAAATTACTAGTTGTTCAATAAAATTATTTTACCGTGTATATCTTTTAAACTTCTATTAAAATTCATTGCATTAAAAATAGATATCTTACATTTTATCACAAAATAATGCAATGCATCAAAATCCAACTAAAAGGAATTTTAATGGTTTAGTTTAATGGTAAAAAGATAAATATTTGACTCGAT
>JBBPBQ010020324.1:10112594-10133923 GCA_037974755.1 Cicer yamashitae
AAAAAAAAAAAAAAAAAAAAAAAAAAAAAAAAAAAAAAAAAAAAGGGAGAATTGGCTCGAAAATAAGTCGGAAATGCATTCAACTTTGGTGTACTTTTTACCAGAGATTGAAACTCATTATATAGTGATAAAAGCTAACCCACTACTCAATATATGAAATTTGTCCAATGTGAGACTTTAACAATTTTTAAATTTACATACTAATATACATATATATATATATATATAGACACACACCCTGTGTTCCAACATTTATAAACAAGTATGAAAGTCTTACTTTACACAATGAAATAGATATACACTATGAGTTTAGTTTCTTCTTCACGGGGACCTATTTGATTTCAATAGATCAACTTTAATGAGGGTTATTATGGAATATTTGCCAACAAAAGGTAACATTTGAGAAAGAAAAATAAAATTTCCTCTCTTCTAAAATCTTTCATCTAAACTTACAATTATTTTACTTTTCATAAATTCTCTTCTAAAATATATTTAATTTAATACATGTCATACAGTAAATATAAGTATTTTTTACTTAAAATTTGAACATTAATTTGTTTCGATGTATAATTTGAATCTTTTCCACCAAAATAAACAAGTTCACATGCCAATCATTATGTGCTTGTGAATATGACAACTAACTAAATATTCACGCCATTACAAAATTATTAAAATAAACAAATCATACACGTATTAATCAAATGGCTAAATTTAGGAAAGAAGAAAAAAGTTAAATGTCCAAAATAAGAGATAAAATAGTCAAAATACTTGAAAGAGCACACAACCAAGACAAGGGACAACTGAGCCACATTAATAATAATATTGAATGAAAAGTTTTGATTTATCAAAAACATAAAAAGTGTTTGTATAATAACCCCTACAATAAATTACTATTTCTATAAAAGAAATAATTTATTGTTAAGAATTAAATTCAAATTTAAATTATGTGAAAATAATAACAAAAAATTATACATTTTTAAATAATTAATTATTTAATACTGTACCCAACAAAACTTCAAAAAGTAGGACTGTCCACCTAAATTCTTTCTTTCATTCATTCATTCATATAACTTTTTTTACAATCGTGCATATTTCATAAACTCTTATCTAACTATAATTTTGAGTTTCTATAATCTTTGTGTTCCCACGAGTATCATATTTTTTAATTAAATATTTTAAAATAAATTTTATTTTCAATGTTATATTAATTGTCATTTTTTAATTATACTCTTTAATTAATATAATAATTTGTATCACTTTTAAATTATTATATCTATTTTCATTTATGACAATATTAATTATACCACTATTTAATTAGAGCAATTAGTCATTGAAAATTAGTCAAACAAATCCGAATAAGTAATTTCATAATTATTAATTTGTTTCCTTTAATTTATATAGTTTTTATTTATGTATTAGAAATAAGAAGCAAGATTTCACCTAATAATAATAATAATAATAATAATAATAATAATAATAATAATAATAATAATAATAATTAGGAGTATTTCACAATTGAGTGAAATGACACAACTGTTAACATATCTATATATTATCATTATCATGTATACTTGATTTTGTCTTTTAATTTAATTATGACTTAAAGTTAAATTTTTTATTTTTTATTTCAAAGGTAATTTTTATGATTGAATTTACTATTTAAATATAGAATGTACAAGTTTACATCGATATCTAATCATAACTACCGATCCGACATATCATAATACATTTTTGACATAATTGTTCGTCCTTTAACTTAATTTCAAGTAACACTTCAGTCATTTATTTAGTCTTTTCTTTAATTTTAAGTAACAATTTAATCCTTTGTGTTTTAAAATATCAACAATATTTTTTACAAAAACTCATCAAAATATTAAACATTTGAAGTAATTTTGAATTAAAATTAATTAATTGAAATGGGTAGACATAGGCAATCCATTTGTCAAAAATAGAGAGGCCCCGATGTAAAAGAAAAAGTGGAAAAATGAGGTTAGAGACAGATTTGAAGTGAAAAACAGAAGAGAGGAGGGTGTGTGTGTGTGTCTCTCTCTGTTTTGGAGCTTTCGTTACCACTCACAACTACAACACAACCTTATTAGTATTACCATTTCTTGCCTTAATCACCACATTAAATTCTATTTCTTATTTATTCATTTATTATTATTATTATTATTATTATAGTTTTCTTCACCAGCCGAAACTGCTTAAACCATAATTCCCTTTCTTCATCTGCTCACACCATTTTCCTTACCCGTAATGGGGTTGTTGGGTAGTTTCTTGGGGATTTTTGGTTTCGCTATTGGAATTCCTTTTGGTCTTGTTGTTGGCTTCTTTCTCTTTGTTTATTCAGAATCAAAACAAGTCAAGGTTATATTTTTCTACTTTTCTTGCATGATCATTTCATTCGTTTCAACTTAACCCAATGTTGATGCATTTGGGTTTTAGATACCCATTTTCATTTTGAATTCTGGGTATGCTTTAAAATCATTTTTTATTTTTTATTTTTTATTTTTTATTTTTTTTTCAGGACCCTGTTGTTAGACCGATTAGTGAATTAGGCCCAATTGCTTTGCAAGAACTTTTACCTGAGATTCCTCTTTGGGTCAAGACACCTGATTATGAAAGAGTTAGTTTTGTTATCTAAGGAACAATCTTCAAAGATTTTTGTTATGTATTGTGACCTATGAAACACCGAGACACGGACACGACACTCACACGTTGACATCGGTAATAAATTGAGAAAATGAATGAATGTAATCAAAGTGTAAGTGTCGTGTTGGAGTCAGACACCATGACACGCCTTTGATCAGAGTTGTCGGTGCTACAGAGATCCTGAGCTTTATGATGCTGTTAATGTGTTATTAATATTTGCATGCTTTTTCAGGTTGATTGGTTGAATAAGTTTTTATTTGATATGTGGCCTTTCTTAGAAAAGGTATAATGTGGCCTTTCATTGATGATCATATGGGAAAGTTTGTGTTTTTATTAAATGACTGTTCAATGGGGTTTTTTATTTTATTTCACAGGCAATTTGTGGGATAATTAGAACTACAACACAACCAATTTTTGCTGAATACATCGGAAAGTATCAGATCAAAGCCATTGAGTTTGATGAATTGAGTCTTGGCACTCTTCCTCCTACTGTCTGTGGTAAGTCTTTTCCCGTGATCATCTTTTTTGTGCCAATGGCTTGTTGTATAATCCGCAATTCAACTATTCTAGAAGAAATTTCACATTATGACATGGTTACATAGGGTAGTTTTCACTAAGGAAAGCTTAAGTCTTATACTCGTATCTTTTTTTTTTTTCACTTTATATTGTAATTCTTCAGGCATGAAAGTTTTGGAAACAAATGAAAAGGAATTGGTCATGGAGCAAGTTATCAAATGGGCTGGCAATCCGAAAATAGTGTTGACCTTGCATGTGTTGTCTTTGAAGATCAAAGTTCAGGTCAGATAAGCCTGCCCTCGAGGCACAATAAAATATTATAATTGTTTTTTATTCATCCTTTCCACAAATTCATTTTGACTAATCTTCTCAGTTGGTAGACTTACAAATATTTGCGACACCGCGGATAACTTTAAGACCTTTAGTGCCTACACTTCCATGTTTTGCAAAGATTGTGGTATCTTTGATGGAGAAGGTAAAGGAAATATTCTATTCCAGTCTAATTGTAAATCTTTTATAATATAAGTTGTCAGAAGAAATCCCTTTTTATGTGATAAATAATTATGTTCAATGTGCAGCCCCATGTAGATTTTGGGATGGCGATATCAGGAGGTGACGTCATGTCAATACCTGGTCTTTATAGATTTGTTCAGGTGCGGCCATTTTTTTTTCTGGTGGTATTTGATATACATTGTTAAACTGTATGCCAATTTGAATAAACAATGGCAAACTTGCACCTTTGTGTGTTTTGTTTTTTCTGGTATTAATTTTTTGTACAAGTAAACTTACCTGCAAATTGAAGTTTCCCATTTGTAATTTTCATTTAACATCATGGAATTCAATTGATCACTATATAAAATACAGGGGAATTTTAGGAATTTGGTGGTTTTATTTTGTGAAAAAATTATCATTCCTATGCACATTTAATCTTCAGTTCTTTGATGGATTTATTGTTTATTTACATTCCCCTACACAATTCTAAAAAGTGTTATCTTTGTTGTTCCTTTCTCAACGTCGTATTTTCCCCTGCACTTTCAATTCTCATGTCATTTCATAATATATTTAGACTTCAAGAACTAACTACTTCAGTTGCTCACAGGAAACAATAAGAAAACAAGTTGCAAGCCTCTATCTTTGGCCTCAAACCTTGGAAATTCCTATTCTTGATGAATCAACGTAAGTTTTATAATGATAGAGTTCTATACCCCTTCGTAAATTTTTATCTTGCAGTTTATATAAGCAAATACCTGCACTATATGTAAATAAGTCAACACAGTTAAGCACTAGGCCCTAATAATTGTTTTGCATCTATATTTTTCACTGGCTAACAATTGCTATTGCTGGAACTTCACAAAGCTGCTATCAGATATCTTATTTTAATTATGTTATTATTTAACATATGATCTACAATAATAGCATTTGATATTAAAATATACTGCAAATTAGTGTCATCTTCACATCTTTATAGGGTGGCAATAAAGAAGCCTGTGGGAATATTACATGTGAATGTGGTTAGGGCAATCAAGCTTTTGAAAATGGATTTGTTGGGAGCTTCTGATCCATATGTCAAACTGAGCCTGACCGGGGACAAACTTCCAGCGAAGAAAACCACTATCAAGAGGAAGAATTTGAATCCTGAGTGGAATGAGAAGTTCAAGATTGTTGTGAAGGATCCTCAATCTCAAGTTCTCCAATTACAAGTCTATGATTGGGACAAGGTTTTCCTTATCTTTTTCTGGTTACTTGTTCAATTTATCTTTGTCTATGATTCGTAAAATTTAGATTATAATGATAAAGACACAATCTTGTTTTTCATATGATCTGTTGATGATATGAAATTAAGTGCTGGAAGAAGCCAATCACTTACATTCAGTTTCAAGAGATTGTTATATGAGTTGTTTTGTTTTGAGATTCATTTTCATATGTTTAACTGATCATTTTAATAATATTCTTCGCAGGTTGGTGCACACGACAAGCTGGGAATGCAGTTAGTCCCTTTAAAGCTGCTTAAGCCGTACGAGAATAAAGAATTCACACTTGATTTGCTTAAGGACACAAATATCAATGAAACCCCAAATAAGAAGTTTAGAGGGAAAATTGTGGTGGACATGACTTTTGTTCCGTTCAAAGAAGATAGTATGAAATTTGGTGGATCTTCGGAACAATATGTCAGGAAGGATAGTGGAATTGATAGCGTATCGGATGATGAGGTCCAAGAAGGAGCAGGTTTACTTTCAATTGTGGTACAGGAGGCTGATGAGGTTGAAGGGGCACACCACAGTAATCCATATGCAGTTGTCACATTTAGAGGTGAAAAGAAAAGGACAAAGGTAAAATTTTCCCTTCAGTATATACGCTTTTTAGCTTTCTATCATGATATTATGTTGCATAGATCAGTGTTGTCAATTGGGAATTGAAGAAAATTGAGGTTTGTTTAATTTTCACTACACAACAGTGCTATAACGTATAACAATAACATTTTGTTCAAATTCTGCTACACTATAACACTATTGCCGCTACAGCTGGTATTTAACAACATAGGCATAGATGTGGCTCAGACATGAGTGTGACATTTGCATCTAGGTGTGCGAGGAACGTTAGCTAATGTTGGATAAGCTTGTGTGTTGGTGAATGTGTACCTACATTCTACATACTGAATAAAAGCTATTTTGTTCTAAAAAATGCCTTACAATATTGTCATTTGTATGCATGACTAACTTTTTTAAGTTTATATTATATAATTTGCTTGAAATAATTTATTCTAGAATTTTTTTTTTTTTTTGCAGATGATGAAGAAAACCCGTCAACCGCGTTGGAATGAAGAATTCCAGTTCATGCTAGAAGAGCCTCCTCTACATGAGAAGATACACATTGAAGTCATGAGCAAGAGGAAGAACTTTAGTTTCCTGTCAAAGGTGCCATTTCATTTTACTCTTCATTGCAATTTACAAGTCATTTCCTCCAAATAGATTTGAATAAACAGTCATTATGGTCTTTAAATGTGTGAGGCAATGGCGCGCTTTTGCAATAGTCCCTAAATGTATTCAAATTACAAAAACAGAAATAAATATGTCTTTCATTAAACAACATAATTCCTAAATGTGGTTTCCAGTAGTCAATTTGTCTATAAAATTGCTAACAAAATATACGCTTAGAGATATTTTTATAATTTCAATATATTTAAGGATTATATTGACCGCATCTGAGAAAATTGGTTTTATCTCTCATGTAGTTAATCTCAACTAAGAGAATATGACACTTAGGTTGTGGTGGTTGTGACTTGTTATCTTGTCGATGGTGACACACAAGTTTCTTCTGTTAGTTAGTTTGATTTTGATATTCATAATATAATCTCTATGATATGCAGGAATCCTTGGGACATGTGGAGATTAACCTCAGTGATGTGGTGTTTAATGGTCGCATTAATGATAAATACCATCTAATAAATTCAAGGAATGGATTAATACATGTTGAGATAAGATGGAAGGTGGTTTAACAAACTAAACTTTTGTATATGGAAGGTGGTTTGATTTGATTAATACATTGTTACCTTTTGCTTTATTTGTTGTACCTAGCTAACAATGTTTTTGGTTTCTACAGTGAATCTAAATAGAGGAGACAAGTATTCATATAAATCACACGAAGTATTTTGTTTCTCAAAATCTACCACACACACAAGTCACGCCACTAACACCAGCTAGTTTATATAAATGACTTAGAATAAGTGTTCATTTTTAGTCTTTATGGCGTTTATTAAATCCTCCCTCTCGTCTTAAATACTGCTCCTGTTTCTAATTATAAACAATCTTTTAATGAAAAAAAATTGTCCTTAAATATAAGCTTCATTTCAATTTATTAGGTCTATTTTTTTTAAAATACCTTTAATTAATATTACTTCTGTCCTTAAACTTTGATTCTTAGTTTTGGACTAAGATATTAAAAAATAATAAATTTAAGTATGCTTAGTCTTTTTTATCCTTCATTAATTAAATAAAAATAAAATTTATTTAATGTGTATTTTTTGGATTTTAAGGGTACAAAAGAAAAATATCACTAATTGTATTTTGATTTTTGAAAAGAATTAAATTTTTGGACAAAAATAAAATGCTTAAAGATCATAGATTAGAGACAACTAGAATATTAATTTGTCTTGAAATATAAAAGTACATTTAAATACAAATGTTATTTTTAGTAACATTAATACATAAAATAAATACAGTTAAATACAAATGTTATTTTTAGTAAAATCAATACATAAAATAAACACATTTAAATACAAATGTTATTTTTAATAACATTAATACATAAAATAAACACATTAATTACCGTACCAATTGTTTTACTAAGAATAAAAAAACAATGAGTAGTTATGATAAGTGACAAAAATAGAATAAGAGAAAGTTGGGTTTGGATCAAATATATCTTGCATAGTCCCTTTTATTTTTATAGACTACAAATCGTCACTTGTTTTCTCTACTTTTTTTGAACATATTGTGTAAAAGAAAAAGTGAGTTTCTTAATGTTTTCTCAAAAACTCTCAAATTATATATGAGATTGGTTACTTCGAAGATGTATTTGAGAATTGCCAAGAAAAAAATAGTATCAAAGTTTACTAATTTACAATTTAAACCCATGGTAATATGTCTGTTTTGTTAATTTACAATTCAAAGTTTATGAGATTTCCGTTTGTTTGCATGTATGGTTTAGGAAGTGATTTCTCCTCTGTACCACCTGTACTTGCAGAGCCTGTGCCAAATAGGAATACCAAAGTCTGATAATAAAATTTAGTTTGTATTAAAATACTTGAAGAATTTCTTTCAATTATATTAGGGTTGTTGGTGTGTGGGGACAAACTACAGTAATCTTAGTCAATTTAGCTAGAAAAATGATGTGCACTCTTGGGTAATAAAGTCCGCGAGTTCTATGCACTAATTTTATGAGTTATTTAATGTATATTAATGTTTAGAAATTATTTAAAATTTTAATAATATATCCACGATATTTTTTAAGTAACAGTTCGTAATTTTTCTAATCCTTATGAATAAGAAATATATATATATATATATATATATATTATTTAAATTTTTATTTCAACCATAAAATAAAAATAATCATTGATATTTATTTTTAAGAGACGACGGTAATAATTAGAGTTTAAAATATTTTTTTAAAATTAATTCATGGTGAATCATATTCTAAATTAAACATTGCTTATAAAGTCTATTGTAATGTTTGAAAAAAAAAATCTCTCTACCTCTGTTATTATTATTATACCCCTACTCCAAAAAATTTTATAAATTACTAAATTATCTTTTATCTTAATTAAAAAAATTCTTAATATAATTTGTATTTCAAAAAATTTAAATTGTATTTTTCAGAATAAAGTGAAAAAGTTTCATATTTCTGAAAACTTAAACTGAATTTTTCAAAATACATCTAAAATCTAGTATATTTGTAAGAGTTTTTAGAACATACCATTTTAGAAAAATGTCGGAAATAATTTTGATATTTAGAAAATTTGTGAAGATACGTTATAACCATAGAAGTAGAGTTAAATTTTGTAAATGTTTAATATATAAAAAAGATAAACTTTTTTATAATTGCTTATCTTACCTCCCAATTTTACTCACTAGTACAAAAAAAAAAATACTATCAAAATCATACTTTTGATAGTGTTTTTCATACAAATAAATATGGAATATGGAAAACTGCCGTGTTTTGGGGAACAACATAAGAAGCTAAGTGCACTTCTGGAGCCCACTCTTCACTTTGTTTGGGCTGGACTGAAATGAAGATGAAAATTGGGGTATGAAATATGGCCCAGCATCCTTGGGCTAGATACTGACTTTCTTGAAAATTTTACCCTATACCCCTCACATTTAATCTTTACCTCCATAAATGCAAAGAAATGACATTTTTTACTAATTTTTTCAAAAGAAGTTACATTCGGAATTTTTTTTTTCAAGTTTTCCGGTAAAGAAGTTACACTCCAGAAAACTTTTTCTAAATTTTTCGATAAAGAAATTATTATTTTAAAAAATTATAAAGTAATTAGTGTGTACCGGAAAACTTTTTCACAAGTTTTCCGGTAAACCCCCTACTGTATTGGAAAACTTTTTACAAGTTTTCCGGTAGTATATATTTTTAAGTTTCTGGAAAAACTTTTTTAAAGGTTTTCGGTATACAGTTTTTAAGTTTTCCGGTAAAATAGTAAAAAGAAAAATCAAGGGTATATTTGATATTTTAAAAAAATTGTAGGGTATAGATATAAATGTAGAGGTATAGGATAAATTTTTCGACTTCTTTTTCTCTTTCTCTTTTTTCTTGATAAATTTTTCTTTCTTGAGAAGATGGCAAGACATAAGGTAAATAAATACAAAAAAAAAATTAACTACGAGTATAAACATTCCCTTTCCCCTTCACAAACAATCCTTGTCAAAACCACGAGAGAAAATAAAATAAATACAAAATAATATAATTGAAAAGAAAAAAAAAATTAGTTCTTTTATGAAAAGTTTTCAATTTATCTAAGACGCGTTTGTTGAAAAGTTTAATAAACAATAGAAGATACAAATTCTACCTATCTTATTTTCCACTTTTTCCTTTTCCTTTTCAAATGCTATTATTGAAAAGGGTCTTTCTTTCATTTTCTTACCCATTTTTTATGAGTGTTGGAGGCTATGGTGTCCTCAATTATATCAATCAATAAGAAGTGCATGTGTACTACATGAAAATAAATTCACTCTAACACAGAAAATTTAGAGGTCCAATGGGGTTTCTATGTCAAAGATTTGCATGAACTTCGCATGTTTGGGTCTTGACAGGCTTTTGATGTGTTTGGGTACAGTAATGTAAACAAGCAAACATTTAAGCTAGCTAGTACAAATTAAAGTATGAAAAAAAATATAAAAGGAAGAAAATAAAGGCGAGAAAAAGACTTGCATTTGCTCAATCTCGGATAATTATTTTGAAACATGTGGACCCACATAATGTATGGATTAGGTTTGACTTGTTTGATTATCAATACATGTGACATCATAATTAACAAAAACCATTGTTGGTTGGCTGTACTCTTTTGGCGGATACAAGAATTGGAAGAAAAAAAAAACAAATTTCACATAAATTAAAGATAAATATCTCAAATGAGGTTGAGTTTACATAGAGATAATCTCATTTTATAAGTTGGCTTTATGAGAATAATTTATACCTTTATACGTTAACATAATTTTAGAACCTATCAATTTAGATCGCTTATTATTTATTTCCACACATTAAATTAAACAGTACATAATTAAACAATGATATATAATAAATTACTTGTACTAATATATTGGCTTTATGGACAAAATGGAAAAGAAAAAAAACTAATAGTAGCTTTAAACATGCATATATTCTTTCGCAATGGGTTTAAACATGACTTTATTAACTAAATGATTCTAGTTAAAATTAGATTAATTGATAGTATGGTTAAAATCTTTGTTGAAATAATCTATAATCAAATTTTACTTATCTCGTGGTCAAACTCCAAATTAACAGTGTCTATTTTTGTTGAAAATTGGAGCGCAATAACAAGACAAAACATATTTTCATTAAAGAATAAGCACCAAGCTATGGGAATCTCATTCTCCTAAAAATATTTTTTAACATGAAATATTTTTTAATAATGTAACTTAAATATCATCGTATTTAATTGTGAAAACTAATCTTTTAAATTAAATAGAATCACACAAGTCAAATTATCTCTAAAGGATTTTAGTGTTCTTGTATTTTTAAAGTTGGATGGATTTAAACTTTAAATCGTATATTAGTTAAATAGAAAGAGACTCAAATCATCTTATCCACGTATTTTGATTGATATGGAATATATACTTTGTTATTTTAGTTTGATTTAATAATTAGTCATAATGTTTTTGGAAGTAATGGATTAAAAAGATATAAGTATAGTATCTTATACTGTCTTGAATAATTACAAAAGTGGGAGGCACCATGAGAATAGAGGTTGCCTAGCACACTAATTAAAAAAGGTTCAGCTTTCTCGTTGACTTAGCCATAAAGTGTGGCAATTTTGGAGGTAGCTAGCTAAAGGGAATCCTATCCTCTCTCCCCACAAAGGGTTTCATGAGGATTCTCTCTTAATGCTTCACCACTCATTGCTACAGTTCTACTCATGAGTCATGACACACACACTCTCTTGCACACAAACAATTAAACACAAGCTCTTCCTTAAGATGTGAGTCATGTGTGTGCCCTTAAAAGGAGGGAGTAAATTAAAAAAGTACTAGTCACTTTCTTTGTTCCTTATTGATGTTTTTTTGTGGGGGAGAGGAATAACTTTTTGCATACTAGAAAGATTGGGCTTTTTTTTTTCTTTTATCTTAAAAGGTGGTCTTTTGAGAGAGTAAAGTAAGTTGGAATAGGTAACACAACTCAAAAGCTAACCAAGTATCATTTAATTTGGTCTTCCTATTCCATTTCATAAATGGATGTTATTTAATTTAGCCTAGTGCATAAAAAGTTATCATTACCTTATAGAGATTCTTTGATGGAATATCAATACAAAGGGTAGCGCAAATAATAATCCTTTTTGATATGATTCCCCATATACGTCAATGGAAACCTGAATTGATCCATATATTTTCAAAAGAAATCTAATTTGTATTTCAAACAAGCCCACTAGGCATTGTTGTTATGCACTACCCATAAGTATATGCTGTGTAGGCATAATGCACCAAATTTCAAAGGTTCCTCATTTTTCAAATGGTTGCCAGAGTTGAAATGATGATGGAATTTAAGCGTTTTGAAATTAGAGTTAGTGTTGTGCGAATTAAAAACTTTATAGAAGTTTTATATAGAAGAGATATCACACATTAGATAGAGGTATGATTATTGAGTGTGCTCAAATGAATACCTAATTTTGAGAAGGGGAGAAAACACACTTAAATCAAACACTACATGCGTGCCGTCGTCGCTTGGTCGGACATACTTGGGGTGTATTATTTTTTAGTACCCGAAAAAATAAAATAATTTTTTAGTGTGCATTTTCTTTTTCTACACATTTTTCTTATGTCCTCAATCAAGTCAACAACCGATCGGATTCGTGTTTAATTTCTCTCGATTTCTGCACGTTAGTTTTGCAGATATGATCAAACTGAGACATGTTTTCTACTCCATTTAGTTGCAGAATTCCTCTATAAATAGATGATTTTGTCTAGTTTGCAAACCGCACCAAAACTCCAAACTTTACCGAGTTGTCTCGCTTCTCACATTTCACATTAATCTCATATTTTTATGTCCTTTTATAAAAAAATTGTCTCTTAAGATTCTCGTGTGGTTGTCTTACCTTATTTTCGAGAGATTTTAACCGTCATATTTAGATGGTATAGTTTTAGAACGATTTTCTATAGTGTAATAGTAAAACCAATACAATGTATCTAAAGTGTTTTATCTTACGTATATCGTAGTTGATCGTCTGTCTAACACAATTTTAGACAATATTATAAAACGTCTAAAAAAGAATAACTTAATTCACAACTCAACCTAATTATATCTTCTAAAACTAAAAATTATTTTTCAAAACTCAAAAATATCCGCTCGGTATGGTCGAAATAACTAATAATCCACTAAAGCATATATTCTCCGGCAATTTCCACTCGATCATCTGGAATCAGGTTTTGGTTACCAACGTGAACTCACTGGATTGCAAATGTTTCAAGTTTGGAGCATTTTTCCCTTAATTAAAATCAATATCTTATTTTTTAATGTTTTGAATTTAAATAAGGGTACATGTGACGGATCTATGAGTGTTAAGGGTGGACTCTAGCGGCTCTCCATCCCCTAAAATTCTTATAGTCCCAATTATTATGATATACGTAATATTTAATATTTATATGTTCATTTTCCAATAATAATAAATATAATTATATTTAATTATTTTTAGTTTTTTTAAATTGTTATTATTATCTACGTGGTAGTGTTGTAATATTATTAATAAATTTTATAAGACTCCTATTTAATTGATTTATGAATTCGTCTCTGTAAGCAATTACATATAAAAATCAAAATATTTATAATATGAAAATTGAGTGGACATTAAACTTATTTTTATAAGAAAAGGCTAAGAAATCAATCATTTATGAAAATGACGGAGTCAAGTGATTAATTTTTCTACGTCAGTTTTTCTTTCCTTTCTAGAAAGAAAATCACATGTATAGAGAGAGGTATTGCTATTCAACCAACATGTAAAATTTGTATATAGAATTCTTCTAATAAATCGTGTTTTTTTAATGCTGAAAATTTCAATTTTCCAGACTCTAGATTTGGACAATTCAATGCCAAATTTGAGATGCCAGTGTGGTACCATTGACCGCGAATATATTGGTTTTCATAATATTAGAAGAATATATAAATGAAGCAGGACAAATACTTTGCATTGTTCAAGGAAAAAAACTTTGCAGGAGACTTCATTATAAAAACATTGTACTCCTAATCTATACATATGGCCTAGTCGCTAGCTATATATAGTTTCAATTTTCCGAATTTCATCATCCAAATATATCAATTTAATCGGGTGCTACAATTTTTATTTTTAAAAAGAAAATTATATATAAAAAAAGAAAAAATAAAGATATATTTTCATGGTCAACACTTTGGGTACATGATTTTTTGATGTACTGGTGCATAAGCCATAAAGTGACCCTCATCTACCCCGCATTTTTTTATCGAATATTATGGTAGATGTTCTGCACTAAATATTTTCCATCTCTTCATTAAAGTAATATGAGATTCTTCAAATTAAATAAAAATCAGTAAATTTATCCTCTTCAATTCATCATAGGTAGCCGAAAATTACCCACCCGCGACAGAGACAATTTTCGATGAAGTAGTCGCAAGTGCCCGTACCATGAAAAAATAAAATCACTCCAAAAGATAGTTTGTGTGACAGAGGTTTTTTTTAAAAAAAAAAAACAAAAATTGTTTTGATAAAAAGATAGAGGAGAAAGAAATAGTAAAAAATATATAATTTATTTGGACAAAAATGGTCAACACAAAGGTTGATTAGCGACGAAAGCGATCAATTTGTTTTAATTTCAATGAGAGAGCGAGCAAAAAATCAAATAAAAGAGAAAGATTTAAAATGTGTTAGACAACGCATGATACTATTTATTTAGTGAAAGTATGAATAGATAATTCTTATCAATATATTTATTTTTCTAAAAAATAAATATATTTAATTAGACACATATGCAAAATTATTTTATTTTGTTATTTGTATTTAAACTAAATTTAAATAATATTAATATATTTTTCAATAAATAATTTATTTTTTTAATTTATAATATGAAAATATTTATGTTTATAATCTCTTTTACGGTGAATCGACATGATTTTGTTGAAATTATATGATATAATTTTGATAAAATTACAGTAATTCCCTGTAATTTTATCAAAATCAAATATCGTTAACATCAAATAATAATAATAAATAGAATTTAATATATTTTTTTAGGCAAAATTTAATCAATATCTATCAAAACGTAATTGCCGGAAACTATCCAAAAATCGTCTGCGCACTCACCAAAGAAAATAAGTGGACCTTTTCCTAATTTGTTTTTGAGCTAATCATTTTGACAAATAATATCATTTTTCTTCCTAATACAGAGCTTGCATTGATTTGTTTTTGAAAATCTCTAAATTAAAAAAAAGTGCTATAATATGTATTGCCAATTATTATTGAGCTTACACGCCGAACATTAGGGTCTATTACAAATTTACAATCATAATCTAATTTAGTCAACCTCCTAAATCAATTTTACCATTAATTGAATCAACTCATTTTTTTAATTTAAAAAGGAAAAATTCAATGCATGTGATGATCAGATCTACTGGCAGGCACTAATGTCAACCCCAAAACAACTGTTGTGATGATGTGCACGTGTGCCATACTTATCATCATCTCATGTGAAGGATGAAAAGAAAAAACATTTCATTTTTGTGTTTTCATGATTAAGAAAAATCCAACCATTTTGACTCATGCTATACAATACAATCATCCATCATGATGCATAAGAGGGCCATGCCAGTTCATATATCACACACCCAATAAGGGATATTTAATAAACTTTTCTTTTTCTAGTAAAAAATAAATAAAATAAACTCTTTTATAATTTTATATATAATATATAATCAGGTCTTGTAAAAAGAGATTATAGCATGTTGCTACTTCTTCCACTAAACAATTTGACAAATATTCCATTTCAAGCACTAATAATTAGTGAAAAGAAAGAGTGAGGCATATAAAAAATGACCACTTATATTACCTATCTACCCTTTCACAAAAGAGGAAAGGGCTTTAAAGGATATTTGATTTTAGACCATAGTTTGCAATAATTGAAGAGCAATTTTCATCGATCAAGTTTGATTCTGCCCACCCTAAAAAGTAATATCACTACCTTACATTAGATTTGAGAGCTGATATTGAGGTGGCTTAAGCTTATTTGATTGTGGGCAGTGGCACCAATATATATAAGGGGTTACGAGGTTCTCTATTTCTCACCTCCACCATTTCTTTTCTTAGGACAAAATTTTTAAAATATAAATATAATAATTTAATATTTCATTGATTTAAATATTTTTTATATACTTTAAAACATTTTGAAATTATAATAATAATGAGAAAATTTTAAATGAAGGATTATAATATAATATTTACGTTTATGATTGTTGAGTTATGTTGAGTTTTAGTTGTCTAATTAATTTATAAAAAAATTCTAGTTTTTGATAAATCAATTCGTCTATATTTTTTTAATTGTATTTTGTTTTTATTAGACCAAGTGCAAGTTTCAACAAACTTATTTAAGTTGACTTATTTAATTTTAAATATATTTATGAGACAAGTTAAAACTAGAGTCATTAAAATACACCAGTTCTAAAAAATAAAAAATTTTCATAGATATTGAGAATTTAAAATTTTAATTTTTAAATTTAAAAAATGGAGTAAATATAATATTTGAAATTATTGTTTTCTAGAGGTGTATTTGAGTATACATTTTTTTTGGTTTAAAGAAATGACAAAGATGCTCATTAGGTTTCTTTATTTTAATAATCTTTTTTAACAATACTCCTGTATGACTTGCCACTTCAATAATTTTTTTTTGATAAAAAAGTCTAAACAAGAAAAAAGTAACAAATTTAAACTTTGTTGATAACCCCATGTGAAAATAGTTTCAGTAATATAAAATTCAGTTGACATTAACAATAATCGGTACAAACTTAAATTGAAACACGAATAATTTCAATGGACACGCGGAAATTTATTAAGATTTGAAAGAATTCCTGATATCACATAAGAAATAAAAAAAAAAGTGATTATGATAAACAAATACTGTAGAGCTGAATCAGAATGCAAAGAGAGAAAAGGAGGGATAATAATAAAGAAACTGAGACATGATGATATGATACAAGTAAAGAGGATAATAAAGCATCCTACTTTTCTCCCATTCAACAAAAAAAAATTTGCTTTTCTTTTTTATTTTTGATTTTTTCAAAATAATTTTTTACTAGCTTTTTACCCTCTCTTTAGTCTTAAAAAGGGAACCCAACAAATAACAGGTCAAAATCCTCACACATATAACATAACATTGTCCAAGTCCATGGCCGCCAACAACAATGTCAACAAAAACAAAATCTAAAACATTTTAATATCGCATCTACTACTAATATATGCTTCATTTAATCTCTCTTCTCTTCTCAACAACCATTTTCATTTTCATAAGCTCAAAAATAAATCTCTCTACCTCGTTTTTCGTGCCCTGTTACTACTTTTCATAAAACCCCATTTCCTCTCTCTCTCTCTCTCTCTTATTACAAAGGTCGAAGCTTTTTATCATTTGAGATCTGGGTTTTGTTGAAGGAGCAAAGTTAAGAGGGTTTTGCTTTCTGGGTTGCGTTGTTTTGAGATCTTTCAAACAATGGGAAGTAAATGGAAGAAAGCAAAAGTTGCTCTTGGTCTTAATCTCTGCATGTTCGTTCCAAGAACCTTAGACGACGATTTTCCGCCTTCCACGGTCGTTTCCGAGAGGCTTTCCGACGCCGCTCTTCTCTCGCCGGCGAACTGGGAGAAGGGTTCTTCTCGGCCAACTACGCCGGTTTCTTCTTTTCACGGTTTGAGACTCTCCAAAAGTAGTAGCAAATCGTCCAAGGTTTGTGTCTCTCTTTGATTATCCACTTTTTAGTTATTTGTTCAAAGATGCTTCTCTCTCTCTCTCTCTCAATTTTTTTATATGTTTTGTTTTGTTGGTTTGCTAGAATCTTCAAGTTGTATGAATGTGCAAAATGGAAAACATTATTGTGGTTCCTGCTTAAACTTTTTAACCATATAAAGAATTTTTGTTTTTAGTTTGAATATTTGTGAGGAATGAATAATTATATGTTTGAATGGATTTTTTGTTTTTGTTTTTTTGGTACATCTAATATTCTTGATTTTCTTCATTTGGAATAGTTTCATTGGAAGTAAACTGGTATTGCGGCGCTTGCACCCCATGTGCAATTTGGTTCCTGATTAATAATTAATTTATTGTTTACTTGTTAAATTATTTGAACTTGTTTGAAGGGTAATACGAAATGAATTTGAAAATTCAAGGATTCAATTGTACTACTCTTATAACTCCGACAAGTGAGCAAAACATGAGTGAAGATTGTTCCTGTATTCCAACTCGGTTTCTCCCAAAATTTGTCCTAAAGTGACTTTCATTAGCCACTTGAGTCCAACCACTTGTTTAAAATATAAACAATTCTTAACTAATTTCACTTTATTTAATGATAATATTTCTAAAATACTCCTTTAATTAACTAAGATTTCTCATAAAGGATAATATATAGAATACGACTACTTTTTTTAATTACATTGAAAAATTTAAATGGCATTAACTTATATATATTTTTTTGGTTCTTGGTTAACTTATATTTTTAATTAGTGTGATGCAGATCTTTTTTTTGGATAGTAGTTGATTCATATTTTTTTGCTTATAATACCTGTTATATTTAAATCAGGGACCAAATTGCTAGTGGGGTTGTTTTCAGGGACAAAAAATCACTGTTTTAGCAGTTTAATTTCGTCTATTATTTTGTTTCATTTGTCTCTTTCGATTGTGTTGCGACTAGGTAGTTGATAGAACTGTGCTTTGATTGCTTTCTTGATCTTTTCCAACAATCTTTTAATTTGTCATAATGTTGAAGCTTCAAGCCGTTAATTGTGATTTTAATGTGCCCTGTTTGCTTCAATGCCATATCTTGTGGATAAGATTTTTTCCTCTTTTTGTTTTTATTGGTTGATCAATGTTTATTTATTTTTGAAAAAGCAACCATGATATTGATATGATGCATTTAGTTGGCTTGTTCATTTAGTCAAGCCGTATTAACAGTTTTTGAGGACTAGGATAGAACTGATTTCTTAAATATTCAAATTATGTGACTATTTCATATTTGTCAGATGCTTGGATCAACAGTGTTAACGAATTACTTCTTGATAGTAAATATTATTTACTATGATGTCTATTATATGTTTGAATGTTGAGACTTTTTTTTTTTTTTTTGCAACATTTTATTCCAAGATTTTAGACTTATTCCCTTTGGAATATAAGCTTTTGCAGTCAAAATAGTGGAATATAATTTGCGCAGTAGTTTGGAAAATAAACTTACATGAGCATTTGGTTTTTGTATTGTGAATTCGATTGAACTTATTGTGGTGTTCAAATCTATTTCATGTTGGAAGCTCAACACGTACACTCAGTCTCAAATTTTGAATTTGATTATGCTTATTGTGTTTGTTTACTAAATTTTGAATTTGATTATGCTTTATTTGCATGAACCATGAAGCAGAACAACTGTAAAATAATTTGCATTGAAGTGTATGTGTTCTAACAAGCTTTTATTTTTCAACCATTCAGCAAACATGCGCAATATGTTTAGCCAAAATGAAGCAAGGATCTGGCCAAGCTATATTCACTGCAGAATGTTCACATTCCTTCCATTTCCACTGTATTGCTTCAAACGTAAAGCATGGGAACCAAGTATGTCCGGTGTGCCGAGCAAAGTGGAAGGAAATACCGTTGTCAGGTTCCAGCTTGGATCCTATCCAAGGCACAGTAACACCAAGTCCAATAAATTGGCCCCAAAATGATGCTTTGATGGCTGTGGTCCACCGCCTACCTCTGCCTCATCCTCGCCGAGATCTGAATAGGCGGCATATTGTGCCACTTTATCAGGCTTCTGAGCCAGGCATATTCAATGATGATGAAACATTGAATCACCAACATGCAATTTCCAAGAGAAGTACTTGCAGTAAGAGTACTGAAGATATCAACGCTGTTCGAGCCATGGAGATTAAAATGTACCCGGAAGTGTCTGCCGCTACAAGGTCCAATACTTATTCTAGCTTCACAGTTTTGGTTCATCTCAAAGCTACTGCTGCAGTAGCTGCTGTGGCCAAAAAACAAAACCTTAGCAGAAACCAAGCTAGCTTGACACCGATTTTGCAGACTCCGCGTGCTCCTGTTGACTTGGTCACTGTGCTTGACATCAGCGGTAGCATGGCGGGAACTAAGCTTGCACTGCTAAAAAGGGCTATGGGATTTGTTATACAGAATCTAGGCTCTAATGACCGGCTTTCTGTTATTGCTTTCTCTTCCACAGCTCGCCGCCTCTTTCCTCTGTGTAGAATGACTGATTCGGGGCGACAGCTGGCACTGCAAGCTGTTAATTCTTTGGTTGCAAATGGGGGTACCAATATTGCCGAAGGTCTGAGAAAAGGTGCTAAGATCATGGAAGACCGAAAAGAAAAGAATCCAGTTGCGAGCATTATTCTTTTGTCAGATGGGCAGGATAATTACACTGTCGGTGGCTCTGGAACTGACCAGCCTCAACCAAATTACCATTTGCTTCTGCCTACTTCCATCAGTGGTCGCGATAATTCAGGATTTCAAATTCCTGTGCATGCTTTTGGATTTGGTGCAGACCATGATGCTTCATCAATGCACTCAATTTCAGAGATCTCCGGTGGCACATTTTCATTCATCGAAACTGAAGCTGTGTTACAGGATGCATTTGCGCAATGCATTGGAGGACTCCTTAGTGTTGTTATTCAAGAGTTGCAAGTGGCAATTGAGTGTGTACACCAGGATCTCGGTCTTGTTACACTCAAAGCAGGAAGTTACCCGAGCCGTTTGATGGCTGATGGGCGCAAAGGATTTATCGATGTTGGGGACTTGTATGCTGACGAAGAGAGGGATTTTCTAGTTTCAGTTAATGTTCCAGCTACGTCTAGTAACGAAACATCGTTGATAAAGGTCAAATGTGTTTACAAGGATCCCTTGACTCAGGAGACAGCAACATTGGAAAGTGATGAAGTGAAGATCCAGAGGCCCCAAATAGCTGTGGAGGTTGTAAAGTCTCTTGAAGTGGACAGACAACACAATAGGCTTCAAGCAGCAGAGGCGATGGCACAGGCACGAACCGCAGCTGAAAATGGAGATCTAACTGGAGCAGTATTAATCCTTGAAAATTGTCGGAAGATGCTTTCAGAGACTGTATCCGCTAAATCTCACGACCGTCTTTGTGTTGCATTGGATGCTGAGCTCAAGGAAATGCAAGAGCGTATGGCAAGTAGGCACGTGTATGAAGCATCTGGGAGAGCATATATACTCTCCGGTTTGAGTTCACACTCGTGGCAAAGAGCAACCGCAAGAGGCGATTCCACCGATAGTTCAAGTCTTGTTCAAGCATATCAGACACCATCAATGGCCGAGATGCTTACTCGATCTCAGGCCATGTTATTAGGTAGTCCATCAGGTCAGAGGCTTCTACAGCCGCTTTTGTCATACCGATCACAACCAAGCCCAAGGTAAATCCAACAGGGATTTTGCGAAAATCATCTTCAAATTAACCTTTGCAGTGATTTTCTCTTTTTTGGCGTATAAAATACTCGGGGGGGAAAGGCGGTAAATGGAGGAGATAAACAAAGACTACTTTGAGCTGTGATTTTGTTGTTTAATATAATGTATAAATGAATAAAAGGTGACGAAATGGTGGAGGGGGGGTTACAAGAAATGGAGAAAAGGGGAGTAGATAGGAATTTACTACATTATGTTTCTTCTATTTGGGGGGGG
>JBBPBQ010020324.1:10144244-10168986 GCA_037974755.1 Cicer yamashitae
CAATTTTTTATTTGAACATAAATAACCAACAAAATATATTACTATTTAATTCTTAAATAAAATAAAAAGACTAAATTTTAAATAGGCAACATTGAAATTTTTATAGCACATTCTTTTTTTATATTGATAGTAGATTTTTCTTCAAACATATGCACTGTGCAATTTTTTCCCCCTTTAATCTATGTTATCGTTTTTAATAAAGTTATATACTCTATATTATTTGTACCAAAAACATATTATTCGTTAAAACTAACTTTTGTTTTAACGGTATGTGAAATGGACTACGTAACAATATACATAAGATATGTAAGTTTAATTTGATGGTTAATAATATGAGAGAATTAAGAGTAGAGCGATAAGATCTCTTATCGATAAGATCTCTTATCGCGAGTTCGATTCTCATTTACAACAAAAAATTAATAATATTAACAAAACTAATTAATAAAATTGGTTGTTAAAGAAAACATTGACATTGGAAAAAAAAAAATCAGTTTTAGCACCTCTTTGTATGCAAAACAATTATTTGAAAAAAAATATGGTTCTGTAATTTCACGATATCGTATGTAAAAAAATATAGAAAATGACTCTTAGTTTTTTTCTAATAAGACTATGAAAACTACGGTTTACAATGGGGTTGTTTCTCTTTAATATAAGCACCAAGCCATACAAAGTAATTCTATAAAATTGAGTGCCCGTGGAGATGTATATTTTTTATAGACATCATTCATCTCTTTTTTTTTTTTTTGTCTTACTCAATAAAATATATTAAAATTAATATATATACACGTTGTTGAAATATAAAAATATAAAATTATTAGTAAAACTTATTTAATACTAATATTTTTTAGATGATGGATTGAAGAGATTGTGTATTTATTAATTATTTTTAAAAAATTATAAAATGAATTATGCGTACACATAAAATCCACTAAATCACTTAAATAGAAGAGCTCCATTATAAATATTTAAGATCTAACTACAAAATAGAAATATTATTTTCTTTATTGATTGATTGATTTCCAAACCCTCTATCAATGACTTAGTAGCATAACAATAGGATAATCCTACTCTTACTTATAGGTTTGTGATTTCTTTGATAGTTGACACGTAAAGTGTATATGATGGAAGATTCATTTTATACCATGGTGTGCAGAAGGTTGAGCGGAAGAAGCTCCATGAGGTTGTGTAGAAGAAGCTTCATGGTCAATGGAATGAAGTAGAGAAGTCACTTAGAATAATTAGTCATATAAATAGAAGGAAAGTTACTATTAATTTAGTCTCTATATACTTGAAAGTAATTTGAAATTTATGCGAACTATTACACATTATTTTACGCCACATGTCATTATATATAATATCAATAGAGGAACGAAAGTTGATTGGTGCGCAATAAATTCATTGAGCTGTTTTGGAAAATTTAAAAACTAAACAGAATGGTGATTGCAAATTCAAGGACTAATAAATTCCTTCACTAGACTATGTATTCCCATCTTTTTTAGTTTTATGTCCCTTTTAATTCATTGTAAGCTTGGATGGGGTGTCGTATTTTTCTTCATTTGTTTAGTACTTTTGTAGAGGATAAGTATAAACGTTTAATATGTTCATGAGAATAAGATCTAGCTTTTGTAACTTTTGTCAACCCAATGTTGTACATGTTGTTATGATTAGGGTTGTCAACGGAATGAGGAGTACTTTTCTGCTCTCTTCTCAGCAGTTAAAAATGTTTTTCAATCAATTAAAGAGTAACAAATAAAAAGTTTAATCATAAAATGAAATATTAATATATTATTGTGAGTTTTGTGACAGCATTAAATATAAGGTAAATTTATATGTATATTTTGTGAGAAGATAAATAAACATAACGTATAAAACATTTGTATATGTAAATATATAAAATATTATAATAAATTGATATAGAACATTTTCAATGGTATATTTTAAATAATATTATGTGCACAGCTATCAACTTATTATACTACATCTTATATTTATGATTAAAAAAGCACACTAATAGTTAATAATGATAATTTAGTAAAATTATCATTATTTTTATTTTTTTTATTTGTGCGAAATTGTCAAATACAATAACTGTTATGATTGTAAATACTAGATAAGATTATAGATTGAATTAGAAGTTTGTAGTAAAATTAGCGGTGAACTAACTAATAAATATAAATAATATAAAAATATTTTTAAATAAAATATAATATTTTCAATTTAAATAATAAAGATAAAACATTATAGAAAATATAAAATGTTATAAGTTATAATCTCCACAATATTTTTTTTTGGAAACTATTGACATAAACATAATAGGTAGAAGAAAAAAATTGAAATTTTATAGGGGGCTGTATTAGAAAAACGGGAGGTGAGGATAGTAATTCCGACGGAAAATACAGCGTTGAGATTGAGCCCAAGAAGTGTATATAGAGAAAGAGTTGAGTTGGGAGAGTCTTCCTTCGTCAACTGCATCAATGGCCATGGAACCTCTCCTCCGAATTGCACTTCTCTTTCTCTTCTTTCATCTCTCCATTCTTGTTAACTCATCTCCTTCCCAACACCTTCAGATCATCAATGCCGAACGCAGAGTAACCTTTCTTCATCTTCTTTTTATAATTGGGAATTTGTTTCGGGATCTGTGAAATAAAATGGAACTAATTGTTTTTGGATCACGCTCACTGTCTACCAAATTCGAACTTGGTTAATGGCTACATTATATAGATGGTAGATTCGTGCAGATTATATAAAAAAAAATTGTAGTGTCTCATTTCTCTTTTGGTTCCATTGTAATTTTTTATTTGTTTGTCGAATTATGGGAAATTAAAGGGTTTAATCTAGTTTGGGTGTTAAGAAATTTCATTGTTATTTGGGTAAGTAGTTATGTGATCTTTTTGTGTGTATTTTCCCCTCAATGATTGTGGACTATGATCGTTGGAGAAATGGGTTTGGATGACCACTGTATTATTTTCATAATATTGGCTGATTTTTGTGTGATTTTGATATTGGCTGATCCTTTGTTTATCTAATTGTATGACTAATATGCCAATTATCCTTGCAGATTGACCTGAATTCTCACATTATTAAGGTGTACTTGACATTGAAGGTAGCACCTCCTCATTCTTTTGTCTGTCATTGTTGCCACTTTGCATTATTTGTAAATTGTGTTCTACATTCAGCTTTTAACAGATCTTTTTATGTCTAAATTTAGTTGTTATGCTCACTTTTATTTGATTAGTTACTAACATAATGAATCACATACTTAACAAACTTCAGTTACTAACTAACTGCAGAACTCTCTAGAAACTTTAGTTAAACTTTCACTGTTAGCATACGTGAAACTCTAAAAGTTTGGCTCAAGCTCATCCAAAACACTGTGATGATATTAATTCATGCATGATAGTATTTTTTAGAGATTTTTGTCACTTATATTTTATCCAATTTGAGTAGATACCTTTCGTAAACACTTAGGTCATGTTTGATTCACATAACTGATTTTTGTAGAATCAAAATGGTTTGGAATGGAATGACCATTTCTAATCCAGTATTTTGTTTGGAGGGACCATGTCACCGTTGTTCATTTCCCTCTCGGCTCTGCCACTGACCATTCCATGTGTGCTCAAGTTTATTGTAGTTCGTAACTTGTTTTGGATTCTTAGACCAACAAATCAGTATTTGTTTTGGCCAAATTTTCCCTTCAATTTATTTTTTGTTTTATTTATTTTCAATGAATTTAGCGATTAAAGCATCTTTTACAAATATGGAGATATTTTGTTTCATAGAGCATTCCTTTCAGGTTGAAAACTCAGGCACTTCTCCTACTTCAGAAGTGCATCTTGCTTTTTCACCTGCTGAAGCCGAACATCTAGCAGTAGTCAAAGCTGCCGCAACTACTGGGAAGAGGAAGAAGAAGACTTATGTTCCACTTGATGTTAAATCTGCTGAGCTACCTGATGGACCAAATGGAACTAAATTTTTCTCTATAACCTTGTTAACTCCGTTGAGTAAAGGTGAAACGATAACACTTGAGGTGCTTTACATATTGACACATTCTCTGGAACCATTCCCAGTAGAAATAAGTCAATCAGAGTCGCAGTTGGTCTATTTCCGTGATAGTGCAATATTACTGTCCCCTTATCATGTCAAGCAACAGACAACTTTCATTAAGACACCAAGCGCTCGAGTAGAATCGCACACAGTAGTGGACCCCACTAAACGTGTTGGTACAGAGCTGAAATACGGGCCATATGAAAATCATTCCCCATATTCGTATTCTCCTGTACTTGTACATTTTGAAAATAACAATCCATTTGCTGTTGTTGAGGAGCTGGAACGTGAAATTGAAATATCCCACTGGGGAAGCCTACAAATCACAGAGCGATATAAGCTGGTTCATGCTGGCGCTAGACACAAAGGTGTCTTTTCAAGGTATATTTACTATCTCTTGCTCATTTTTCTCAATGCTCCAAACTTTATTTTTTGTTCTTTGAGGAACTTATGCTTTTCCAATGGATCAGCTGGATTAATAGTAATAAAACATTAACATACAATATTTTTGGTGTATGTATAATCTTGTAATTCTTCTGAATTTACTGTAGTATTTCCCCTTGTCATTTAAAGTTTCTATTATTGTGTATAATTGAGGTTTTCTGTTGACAGGGTTGAATATCAAACTAGATCAGGTGCTAGTGGTGTTTCTTCATTTAAACATCTTCTTGCAAAACTACCCCCTAGGGTTCACTCAGTATACTACCGGGATGAAATCGGGAATATTTCCTCTTCACATTTACGTACAGATTTTCTAAAGGTGAGATATATCATTTAACACACCTTTTCTCACACTGCTTACCTGACGTAGCATAGTCACTCAAATTTGCTTGTATATCTTTCTTTAACATCACGTGCACCATTTCTTTTTCGTTTTCTTCCTTTTTCTTTTGGGAGCAATAGCACTTGGGTTAAAGGAAGAACTAAAACAAGTCCACTGTTGTTTCATTAGGTAACCACATGGTTGTGTGTTCGTTGTAAATGAGGCATGTTGCTTATCACGCTAAATATTAATGTCATTCTTGTTAACATGAGTGTGTTCTTCATTATTTGATCTATTGTTATGTATTATTGGATAACATTGACCCCATAGAGAGTCGATAAAAACAGATGTATAGAAGTGATGGTTACTTATAGTTTCTGCATGGCATGTTTCTATGTTAATGAAATGTTTTGAGGGCAAATATTATACTAGTTTTGTGGAGATTAGAATTCGCCGAGGAAGGACAATAGCCTTGACCAACAAAATGATGATTCTATTTTACATAATCTATATTTTATATCGTCAGGCTTTCTGATCTCACACTTCTTTACGGTTTTATTAATTGCAGTCAGAACTTGAATTTGAACCTCGGTATCCTTTATTTGGAGGCTGGAAATCCACCTTTCTCATTGGTTATGGACTACCATTGCAAGACTTCCTTTTTGAGTCTCCTGATGGCAGAAGATACCTCAATTTTACTTTTGGTTGCCCTCTTGCTGAGACAGTGGTTGACAAGTTGATTCTAAAAGTGGGTGTGATTTTGCATTGTTATTGTTACTATCGAGTAAAATTTATTATGCCCTTTGGTTTCAACTGCATCTGCATGCAATAATGGAGGTTAAATTTTCCTTTTTGAACCATTTATTATAGGTTGTGCTTCCAGAGGGATCCAAAGATCCTGCAGCCGTGATTCCTTTTCAAGTAGAGCAACATCTAGAGGTAAAGTTTTCTTACATATGCAGCTTCATCGGTGTTTAACTGAAAAAAGTGTTAAGAGGGGTATGCAGTTGTGGCTTAACAACTGTGTCATAGCATATCTGTTTGTTTTATGTTGAGGGACCACTGTCTAATATAAGCTCATATTCTCTGTATGTATCAAAACATTTGCAAAGTATTCAGCATATCTTTCATTTTTTTTCCTCCTAATATTGAAAGAGAAATGAAGAGCACAGCTCATAGAATGAAGAATACTATCAAAAAAAGAAAGAAAGTAGTAACCTTCTTCATAATAGGTCATCCCAGTCACATTTTACATTCCTGAAGGTGATGTCCCCGAAGAGATGCCACAGAAACTATTATGCTCAAATTAACTGTAAAATATTCAAGATCATATGACTATCTTTTTGGATTATGAGGAATTCACTGCCACTGCTTCCCCCCCCACCCCTCTTGAAAGCTGTTCTTGTTGTGTATTATGGTTGATATTTGTTGATAGATGAAACCATCTGTTAGTGAAAGCACCTGGGGTCAACACAATCACTTATTGTTAGGCACCCAAGATAATTGAGTTCTGACTAGAGATGACAATTGTGAGCTAAACTATGCAATTAAGTCTTACATTGAGTCTACAATTCTGCATCAAATTACTCTTTCTAATTTTCTAGACAGTTTTAAAAGGGCTTCACTAAGATTATTCTTCTTAAAATTGCATTTCTATCTGGTTGCATCAATCCTAGTTATGACTATGACAAGTCATTGTAGCCCATATTGATAAGTCCTGCAATTGTATCTGCTTTTTAAAATTAAAAGTGGTTTGTATAATTATAGTTAAATGAAAAATAGTTTTTGTTTTATCTCTAAGATAAATAAATCACTTTTTCTGCACAACTTTAAAGTAACTTCATTAAAAGGTTAAACTTACGGGTTCCTTGCCTGTTGGCATGTATTCTGTAAATGTGTTTATGTAGCAAGTTTTAAGCTTGAGGGTAGTGTTAGAATATTAGGAGTCCTATCATGTCATAATCGTACTGGGTTGAACTTATACTAGTTGTACTACACTAGTACTCAACTTTGATTAGCGGTATCATTAGATCAATATTCCTTGTTTTGTATTATAACACATCACGTGTATTATAGAAATTATATACTACCCTATAAGTTAGGTTCAAATTTCGATACTTTAGAATAACAGATAAATACTATGCGTCCAACTATTTATTGAGAAAAGACAAAAGGTAGTTAGTTAATTTGTAATCTTTGATTGGGAAAAATAATGTTTTAATTTTATACACAATTGCTTCTGCTACTGCTGAATTTCACTTGTTGTCTTTATAGCATAGTAAAACCTGCAGCTAAATCGGTTATATATTTGAGCTTTTGCAGACCAAGTATTCATACCTTGACATTGTGGGAAGGACTGTGGTGGTTCTAGAAAAGAGAAATGTTGTTCCTGAGCATAACATCCCTTTCCAGGTATTACCAAATCCAATTCTAAGCTAACTTTCTAAAACTGGTTTCGAATGTCGGTGTCTCTGTCTCATGACTTTAGGAGCAAGAAATTTGTCTGACACGTGCAAAAATGCAGTGTTTATTTGTATGTGATGATACAATGTAAATTATGTAGTTCTTGGGGTGCTTGTGATACCCTTTTTTTTATCATATATTTAGAAGAGTAAATTCTTCAACTGTGGCATTCGTGACTTTGAAACAAAAGTTTGGATAGAAATCTTTTACAAAAATAACCTTATTGAAGCTGAAAAAGAAAATCAAAACATTAAAGTTTAGACTCTGTTATCAACAACTACTATATGGAAGCCACAACAAAAACATATTTTTATGCTATGAAATCTTGGTTTTATTTTTCAAGATATATTTGCATATAACTTGTTAAAGCTAGGTTGATGTTGATTCTTTTATTTTCTATCTATAAAAAATAATTATCTGCTTTAGTCTATGCTCTAACCATGTTTTTTGTTGCTGCCGGTAGGTATACTACAATTTTAACCCCATATTCATGCTTGCTGAGCCATTGATGCTGGCATCTGTATTTTTCCTGCTTTTTGCGGCTTCTGTGGCATATTTACATATGGATATTTCCATACGCAAGTGATGAACATATAGCTAGTTTTCTGAAAGGTATGTGTTAAATCCTCACTTTGAACAATTTTTGTTATGTTCCCTCTCTTGGCAATTTTAAATATTTTTGCTTGTTTGACACGCAGCGAGGGACTGAGCAGATCGAGCATTTTGGCAATATTGTATGGAGTTGAGCAGTTATATTTTCTGCTTGTTTGTAGAATTTTTCCCTGACAATTTGATCTTATGTCATGATTATAAATTAGCACTGAACCATTACTTTCATTTAAGAAACATAGGATGTTTTTAGCTGGGGTCATCATCCTAGAGGTACGTAATGGTAAGAAACTTACAACATCTTCCATTCCAGGTATTAGAAATATTTCAACTTTATACGTAGTAATCAATATACAAACTGAAATTTAAAAATACATAGCAAATTCAACAGTTAATTATGTTATCATTTGGTTAATTAAGTTATACTGTACTGAAATGAATACCTTTTCAGTGAGAATAATATTCCTGTGAGAATGACATATGAAAACCAAGGGTCACCATAGAAATCGATTCAAGAATAAATAATATTCCTGGGACCAACCTTGTAATATGAAAACCATGGAGAAATGAAAATGACATATAACTCAGCCAAACAAGTACTAATGGCACAAACTAGAGAAACCTAACAACCAATTCCCATTGTTATTCCTCTTAAAGCCTGACCTCTTTGGATTAGATCGGGAACTACCATCCACATTTACTTTGCAAGATACTAAGCAGAGTAAGTTTATAAATGACATCATTGGAAAGGAAATGCACCACGTCTGAATGAAGAGACTAGATGTGGCTGAAAGTCACACCAAAGCATTCCAAATCACCGTGGAGTTTGGGTAATCTTTAAAAATGTGAAGCAAAGACGTGTCTAGTTCCACATTGTTTACAAGAGTCTGAAGATAATTGTCTGACAACTCAAAAGACATTTGTGGGAAGGCAGCCCTGCTTTAATAACCATATGAAGTGTTTAAAGTTTTCTAGAAGTTTAAGCTTTTGAATCCATTGTCATAGCTCTTGTTGGATCGAACCTGCAAAATCAGAATTATCTAAAATCAACCATCGATACCCACTTTTAAAACAGAATAGACACCGGACGTAAAATGAGTCCAAATTATGTTTTAATATTGTTTGTATAGTTAGATTTGAAACATAAATATTTGGCCTTTTTGTTATAGTTTTTTAAAAATTTGATTTTTATAGTATTTTATTTTTTTGTTTTAACTTTTTCTATAAAAATTGTTTTAAATGAGAAATAAGTTTAAATATCTCTTATAAAAAATCATTTTAAGTATTTCATATTTTTGTTATAATTTTTTTCTGAATACAAAAATTTCAAAAAAATGCTTCAAATAAAAATCATTTTCAAGAGTTTTTTTTTTTAAATATGTGATTTTTATTATGTTAAAATCTGAAATTAATTTCTAAGTTATTAAAAATCAAAAGTACTTTTTTGAATCTATAACAAATGAGTTCAAAATAACTTATACTATTTTTGAGAAAGTTCCTATAAAAATTATTTCTAAAAAAATAAAAAAAAAATAATTATTTTTTTAATCTATGACAAACACCTCATTATTAGCCATGATAGAATAATTTGCTTAACATCTTTTGATTGTATTTCCATTAAGTATATACATTAATATAAATAAAAAATAAATATTATGCAAGTGTAGAGTAGAGTGAATACCAAGGTATTTGTAACAACTAAAATTTAACATGAATCTTGAGAAACTTTCATAAATAATGCGGATGAAATTAAAAAATTTATTTAAAAGTTTATAAGTGCTTACAATTTATAAATAAATAGAAATTCTTTTGTAAACTTTTAAAATAACTTAGAATACTAAAATATTTACAAACTTTTAAACAATCTTCTAACGAGATTTAATTAAACTATAAACTCTAATATAGACTAAAGACGTGATCTAACTTCAACTCATGATATTGAATGACTGGTGAGTAAGTCGGATACTACTCAGACTTCCAACGTTTACCTGTTACCTAGAAATTATCACTTCAATATAGTGAGCATAAAACTCAATAACATAAATTTAATAAGAACAATTATAGATGTTTCTCAGTCATGTTAATGTGCTAAGCATGAAAAATCCTCTCGACAAACTATACCTCAATTTAATAAAATACTATTTTTTTCATACGCTATACTCAAATACCTCTTTTATCTCTAGCCTCAATTATTTCAAATAACTTAAGCCACTAGACGTGAGTAATTTAATGACTTAAACTCTACTTGACAAGTAAGTCATAAAGATTACATTGATTTTATCCAATGCTCTCTACTTAAGTAACCTCTTTTGGTAAGATTGAACATAATTAAATTCGTAAGTGGTGTCTCACTTACCCTCGCTTATCTTTATTTCCGTCATATATAAACAAATAGTTCTTCTAGCTAGAATGAACCCTATATAAATATATATTTGTATATAACTATAGTATTTATATAGTATATACTTAATCATCATATATGCTTAATCGTCTACTTCAAACATGTGTTTAACATAACATATATATATATTAGCATCAAACTTCCAGAAAAAATAATATTATATTTAAGCTTTCAAAAGTAAATATTTCACTCGAAACTGATCTATATAATTCAAGTTATGGTATTCTAAAGTAAACAACATTACATAATAATCTTATGACACAACAATTGTGTTTACAATACTATTGAGCCATTTTTGTATTTTGTAAAATCATAAATTTTAATATGAAAAAACTACTATATGTTTTTGTTCAGACCCAAATGCAGAATAACTTATAAAACATAACAACCAACTTCATAAGATAACGAAAATTGGTAAAGTTAATATGAACTTATAAAACTTTAAATACAAGAAATAAGCTTTCAAGTCCAATTGGTTGCACTCAAAATCGATTCTTATTTCTTCTGTTATACCAATTTTAACTCAGCTACATCATAATCTTTTTCTCCAGAAAACACTACGACTTTGACCATTTAATTAAAATATCAAACGATGTGCAATTGAGTAAAAGACAACTTTTTGAAAAGCTTATGATGTCTATTTTATAAATATAATTTTCATTCTTCTTGATAGGTATTCAGTTAGTGTTGTTTCATAAAATAAGATATATAGGTACAAAAACAGAGCAGCAGATATTTTCCAATTTGTAACTCAATTTTCTCTATTAATTCTCAATGAATTTTAGTGAAACCATTTCCTATTTCGAAAGTAATTAAGTCTAGCTTTTAATGGAATACAAAACACCTCAAAACAATATCTATGAAGAAGTTTATGAACCAAATACAAAAGATATACCCATACTGGTTCAGAGACATCATTATACCATTTTCATTTCAAGCTCTATATTCTTAAGTTCATTTATTCAACTAAGTAAATAACATTCAAAATTAAATACAAAAATCAATTAATTGTCAATACTAAATAATTATCATCTCATCACCAACTCAACCACAACACTCAACAATCATAATAAAACAACATCTTCATAGTGGTTAGCATAAACACCTAACATGCAAATCATAAACATTTTCTAGAAACATGCAATCAAGGTCCCTAAGTACACCTAAGAGATGTTTTAAGGGACTTTCTGTGTTATCTTAAGAAGAGATTTGAGACCCCAAAGCTAAATTCAAATTCCTTCTTCTACAAGTAGAATTGGAACTCCTCTTCAAGTTTTCATCTTCCTTCTCAACATACAAGAACTCTAAACTTCTTCTTCTATGTTGAAACCCTAACTTTTCTTTTTACTCATATTTTATCCTTTTTACTCTTCCTCTTGGTCCTCTTTTACTTTAATATGAGTGTGGGGGTTGTTTCTATGATGAGATAATGGAACGGGGGAGCTTGATAAGGACATGCAATGGAGTTAGCGTTTTCTCTCTTCTCCCCCTTCTTTTTCTTTTTCCTCTTCTTCTTTTTTTTGGGTGAAGAAAGAAGAAGCGAGATGCATGTGTTTTAATTGGATAAATAGTTGAGTTGAATCTCCAATTATACCCTTTTCTATTTGACTAAAGATAAAATTATCTTTAGGCAACATTGAACCATTTAGATTCTCTTTGGATTGATTGAAAGTGGTGGAATGGAATGTAATGGTATAACGTCAAATTCCATTATTTGTTTTATAAAAAATGAATGGAATGAAATGGAGTATGATGAAACCTATTTCATCCAATGTCACTCCTTTCTTCAATTTTTCATTTCACGGATTTAGAGTGTATCTAATAAAATAGAAAATTAATTGCACTTTGTCATAAAATATCCAAACAATAGAATGAAATATATATTTCATTCGGTTCTCTTTTATTCCGCTCCATTACTTTTAAATTATCCAAAACAAAATCTTAAAGATTTGAACTTGGAACACTTATTATATTTTTAATTCTACTTTAAGTCTTACAGTTCATGGACAAACATAATGTTATAAGACAATATAAATACTCACTTAGAAAAAAAATTAATAATAATAATAATAATAATAATAATAATAATATTATGTTTTTAGAATAGTAATTCAAAGTGATATAGTTCGACCATATTTGCAAGTAATTATTTGTGAACACACTTGGACGTCCCAAATTGATTGGTAGAAAATGAGTTATGGTCCAACTCATAAAAATTTGAATAGTGTAATATTAATTTAACTTTTTTACCAGGTTTTTGTTTCTTTCTCTTTTATTAAGGTTTTCCTGTGCGCTTATACAACTACTCAAACCCCACACTACAAATTCAATCCTAAAAGTTACAATGAAAAAGAGTCGAGGAACGTACAAAGAAGAAGAAGATAACAAAATCATCTGCAGGGGAAAAAAAAAGAACGTGAAAATTACACTATTTTTTATAATGTTTATTTTGAATTTCTTAAAAAAATAATTGTTTCAAAATAAAGAACACTTTCCTCGTGCAAGCAAGGAAAGACCCAGCGGCGAATCCATGGCAAAATACTTCAAAATGATATTTTAAAATGAATAAATAAAAATGGTGTTTAATTTCCATGCATGTAATGATTATGTGAGTGTTTTATAAGTAAATGTGATAAAAATTAAATATTATTAATGAATATAATTAATTGATAATGTAAAAAATTTACCACTAATATTTATAAATTAAATTCATAAAAATATACTATTTATTATTGATTTGATGGAAAATATATTACGATCTTAACCTACTAAATTAAAACATTGCAAATTGGATGTTTTCATAAAACAAAAAGAAAAACATTGCACATGGAATTTATATATTTTTTCTTAATGGGTATAAACCTATTTTTTAGAGAAGATATATACTTTATTGGTATTTATTTTTTTGGTAATAAATACTTTCTTTTTTTGATAAATCTATATTAATAATAAATACAATACACAAATTTAGTGCAGTCTAATTTTCTTATAATATTATCCTTTACAGTTTTTTTATTTATTTCAGGTTTAACTTTTCAATAAACTATTCACATTTCAACTCTATATATATTTACTACGTTCTGCTATTTCTTTTCATAAATAACCCATTTTTTGCAATTGCAATCATTATTTTAGCTAATTTTATTCATTTTATTTAAAATTAAATAAATTTATTGTTCATAATTAATATACATTAGCGGGTAAAAAAAAATAAACAGACGATTACGAGAGTGTTTGTCTCGATGCCAGTAGTAATAAATATTTTATTCTTGTAAAAAAAGTATTTTTTTTAAGTAGTATAGACTTTTTTTTAGGATACTAAAAATTGGATCCATCGATTATGTGTTCGGTTTATTTTAGACTAAAAATCAGTTGACAGAGAAACAGTTCCGCAGTTAGACCACTTTTTTAACAAACATTTAAAAAAAAGGCAATTTTTTAACTAAAAATTTAATGGGCTGCACTCATAATTAAATGGGTTACATTTATACTTTAATAAAACATCACACACCTTTTTGTGAAAAAGCATTGCAAACCTTAATCATAATTATATATATTTCCCAACTTAATATTCAACTAACCAATTGGGAGTTGTGCAAGTAAGCCATAAAGCTGCTAAATTTCCCTATAATAAAAAAAATTTGTTTTTTTTTTTTTAGAAACTTGTACATTGAAAATTAAACTTCTATTTTTTTTCTTCCAAAAGACTTAAACTTCTATTATACTTTAATATAAAACTAATAGAATTGTTCCTCATAATAATAATGACAAAGAAGAAAATTATTATATAATTCACATATCATAAATATTATATTATTTTTTACTTATTATTGTTTTATATACAATATTACAAAATAATAATAAGTATATTTATTATTATCAATCCGACCTCAACTCCACCATTTAAATATTGAACCGGTATCTATAAGGATTCAATCTCCAGTCCAATTTTAATTAGCTTGGTTTTCTTTTCATATATACGTTCTTCTGTTTCGGATGTTTCTCTTAACTCATGAGTGCTGATATTTCAACAACAACAAAAAAAGATGATGATAATATATATTTATGAACGACAATGATCCTCCCCGCAAGTCATGTGTTGTTATGTTTTTGATCCTAACTACCTAATAATGGGTGGGACAAATGAAGCTGTAATCTCCTTCCTATTGAATTGATGAACTATTTGGAACCAATAGCATTTGTTCATTTACCATGCTGCCCTTTCCTATGCAACGAAATAATTTTTTTCCTTTTTAGTTTTTTGAACATTATATTTAAACTGTTTAATTTTAAAATCTTTGTTGGAAAATTTGTTACATACAAGGTAGGTATTATTTAAATCTATCACTCATTAATTTTTAAAGATTTTGTTAATGTTTTTATATTGAGTAAAAAATTGTTTTCTAAATAGAAAATTAATAAACAAAAAAAGAAAAGGACTATTATTACATAGTTGCAAAAAAATTGGTTTTGGAGCCAAAAAGAAAGGGCAATATTGTAAAGTGGAAGTATTCTGAAAATCATTTACAACATAAAAACATGCGGAAAATAATCATTCTTGAAGCGGCAACTTAGGAAACAGAAGAAGAACGACAATAACAACAACAAAAGATCATTGCCACTGCGTTTTCAATTTTGATTCTCTGATTCCCTTTGTCGGGATCAGAGGATCATCGCCATCATCATCTTTTTCTTCCTATAACACTTTTCAAATAAAATCTTTCCTTTCTCTGTAAGTTTCCTTTTACATTTTCCATTAAACAGAGCCCCTGAAATTTTTCCCATTTTTTTGCGTCTGAAAAGTTGAAAAAAGCAATTTTGTAGAATCAGGGAAAAATGGAAGGGTGGCTCTATCTCATTCGTTCTTCTCGGTTTGGTCAGCATTACTCGCGTAAAAGGTATTTCATTCTCAAAGAAAATGTCCTCAGAAGCTTTAAGATCATACCCTCTTCACAAATGGAGGTAAATTCTCTATTCAATTCAAAAAGTTTCAATTTTCGTTCTTATCAAGGATTCAAATTTTTATTTTTATATGTTTTTTCTTTTGATTCTAGATGAACGTTAAAAGAATATGAATGGTTTTGTTTTAACGTTTTACCATAATTGATCTGCTACGAATAACAATTTTAAGAATGTTTTCAATTTTCGGTAATGATGTTGCCATCTTGGGTTATGATTATATTTTTCTTCTAAATTTCCAAGTTGCTTAATACCTTTGAGGCACTGACACATTTAATCAAAGGCGTGTGTCCTAGTATCTAACACGGACACCTTGGTTATTACATCATTTTCTCAAATTATTATGGTGTCAAAGTTTGTGTGATTGTGTCCGTGTCGTGTTGTCTGGTGTCTGTGTCACGTGTTTCATAGCTTAATACATTGTTATGTTTGTCTGGTAGAATTTTTCTCTCCTTAATTTAACAACTATTATTTCTAGGCAAGCAACATGCATTGGTTTCATATTAAATTAAATGTTTTCATATTTCACACGTGTGATATTCTGTTCTTAGATGTCAATAACATTAAAATTTTAACAAAATTCCCATTATTGCAAATGATCAAGTTGTTGATTGTGATAAGTGAATGAAAAGCATTGTATTTTTCAGGAGCCAATTAGAAGTGCAGTGATAGACTCCTGCATTCGGGTTACTGACAATGGAAGGGAGAGTATCAACAGAAAAGTAAGAAACATGGGATGATATTTATCAATTTTCCGTGCCATTTTTTTTTTGGAGTACTTATATTAGAAATTTGTTTATATTATACAGGTGTTATTTATTTTCACTGTATATAATGCTTCAAATCAAGAGGATAAACTTAAGGTTTGTCAAAACTAAAATTCCAAACAAAATTTGTTTTTGTGGAAAAGAAAATTCACTAGATTGATTCATGGTTTAAATTTTATATTTTTAGTTGGGAGCAAGTAGTTCAGAAGAAGCTGCAAAATGGATACGTTCTTTTCAGGAAGCTGCATTGAAGGTTCTACACTCTCTGCCTTAAAATTAGTAGAAGGGTTGTCTTGTCTCATGATAAGAAACTTATTTTTTTATATTTTTCAGGAGTACCCGGATCCAACTAAGAATTTTGTGGCTTGTTCCAAGAAAAGACGTTCAACTTTGAGGTATATCAATTTCTTTCCATTATTTAATATTTAATCCTTGCACTTTCTCCTTGTTCTTCTTACAATGCTTTGAAATGAGCTCAATCACACCCCTTTATGAAGGAGTGATGAATGCTTATGTACCTACCTTTTTTCTGTATTATTTTGAACCGATCATGATAGAATAGCATAGTGTCATTTGATCCATGTAGCCAACCCTACCTAGCATGATAATTAAGGATTGATTGTTGACTTGTTGTATTATGAACTAATCATCTCAGTGATGTCAAATAGCAGCTATAGTACTATAGCGTAGTGGAACTTTGAGTAAATCGCTATTGTTCTGTGACACGCTATTTAACACAAAGTGGTGTCGAGTCAAATAACAATTATAATGATATAACGTATAGTAGAATTTGAATAAACTGCTATTTTCTGTGATCCACAATTGACAACCCTGGATCATCCTGAGCTTCTTCTTGTATTTGTGATTATTATATCAATTTTATTATATAAAATATGGCTCTTTAATGTCTGAAGTGTTGTTGAAATAGATATGGAGGGTCAAAAAGTGCAGATTGGAAATACTCCAATTTGAATTTTCAATCATGTGTATCCTCAGAAGCAATAACCTCTGATGTTATTGCACCTTCCCCATGGAAGATTTTTGGCTGTCAAAATGGTATAGCTTTATTTCCTAGCCAAACTCTTTGTACACACATACTTAATTAGCTTGTCGCTTAATGTGTATATATGATAGTTGATTTCTTGTGCAGGACTAAGAATGTTCAAAGAAGCCAAATATTGGGATTCTCGTGGAAGGGTAAGTTGTTGCTAATTCGGTTTGGGCCAGATACATGTACTTTTTTATATATATCATTCTTGAGAGAGTAATTTTGTACTTGACTATATCTTGTCTTAAAAGTGAAAATTGTTTTATGCATTATTATTCAGAATTGGGGTGATCACCCAGCAATAATGGCAGTTGGTGTGGTTGATGGAACCTCAGAGGCCATTTTCCATACTCTTATGTCTCTTGATCCCTCAAGATCAGAGTAAGTCTTCCAAATCACTTTATGCTTCTATTTATAATTGCTATTATTTGCATGTGATGCAAATGCTCAACAACATAACATACTAGTATCTTGCTATGCTATATAGTTTAACACCTTAAAAAACAGATTAGCAATAAATACCACATTAGATAAATTGGGAGTGGAGCATAGTTGAGATTGATTTTCAACTCTTTACTACATGAATTGCATATCATTTTCAAATTAATTTTTTTTTTGTCTCAACTCGAAGTTTGACCAGAGGTATGTAAAGTTTGACCAAGGATTAAGTTTGCAGATGGGACTTTTGTATAAACCGAGGCAACGTGGTTGATCATCTTGATGGTCATACAGATATCATTCACCTCCAGTTGTACAGTGATTGGCTACCATGGTATATTATATTATCGCATAAATATAATTAATTCACACACTTACAACTAGTAACATGAATATTATTATCTCATGATCATGTGTAGGGGTATAAAACCAAGAGATTTACTGGTAAGGAGATATTGGAGAAGAGAGGATGATGGCACATACGGTACTTAATTACTGTTAATTACTGCTACCTAGCTTCATTAATTAAATCATTCATCAGTTAACTTTGTTTTTGTTGTGTAACAAACAAACAGTTATATTATATCATTCGGTGTACCATTCCAAGTGCCCACCCAAGAAAGGCTACATCCGAGCATGCCTTAAAAGTAATGTATGCTTTAATTTTTCATATTTTTCTTAATATGAGTTATTATAATTATGATATATCATATTACTTTACTAGCTAGATTACATGATGTAGAACTAAAACAAAACAGAAACCTCAAGATTCTGTTAAAATATCAAGATATTTGTAACATAAGGGGTGGTCAAAAGCCTAGCCAAATCCTAATCAAATCAATATAACTTCCTTGTATCATGCAATCAATATTTATTTGTTTCCTAAAATGTCTTAAAATTCCTAGAATAACACAAATAGGTAAAATTTTGAGCAGGTGGAGGATTTGTGGTGACTCCTGTTAACAAAGGAACTCAATCAGTTGTGAGACATATGCTTGCTATTGACTGGAAGTTATGGAAACTTTATTTGCAACCTACGTCCGCAAAATCCATAACTATCCGTATGCTCGAGAGAGTTGCAGGTATCTATCTATCTATTCTAAAAAAAGTCTTCTCTCTATTGACACATATACTCTGATTTGTACAAAACATTGTCAAATAGCTGTACTATATTACTGTTGTATAGCGGAATTTGAATAAATTACTATTTTTTCGTGATCTGCGATCGACAACATTGCTTATACATATACGAGTCTTCACAATGATCTTTATGTGTTTGCAGCATTAAGAGAGTTGTATAGAACCAAAGCAGGAAACTACTCCTTTGAGCCTATTACAATGACAAAAGATATTGAATTGCCTGTTAGTATAAAGGAGGATGTTAATATTGAAGTTCCAGAAGAGAATAGCAGCATTGAGAAGCTTGTTGTAGTGAAAGATGAAGTGAACCAAGAAGTTTCCGGTCTCAACAGTTTAATGGGATTGAATGATTCTGATGAGTTCTTTGATGTGCCTGAATCAACAGACTATGATCACTTTGATAATAATCAGTGGCACTCTGACTTGTCCTCAGAACAGCTGGTACTTTCGGCTTTAATTTTAATAACTATACATTGATGGTGTAAATTTATACATATGTTTAATCATAATATTACTTTGAGTTTAATAACTATATACAAGCGTTCAATTATAATACTACTTCTTAAAACTTGTTTGCATTGTAATAGTATTATCAAAAATATATAACTAGACTAATGTTGTATAGTTTTAAACCTCTAAAGATAAGTATAAACTTGGCCAGAACATTGGAGCTTTTTTTTATCAGGAATCTCAGTGTACATCAACATATAACTATAAACCTTCCATGCTCCCAAAAGAGTTAGTCATATGTTTGAGTTATTTATTAGTTAAAGGGCCATGCACCGTCAGTGTAAATCTGTTTTCCACTGATAATCAATAAGAGCTCGCTACAATCCCACTTCATACAATCAATTTCAAAATACACTTATACGAGTGGAATAGAATAATGTGACAAAATAATGTGTCTATGATTGATATATCTTAATAATACCAATTGTCAATGGCAATGTGCAGGGCGTGCCCCAACCCAGAATATCATCAGCTGCTGGTTTGGTAAAAAAGTTTCATGGTCTTGCAGGTTAGTTTTAATTGGAAGCTTCTCAATGATAATATTTAGGGATGGAATGTGAGCCTAAGACCTCTTTTTAAATGATCTTATGAGAAAATAGTTGAATGTTTAAACATATATGTTGCAGTTCAAAAGAAAGGATACATGGACTTGCAAGAGGTAACAAGGGAGGAAAGTGCACCATGCTCTTATGGATCCACTCTTCAAAAAGATCCCACTTATACTTTACCTTGCACCTGGGCTGCTTCTGATCCATCTTTGTTTTTGGTTCGAGGTGAAAGTTATTTTCAAGACCATCAAAAGGTATTTTACCAATTTTAAACTTACATATAAAAATATGCTGCAATTGCCTAAATATGACTTCTAATAAGCAATTCACGATAAAGTAAGTAATTTTAACCGTTGATCAATAAATTAATGATATAACAAATTATGAGTGTATTGGAATATCAAGCATTCATTTTCTTATCAATGATCGTTATTTCTTACTTTCCACACTCTAAAGTGAATTACTCAGTTTAGAAGAACCAATTCTATCATCGAATTACACGCGCTTGCACATGACACTTCAAATTTCTCTTTTTCAGGTCAAGGCAAAAGACACATTGATGCAATTGGTTGGCACAGATTGGCTCTGCTGTGACACAAGAGAAGATGATTTGAGTAGTCGTCCTGGTTCCATAGTTCAGGTATTTTCTTTTTCATTTCTTTGCTACATTAGAGTGTACTTATCATTGTACAAATATTACTGTAAGAAAATTCTTATAATGTGCTTTGGATTTGGATTTATTCAGCAATATGCAGCAAAAGGTGGACCGGAATTCTTTTTTGTTATCAACATACAAGTGAGTATGATCTCATATCACGATTATTTATTATATTCATCATCTTTGATTATAAGGTTGTTAAATTACTTTATAATATTGTCATGAATCAGATGCCTGGAAGTCCAATGTATAACATTGCACTCTATTACATGATGAAAACTCCTTTAGAAGACAATCCATTACTGCAAAGATTTGTTGAAGGAGATGATACTTACAGAAACTCAAGATTTAAGCTCATACCATATATTTCTAAGGTTAATGACATGTCTAATAAGATTTCAGCTACTTTGCAAAATAAGTATAAAATTGAAAGAAACATGCAGGATATATCAAGATGAGTATCTATCTAATGGTTTTACATTCCCTTTTGATTTGCTTCTGTTAGGGATCATGGATAGTCAAGCAAAGTGTTGGAAAAAAAGCATGCTTGGTAGGCCAAGCGCTAGAAGTACTTTACTTTCGTGGCAAGAACTATCTAGAGGTAATTTTAACAAACCACTGTTGTTCTACAATACGTGATTCAGTACAAAGTCTTGTCAAATAGCAGTTATAACACTGCTATAGCATTGCAATGTAGCGAAATTTGAACAAACCAATACCTTTTGCGATCTGCGTTCAACAACACTGTTGCTGTATCAGTTTTGCTTGTGTACTGTGTTATTTTTGTTCAAATTTCTAATATATACTCACATAATGGTTTAATGTTTCATTTGTTTAATAATATGCTAACATTTAATTTGTGTCAATCATATTATTAGCTTGACATCGATGTCGGATCTTCGACGGTTGCAAGAGGAGTGGCAAGCCTAGTTCTTGGTTACTTGAACAATTTGGTTGTAGAAATGGCATTTTTGATACAGGTAAAAATAATTAATCAATATGGTTTTAGAATAGTATGAAAAGTCTAGTTAGTACATATTAAACCAAGACCAAGATTACTAGTGACAAACAATTGCTAAAAATTTGGTAAACATAATTGGTTTTTCTAACACACCAAAACAAATGTTCAGGGTAACACACAAGATGAGCTCCCGGAAGTCCTCATCGGAACATGTCGACTCAATCATATGGATGCATCCAAAGCAATTGCAGTGAATCCTTAACTTTTAACTTGAAATAAGTTCATGTCTTTGAGGAGCAAAAGCTGATACCGACTCCTAGGATCTTAACACCAGCAAAAGAAGGAAAAAACAAATTCAAGGATGAGAAGTGGCACATGTTATAGAACATGTTGCCCTGCATGCTTTCATGTTTTGTCCATCCAATACAGGGAAACTGATATTGATGATAGGACTGAGTTTTCCTCTGGATTTTTGCTGGGGCTAATCACATTGCAAATAAGTTGATATCTAAGTTTTTTTTTCTCTTATGATTTGTTGCATAAATACTTATTCTTTGGTTGATACCAAGAAATAGAAAAAAAGTTACATGATGCTAATTTAAATTAGAGTATTTCTCTGCAATACAAAATCTGCCCTCAGATTCTACTTTTCCATTTGTCCAACCAATTCATTCATTTATCATTATGTATAATATATTTATTGTCAGCATTTATCAGCATAAATCTCTGATTTATATTTGGCTTATTATATATTTTTTAATTAATAATATATTTTACATCCGAATTTATAATATAAGTTACATTTTTTTAACATCAATGTATTTCAGAATTATTTCTATCAAATTTAAACCAAACCCATCTTAAGAAGTCTAAGACACATTAAAAGGTTTATTTTAATAACAATGAAATATAAGAGTAGACTCAAAATCCAAAGGAATAGATTTAAAACCAAAGTAATTAATTACACATGTAGTCTTCGTGAAAAAAAAAAAACAATTCAGTTGAATTATAAAATAGAATTATTAAAAAATTGTAAAGACAACAAATTGTATTTTTTTTACATTAAAAAGTTAAAATTTTATTGGAGTAAAAAGATATTTATCACAAAAAAATAAAAATATTTATCACATATATGATACTATAAATTAGAACTGAGTTTTGGAGTTGGAGAAAAGTTAGTTAGTAACCGGGCCTAGCTTTTTATGATTACCACTACATTGGAGACAAGTCACATGATACCATGACTCATCACTCCAAATTATGCGTTTCATTATTTCATTTTATTTGATAAAGATTATGTGTTCCATTATTACCATCAACAATGGATGATGACTTGCAATAGATGTATATTTGTCTAAAATTGTCTTTTTTTAGTGCACCATATAGCTAAGCAAGCAATTCATTCATCAACCGTCACACCACATGTCTCTTTAGCACGTTCATCTTTTTTGTTTCCTTAAATGACATTATTTCCTGACATTCAACAAAAAAAATCCTTCAATTACTGTTCACATTTCTTTAATTAAATACTTTTGGACTTTATTTAACTTATAGCATATAAATTTGTATGACTAAAACAAAATTGTTTGGTAAACATGAATTTTTTCGAGTTTATATTATTTTTTAAATAATTTATATATTTTTTCTTTTACTTTTTTACCTTCATTATTTTAATTGAAACACATTGTTCTCAAAATATACTAATTTGATTCATAAAAAAAATGTATACTAATTTGCAAAGGAAATTTGAACTTAAATAGAAAAATAAATGATTGAAAGATGTCGGTGGTTTAATTCAATAATCCATTGATGTTGATTTGTGTATCATCATCACCATCACTTTTATTACTACATTGCTTCGTTGATTGCTTAATTGATTTGCAACCCTTGTTTTTGTCATTTTTCTGGTTGTGGGGTGGATGGGCCCAGTTGGTGCATAATTAATTTTCTAAAACACCAAACATGGTTTGGGCTTTCAGACAACAAGGTTGTGCTTCGGTTGGTCCGCAAAAGTTAATATGTAACCTTCTTAACAAAAAGATTGACACAATTCTTTCTTTCTTTTTGGTAACAAAAAGATTAACAAAATTCATAGACATAAACTCCTTTTTAGATAAATTTCTCAATATAATTAACTATTTGTCTATTTATAATATCTTATAATGGCTGTGTGTTTTTTTACAATAGCTTATGTATAAATTAAAATTAGCTTTTGCATCTCAATTTTGTGAAATCTCTTGCATTTGATTTTCCCACAAACATCTACAAACAATTTTTCAACTTGTGAATAACCATATAAAGTTAATTTAATTAAGTTCATATAAACTTACAAATTTTCGCACAAATAAAAAGTTGTTTGATATTTCTTCATTATACTTCTTAACAATTATATAGGGTGTCCACCAAATAGTTTAACATCTTAAAAATTATCCAACAAAAACATATGTTACTTTTTAACTCGAAAAATTAGTCTAATAGTCAAAATACAGACATTGAATTTGTAGATTATGGGATTGATCTCCATTAGTATTATTAGAAAGAGATAAATATAAATTCATTTGTAAGTATTCGATAAATATTAAATGTCTGTTTGATGCGTATGATAAGATAGAGACATGACAGTATATAAAACTGGATAATGATACAATATGATAGTCACATGATAAGCATTAGGCTTAATTGTAGTTTTAGTCCCCTTATTTTTACTGATTCACGAAATTAGTCCATCTATTTTAAAAATCAACCGTTTTGGTTATTCTCTCTGATCTTTTAACTAAAAAATGATGACGTGTGATGCTTTAAATAACGTGATATATGATACAGTGATGTAGAATAATTAACATTCATTAAATTAGAATAAAATGTCGTAAAAACTTAGCTTTCAATTTCGGAAATTTTTCATATTTTTAATTTAATTAATGACATATGAATAATTAATGTATCTAGATGATTCTATATTATAGAATTGTATGTCACGCCATTTAAAATATGTCAAATCGTCATTTTTTTAGTTTAAAAATCTGAGAGAGGGATCAAAACTGTTGACTTTTAAAATGGGAAGCCCAATTCCGTGAATTGGTAATAATAGAGGGATCAAAACTACAATTAAGCTTAAAGATTATCATATCATATGTTTAATACACACATGATAACAAACAAGACATTTTATTTTGTCATGTATTTGGTACACATCTCATTATGACATGATATAATATATTTTATATTTAAATAACAAAATTACTATTGTAAACAATTATATAGTATTTTTTTTTCAAATTAACTTATTATATTTATAAATATTATAAATTAAAAAAAATTAAATAACTATTGAAATTATTTTATATTCAATACTATCCATTGACACTAAATAAATAATTTAAACTTTAAAAAAAAAAATCACGAGTAACCAATTAATTATATTTTATTTATTAAA
>JBBPBQ010020324.1:10169742-10190554 GCA_037974755.1 Cicer yamashitae
AATATCAAATTCTATTAATTTTTTTATATTTATATTTTATAATATTTAAACTTTTATATTTTAGAAAAAAAATTATATATATTTTATAAGAGTAATTAGATAAATTATTATTCTTATCGTATTCTCTTGATTTCTAACACAACTCATATTCAAGATAAAAATTGCAATTAAAAAAATATGTTAGAATAAAATTTTGTATATATTTATCATATAACATGAGTTTATTAAATATATGATAATTTATTCATATTATATTTTTTATTATATCTATTATACAGACTTTAATGTCTTCTCTACATTCCATTGAGACGTCATTTCCTTATCTGTATTCTTTTTAAAAATAAAAAATAAAACTTACGTTACTTTTGTATAATTTATCTTTCATAGACCTATTACATTATTGGCCTTTGATAGATAAAATACACAGTTTTGAGCACTATAAAATACACTGTTCTTGATAAGAAGTGGGCTGCCACTTTCCATATTCCATAAATTTTTATTAAATAGATACACGTTCAATCTCTTATATTTGTTTATTTTTATTGGATTTTAATTTTTAATAGAAAATATACTATTAAATTATAATTTTTAATAATATATTAGGGATGGATGAACAAAATCGAGTTGAAGATGTTTCAAAAACACTTAAATTTTAAGGCTTAAATAAATAATTTTTTGTTTAAAAGACCTTATTAGTTTTCAGCTCACATGCTACCATCGTTTTCATTCCCTATTCTCGGCGTATAATTCGGAGATTAAAATTCTAATTTTTTTTAAATAAAAAATTACAAAAAATATCTTTCTATCAAACCAAAAAAATATATAACCACGTGATTTATTTTTCTTTTCCTGCCCGGGCACTCATATTTAAAGAAAGATGAATTGTTATAAGTATTTATCATATATTAATATTTAAAAATTATCAAAAATTTTAACAGCGGCTGCCTTGATAATAATCTTTAAAAATAATAATTTTAAACTCTCTTTATCTTTATAAATAAAATTCTCATATAATTTTTTTCAATTCAATACGCAATACATATTTATTTTTATATTTTAATTAAATCGATATAATTTAAATCACTATTTTAATCATAAAATAAAAATAATAATTAGTGTCTATTTCTAAGACTGACATATGTAATGGTTGAAATTTTATACATTTTTAAATACTAGTTAATGATGAATTCTGGTCCATATTAAAATATGAAGAACTTAGAACATTTGTGTCTAAAATGGTTTTCTTAATAATAATAGAGATGGTGATACACTTTGGTACTTGTGTAAAACAAGCTAAGAGTCTCTTTGGATAGAGAATTTTTTTTGAAAATGTAATATTTTTGAAAAATTCAAATTCTTAAAGCGAATTACTTTGTTGGTATAATAAGTTTGGAGAATTTTTAAAATAAAGATATTTTGTCAAAGTTAAATTTAAAGAATTTCAAATGTCATCTAAAATCTAATAATTTCAAATTCTCTCTTTACTTTATAGTATATATAACTCATGAAATAATCTCTATAATTTTTGTAACTTTATAATTTTGACTTTTTATACTTCAAAATTTATATATTAGTCCCTATATTTTTATTTTACTTTTTTGCAAATTGGTCTCTAAGAAGGTAAAATAGTGCTTCAACTTTTACCAAATTTTAGTTCTAACTAAAAAATAATTTTTATTTTTGTCTTAACTTTTAAAATTTATAAAAATAACTCAATTTTTAAAGATCAATTATTTTATTAAAGCAACAAAATTTAAAAATAAAAAGAATTCAATTAAAGTATTTAAATTGTTTGAAATTTTAATACCTTAAATTATTTAATTAGTTTATCCAAACACGCTCAAATAGTTATTTAAATACAAATCTGATCATTGTTGTATTGTCTTCTGCTTTGGGTATTATAGAAGCACAAAAGTTTCATTTCTAAATATTGATTATATTGGTGTTCTTATATATGTGCTGTTCACGACTTCTACTAATCACATGGTTTGATCCATTTTAGGAAATATATATATATTATAGCTTAATTAAAGAAAATACCACAATGGATTTCATTTTTCAGAATAAAATATACAATTATATATACATCTATTTTAAAAGATTGATGAATCTCGAAAACACTCATTCAAATGCTATATGCTGCCTTTGAAAAAAAAATGCTACTAGAATATTCTAATGTTTTTGTTGTTGAGGATAGTGGTACATTACGTTACATAACACAAAACTAATTTACAGTTAGTTTGAGTGAAACTAGATTTAAATCTTTAAACTAAAATTACAAGTTAAAGTCTGTTAAAGAGAAAGAGTGGGCTGCTGATGACACTTGGATGATTGAGATTTTATCTCAAGATCAGATATTTCCTTATAAATTGTAGTTTTTCTGTCAGAATTTTCTGATGAAAAATCAGAATTGTTATTTTATTCTTGTTTATTTTATTGAGACTCTAGAAAAAATTATAGTTTTCTCTTAACTTGACATTAATAATTTAATAGCAGTGGTAATTTATCGGTTTCTCACTTTTTTTCTTTCTCTGATCATGCCTCAAAACACTTTTAACTTTATTGCAAGTGTTCCATCGTTCGATCCAATGTTGAACATTATGAGTCTGTATTAGCCAAAAGATGGGAGCATTGCGCGTCAATTGCACACAAGAACGTGATGACTCTTTTGATTCTACCAACGATACTTTTGGAGCGATGCAGCAATATTGTTCATTCTTGGACTATTAAGTCCATATCACCTACGATTGCTTAAGACATCATCTATAAAGAACTTGCATATGATGAGTTTTCTATTTAAATAAAAAATTAAAAATAATTGTTAATAGAGTTCTGTAAAATATATGATAAATTGAATCATATTGATAAATTTGATTGTACTGTATTAAAAAAATAAAACTAATTAAATGGTTGATGAATTGAATCATATATTTAAAATAATTCAGTTAATCAAACTTAATTTAAAAATCAATTTAATAATTTTAATTTTTTTTTAATCTCAATTAAGATATTTTATCTTAGAAAATTTTTAAAATTTATTTTTCTCAAAAAAATTAAAAAATATAGAATTTCAAAAAATATTTTAAATCGTTTTTTCTTTGAAAATCTTTTTGAAAAATAATCGAAAATTTGTTTTTGAATTTTTTTTTATTGAAATATCTTTTTATCTATTTTTCTCAGAAAAAAAAAAATCAAAACTTTTTTCTCTAAAAAATCAATTTTTATTCGAAAGATTTTCAAAATTCTTTTTTCAAAAAACTAATTTGAAATATATTTTAATTAAAAACTTATTTAAAATATTAAATTAATTTATATTTATAAACTAGCTTCAAACCGATTCAAAAATGCACTGAACTTGAATAGAATGTGTTTTTCAAAAATTTAGAATGAAATCTAGTATTAAATTCTCTTATAATACTAAAATATTTACTTCTTCTAATATTATTATATATTTATTTTTGTTGATCTACTTTATTTACGCAACGCGGAAGTAGAATTGTTTCTATCCATACCTCCTTCATTGAAAGAAAAAACAAATCTGTCGCTTTATAGATAGCAATTATTTCAAAAAATTATTTCAATTGTATCTTGAATATATGAGCTTTATTTCACATTCTCATTGATCATACGTGAGCTTTACCAGTATTATTTTATATATTTTATTTTTTGAGACAATCTATAACGGAAAACTGATTAGTCAAAATTTTCCGCACCGACGCTAATGAGTTGGATGCAGCTTCGTTTACCTTCCATAGCCGGTAACCAACTACTTGTTTCAGGTAAACCTGTCGGTGTAATAACCGTCGGCACCGACACGACAGATTTATTCCGGTCATTTTCATTTTAATACTAGTAGTCTATGCTTTTTAACAATTTTATAAAATAATAAATAATTGATAAATAATCTTGTCAAAAAATAAATAAATCGATCAATAATAAATCAGTAGCGGTGCACTTTGTCCCTTTCTACGTGCTTTCACTATCACAGGATTTTTTTGCCTTTCAAATTGAATGCTAGCATACGTGGCAAGTGAGTTAGGGGTCCGGGGAGTAATTATCTCCGGTGAGTAGTAGAATAGTACGATATAGAAGGGAAGCTCTTTAGAGTGGGTTTTAGGTGTTGCAGTTCCAATTCCGTCCGTGGAGGTGTTGTACCAGATCATATTTGCACGTCACTTACAACCAATAATTGTTAGCTTTAATCGTAATTTTGATTATTTTATTTTTCACTCATTTACGAAATTAATCTTCTATTTTAAAAATCAATAATTTTAGTCGATTTTAGATTTTTAAATTAAAAAAATGATGATTTAACATATTTTAAATGAAGTGGTATGCGATTTTATGATATAGAATTATATAAATTTATTAATTATTCATATGACATTAATTAAATTATAAAAATGAAAAAATCTCAAAATTGAAAGCTAAACTTTAGATGATTTTATTGCAATTTCATGGATGTTAATCATTCTACATCATCGTATCATATATCACGTTATTTATAAAATGACAAATCATCATTTTTTTTAGTTAAAAAATCAGAATGTGATACCAAAACTATTAGCTTTTAAAATAGGATGATCAATTTCGTGAATTGATAAAAATAGAGGGACTAAAACTGCAATTAACCATATTTGTTAAAAGATTAGGGTTAAGAATACACTTTTTTAAAAGATGGGAATAGAGCTAGTTTTAATAAAAGAAGTACTTAATCATTTGCAATTAGTATTGCAATATACTATTAAATAAAACAAAAAATTCAACAAAAAAAACATAAATTTAAATAGGCGCACAAATCTTCTTTTGCTAAGAAATTCGTACTGCAATTAACTTTACAGAAGAGGTGATGAACAAAAGTACTTCAATCAGGAAGATAGAAGAGAGAATGAACCTCTTTCAAGAGGGGATGGAAATGAAGTAGCTAAAATATCACTAGAAGCGGAGTTGAATAAAGATTTGTGCTTTTCTTGAATTTTCTTTTTCTTTTAAAACTGTATCCTCTATGTGATGATAAAAGATAGTTTTTAGAGGATAAAAGTTTGAAACTAAAATAAGAGTTAGACAAAATAAAGAGAAAAATGTATAGAAAATGACACACCTAAATTTATACTAGTTCACCCAAAATGGGTTACGTCCAGTCCTCACTAACTTGTGAGTTTTCACTATGGCTTAAAAAGGTTTGTCCTCTAAAGGGGCTCTTTTTCCCTATGTATTTTCTTAGTCTCAACAGGCTTACATAAACAATTTCTCTTCTTGATTTACAACTATCAACAAGTTTATATTAACTTAAGGATATACAGGTTTTTTAGAGTTTTGATAAGAGTATGATTCTTCCATTATAATAAACTTTCTAAGATGATGATTTTAAAGATAAATTTAAGAACAATAGAAAGTATTATGAGAGGATGAGTGTGCTCTTCATAACTTTTATCTTTCTCTTTTGTATGATATTTGTTGTGTTTGATGAAGATGAGTTCATCTCAATTTACAGAGGTAATGGTGCTTCAAATATAAAGAGAAGTACAGAGTATCCGTTGGAGTCTTGAATGATTGTCCATGGTCTTTATTTGGAATTGCAAATATGTCATTCATCTATCCTTGTTAGACAAAAGCTAGGAGGATGAGTGTTTCAGTCCATCCTCGATAGGAGGATTAAGCATCCATGAATTCTGATGTGACTTGTGCTTTTTAACTTTTTCCTTTCCCAACAACTGTAGGGTCTTGCCTTTTTAGTCAAGGATATCACATTTTGTACTTTTGTACTTTTACTCAAGTTTTCCACGTACGAAGATGAATAGAAAACAGAAGTTCATCCTCTCTTATGTTTTGTTTGTCTTCTGACATAAATTCATCATCTCTTCAATATTGTTTATCCTCTGTCATAGAGGTCATAATTTCATCCTCCACTTGTTTATCCTCTAACGTAGATGACATATTTAAAATGTGTAAAAACACTTCATCTGATCAAGAATGTGAAGAACTTGTTTTCTAAATTTGATACACTCAAGAGCACATGTTAGATAACACATATAATCAAAATCTTTGAAACAATTTTGTTATCATTAAAACATTTGAGAGAGATTTTTCTCAACAGGAGACTCGGCGAGGTAGATGACACAATTATGACCATGTTAATTAGAGGTTTAGAGTTGCTTTCAAAGATAATATTTTTTGAGCATATTGAGTCACCCTAACATTATGAATAAGAGTTTAAGTTTTAGCAAAATGAATATTTTCAATGCCTAGATTGCATTGCAACCGGTACAATAATTTCCATTCACATCGCGAATGATCCCACCAAATGAGGAATTCCAGGCGCATTCTAACACATTCTTTATTCCTGATTGAAATTCACATGTATACCACCAAATTTTTATGGACCTCACAAAACTTAGTGGAATCTATATAAATTTCAACAAATAAAAAAATAAATGTTGAAATATGTGTCTTAAAGAGTGCATCCTTAGTATTATTCTTGTTAAAAAGCCTGTTAACGACTCATATTAGAATTTTAGAATCACGCTTCATATCAAAATCCACTCCCAAAAAAGTTTTATGCAATGTATATTCAAAAAGAGGTGTTTTATAATTGTTTCGATATAACAAAAAAAAATCAATCTTACATTTAGAAATTGAGACTAAAGATAATTTATAAATAATACTCATATTCTCTAGTTCATCGAAGCACATTTTTACAACAAAACAAAATCTCTAGGGTTTATAGAAAATACAAAACAATCAATACCTAAGAAACACGATAATGCAAATTTGAGATAAGAACAATATTTAATAAGAGTTTGGCTAAGACTAATTCTATCATAAACCATACTCGATATGTCCAAACTTGTGCTTGTATATGAAACTCTTAAAACTCTTTTTCTACTTGTTGGTCGAAACTCCAACGAACATAAATAGACAAGGGGTAAGGATCACAGTCCAAGATCCACAACAGTTAAGGTGTTAAACTCTTAACAAATTTTAAACTCACACAATAAATATTATTGTTCATAAACATAAAGAGTATATATTTTCAATCTTATACCTCTACTCGTTACACAATCAAATACTGACTTAAATATTAGGGTAATTACATGTATCATCACCTTATCTAAAAAGGTAAAGTGTCGTCCTATTTGATCGCCTTCGGTTCAACCATTTTTTTCAATTTATTATGTATATCAATAACAATTATCATTTACTAATTTCCATTTCTTGTTAAACATCCATTCCATTTAATTGTTTGTGTTGCACTTCTAAGTCTCTTTCATTATAATAGTACTACACTTACTTTAAAATCATTTCAATTTAATTTTATTAAGGTTTAATTTATTCATTTTGTCCGGCAAATAGAATTTTAGTTTTAATTCCTAGAAACTTTTTTTGTTTTTTTATACTATAATATCCAAAATCATCACATTTTAAGCCACGGTGAACATTTTTGAATAAAAAAATAAAAAAATTGAAATGTCAAAATTTTGTTGATGTGCCACTTTGTGACGTGACACACTCATGTCAATATGGACAAATCATTTCAAAGCTATAAGATTTCTTTGGTATTGTGAATCCGACTTGACTCATAAACAATAAATTAAGTCTGATACGATTTAAAAAAATAAAGATAATAAAAAAAGATAGGATCTTGACAAGGTAAAAAAATGATTGAATTTAAGTTACCCTCCGAGTATTCCGTCCCATTCCAAAATACATTGAGGATCAGATATTTTTTTAATAATTATTTTATCTTATTATTGATAAATTTCATTTTATTGTTATTTGACTCTTTAATTTATAAGACAATGTTATTTTGATACTACTCTTAATTAAAGAGTAAAATTATTAGGTGGTGAAAGATCTATGGTCTAGTAGGCAAGTTATTTGTTTTGATTAAATGATTTATATTTTGTATGATAATGATATAAGTTACTACTTTTAAATAAATTGACAAGTGGTAATCGTAGATAATTTGATATGAATTACTTAATTTTATTTCTTTTAAAAAACGTATAAGAATTACTAGTTGACGAATTGTCTTATAACCAACTCGGTGTTGTCTTATTTCGTCATATCTTTATTGAACCTGCAACATATCGGAACCTAACCTAACTCATTCTTTGTACACTCCTATGAAAAGTATAAGGATTATTCTTCAAATCACAATGAAGGAGAATTTACTAAGTTAACCAATAATAATAACATTTACTTATAAAAAGGATATTTTTATAGAGAAATATAAAAATAAATTAAATGTTTAAATAAAATCAAAATTCAAGTAAAAATTTCTCAAATCAGACATTTTTCCACCTTTAATTTTTCATAAGTAAGTCGATTGGCTAATTAAAAGACATTGAATAAATTTTATTTTTCTATTGTGAAAACATCCAAAGAATTCTAAAAACGTGATCTTGAATTATTTATTATATTATTCTTTCAAAAAAAATTAAACTTTAAATATAGGCCGAAATATACCTTAAAAAAATTTATACCACCATATAAATTTAACGGTTCAAAAATTTTTCTTCCAACAACTAACTCCCAAAATATCATTAAAAAATAGTCTCCGGACTCGAGTCGTGGATGATAAGAACTTGGATGGGGATCTTAACATAAAATTTGTGGTTTGGATTGCAAAGTTTGTTTTTAATTTATATAAAAATTTGATTTTGATGCGCTGTAAATTTAGAAAATTTTATACGATCAAAATTTTAGAAATTATTAAAATAAAAGTAAAATATTTTTATTAATATGCGATTGTAATATTTTTATATTATTACATTTCATATAAATTAAATTATTTATATAATGTAACCAAATTCAAGTACAATCGCTTAACAATAAAATGATATATTATCAAAGTCAAAGTACATTCAGCTCACTGCATTTGTTTGAGTTCTACATCCTCAAATGAATTGGACATTCTTAGAATACCTACAAGTGTTATTCCACTACTAAGCACCAAAGTAAAATAGACGCTTTTATTATGATAAAATTTTCATGCTAGTTTAAGAGAGCTGTCAAATTAAGTTCTTTTTATGCAAGTTCCACTTAATAAATAAATATTATTAAAATGTAACAATATATAAGTATTGTCGGGACACAATTAAAAAAAATTGAGTTATTGAGGTGGAGAAATATAATGGTAATTTGATATTAATATTAAAAAATCATAAATGATTAACATCTACATGTAGCCTTATTCAAACACACCAAATTACGTGACATCATTGTGTTGCTCTTATCATCAATATTTTTCTTATAATCTAATAGCGTTCTAAATCTTTATTATTTTTCATAGTTAGTCATATTAAAATAAGATGCCATTTATAGTAACATTATTTCAAAATCCCCTCTAAAAAATTATAGGTAATAAATTTTACCCGACAATCACACTTCTTAGACTATACTCTAAAATTATATGTAGAAGACCATTTTATTTTATTTTTCAATAAATACAAAGTTGATTAAAATTATGTAGTAATTAGTCGATTTCCATTATCTTAAAAGGACGAGGTATATATATATATATATATATATAAAAAGTTGAAGTATTTTTCACGTACCACTTTATCTTTGAGTAATTGGTCACCATTTTATGTTGTCAACCATCCATTCTAGTCGCTGTCACGGTCCATCTTAGATCAAATACATTTCATAAAAAAGATATGTACTTCTTTGAAAATGAAAATAAAATCAAAATTACCACATATTGTAAAATGAAATATCAATGAATATCACAAACTTCTTTCTTATTTAATGATAGTACATATAAAATTTAATTATTTAATTAAGCTTTTTTTATTCTTAATGACACAACTTATTAGTCATAGAAGTTAATTTAGACAATAGACTAAATTTTTTTAATTGAAATTCTATAGATTAATGTGATCAACAAAAATATTTTTTTTAATATATAATTTGATTTATATCATATATAATTTTTCAATATAGATAATAGACTTAATTTTTTAGTCATATATATGTCATTTGATTTATTTTTGCTTAATTATAAGAGGAGAATTACTTTTCTTGAAAATCATAAATTAAACGTTTAAATTTTGGAAATGATATTTATTTGAAATTTTTATCTTAAACTTAATTATATTGCAATATTTTTATATAAATTTAAAAACACGCATATATAACATTACGAATACTTGTGCTGATTAATTAATCAAAACAACCAACAAGTGATTAGTATGTCGAAGGAATAATAAACAAAGACAATGATTTAATTTAATTAAGGATGATTTGGGGGCATCGATAATAGGCAGCATGACCCACAAAAGGCCTTGAGATCACATTTTGTCGGGACCTTGCTTAGGTACGGCATTAGCACCACTGTGCCCCACCATCACATGATGCATCCAAATATTTCATTTCAATACAAGTGACTAAAGAAACGGAAATATCTTAGCTCTCACTTCTCTTATTATTATTATTATTTTAAAATTTGGGGTGGTAGCAGCAGTTCGCACTTACTACTCGCTTTGACGCAAAAGTCAGCATTAATTGACACGTGGCAGGATCTGATGCGCTACTATGAAACAAAGTGACGAATGAGAAACTTTGATAAAAATGGAGATGTAAAGGTCACGTGAGGACGCCCCCACGTCGCGTGCTTCTGCTGAACAAACAAGCTGGAAGTGAGTAGTGGAGGTGATTCCCTGTGTGGGATCCACAGTAAGTGAGATTAGTCCACATTCGCCACGTTGATCAACGTGTGGACCGACTCTTAGAACATGCAACGCGGGTCCCACTTGAACATGGGAACTAACAAGTAACAAACTAACACAAAATCAAACTACAATTAAACAATTACAACTCAGTATTTGTTATGTTACTTGCTCGCACGCATTGTTCTTAATTTCTGGTTTAAACTTCAACTTCATATGTACACGGATACAATTACAATCACACGAGGTGATCCACCATCTTTTCAAATTGTAAATGAGACTCAAATATAATAAAAAGTTATTTAAACAAAATAGATTTATTTAATCTAAATTTTAGACTTTAAATTTTGTTGACTTAATTTTTTTTATTCAAAACTAAAAGGAGTATTAATTAATATACAATGATTGAATATTATGAAATAGAATCATTTTGAAAGAAGATGCTTTAATCTGCAAAACTGTCCACTAAGAAAAATGTGATCCATTGAACAGACGTTAATTTAAACAATAATTTTAGAATAAAATAATAGACTAATATGCATGCAAGAGATACACCAAAAAATACAAAAGGACTTCAAAATTTGAGATAGACTAATACAATATTGATTATACGTAGCAGCTCAGCTAGCTAGCTGTAAAAATATATGTTGTAATTTTTCCAAATGATCAACTTTACATAGTGGTAATTAACTTTTGGATTTTAGGAACCATTACTTTATAGAGTTGGTACCAAACTAATGCCTCCACCCTAACCATGTACGAGAAGTTTATAGGAAACAAAATTGTTACAATTTATATTTAAAGATTACTATATCATATGCGAGGAACTCATTAACTATAGTTCTTCAGTTGCATACTTTACTTTATTTTTAATATCATCTGAGGCAGTCCAAAGCCAAATTTAGTAGATATATATTTATGAAAAATGAATAATTATATATATATATATATATTTAGACTTCAAAAGAATTAAAATATTTAAATAATACAAGTAAAATGTCTTACGGTTATAAAAAATACGGCTATTGAAATATTTAATTAAAATATTTTGTATTTTATATAATAAAAAATATAGAATTTAAATAAAATTGTAGAAAAAATATTATTGATAATATTAAAAATCTTTTTATTTTTTATCATAAAATCTTGCTTTAAAATTTGATTTAAGTCTTAATAAGTGTTGGATTGATTCTAAATATGATACTTTAACTTATTGAGTAATTATCAATTTATGGTGTTTTTCTTGACATATATATGAGGTAAAGATTAATGAGACCCTGTTATAAAACTAAATGTAAACACAGTTTCCATTGGTATTATGGTGATTTCATTTATCTGTTGAATTAAATTGTGTACATACGTAGTCATATGAATTAATTAGTTATGTAATATATATTTATATTTTAAGTATATTAATTTTATGGGTTTTTTGTGTGTGTGTTGTATTTATGAAATATATTATGTGTGGAGAAAATCTTTATTCTAATTAAACTTTTTATTTTAATTAACCTTTATTTGATGACTACCGACCGACTTTAATTCTATGGTTAAATGCTGTGAGCCTGTGACAATTTAATTTTCTTTGGATTGCGTTAAAATTCGATTAAAAAAATAGTTCTATATATTAAGTTAAGTAGTAATTCAAAATTATATCATCTCCCTAAATAAGGAGTAAATTTCAAATCGTAAAAATAGTTATTTTTTAAATTATATATATATGATGAAAAATCAAATTACATCAATATATTGTTATATAATTATTGTAATATAATGTTACATCAATGATATTCTATAATATTTTAACCAATTCAAATTTTATAAAATTTATTGGTGATTGTAAAATTTTACACAAATTTAAAATTATTTAATTTATGATTGAAATTCATAAAAAATAACAATATTTAATAAAAACACAAAAATAATTAATTTTAATGTATCTTAATATCATATTAAATAATTTTATATTTTTGTAATATTTTATATTAATGATCTAAATGATATAAATTTTTAATCTGCCTAAAAATTTAGTAAACTTGTATTAATTAAAACGTTCTTTTTTTTGGACAAGTTTGAAATGTTACATTAGTATTATTCAATCTCTCTTTTATATATAAATTTATAATTCCTAAGGATATTTAACCTATATTATTCTAAATATAACTTTTTTGACATTGAGAATACAATAGTATGTGATGTATGCTCACTCAATAAGGACACAAACCCATGTGACATATTTTCTTTTTCAATTCGTACATGTACGAGAACATTTTGCCTTGAACCGACACACATAATTAATTTAGCTACGAGCTTACAATTGGTTTATTTATTTATATAAATGTAATGTAAAATTCTGTTCAACTTCTATATTTTACTTATTAACATATAATTATAATTTATATATATTATTAATTTTTATTATAAATTATAAATTATATATTAATAAATAAAACATAAAATAATTACTATTGATTATTTAATATTAAAGACGGATATGACAAACAGATTATGCGATTCCACCTTCAATCACCAAGCACGTCGTTTATTAAATTTTGTTACGTTCCTAATTACATTTTTTTGTGTGGCGGAATTCACAATTTCTTTTAGAAGTAAGTTATACATAACACGACGTTTGTGAGTTGTGACCGAGACCTAATAATCCAATTATTAAATTAAATAACATAAAATTGCAGAGTATACACACAGGAGAACGAAAAATATTATTTATAAAGTAAGAAATCAAAAGAAAAAAAAAAGAAAGAAAGTTGCTTGTGAATTGTGATAAATGAACTGTATTGGCCATGTAAAGTCAAAAAGTATAGTTGTATTGGTGCGTATAAGCGTGTTGAAATATATATATATATATATAACAACATAAAACAAGCCTCTCACTCTCTTAGTGGCTTCAGGCTTCGACCAATTTTTTTTATTGGGATCTATTTTTCTTTTTACTTACGTGAACTATATAATACTAGCCATCAGATCAAAAGAAGATGGCGGCCATTAATTATATATTTTAAAAAAGAAAAAACAGTTTACAATTTTCTACCATCTTCTTCGTTAACTAGGTATTTATAACTTTAAATAATATATGTTTCTTTTTTATAATGGTAAATATCTAAGTTTTATGCGCACAAACATAAAAGAAGACAAACCTAAAGAGTCACATCTATCGCTATAAATCGATTTTATAAATAATATATTAATCCCAATATAAAAATATTCTATAATATTGTATTCATTCGAACTATCACCAAACTATCTCCGTAACCAATTTAATAGTGTTTGACAAAAAAAGTTTCAGAAAAAACTCAAATTTAATAATAGTCTAATATTATTATTTTTTTATATTAAATTTAATTCATCTATTTTTAATATTAGATTTAATTTTTTTTTATATACTTCTCATACTGAATATTATTGGTTTAATGCATGTATATAAATAATGGGTCGTCCACCATTATTTTTGTGATTTAAATTTAAAAAAAATTGATTTTAAAATAAATGAAAAATCAACTTTAACTCATTTAAATCTTTTGTTTTAAAAATAAATTTTTGAAAAAAAGTACAAAGACTATTTGCAGTTTTAATCACTTATTTTTATCAATTCACGAAATCAGTCATTCTATTTTAAAACCTGACAATTAATTTATATATTTTATACTGATTTTTTAATTAAAAAAGGTAATGTGACATGTTTTTAATAATGTGACATATGATACGATAACGTAGAATAATTAATAACTTTGAAATAACAATATAACTCTATAAAAATTTAACTTTCAACTTCAAATTTCTTTTATTTTTGTAATTTAATTAATAACATATAAATAATTAATACATCTAAATGGTTTTACATCATGAAATCATATGCCACATCATTTTAAATATATCAAATAATCATTTTTTTTAATTCAAAATCTAAGTGATGGACTAAAACTTTTGACCTTTAAAATAAAGAGATTGATTCCATTTATTTGTAAAAATAAAAAAATTAAAATTATAATTAAAATTTATTTTTAAAATAGTAATACATAAACACCTTTAAATTCTCAACACTCATTCAACAATTCATTTTTGTAATTTCTTTTCACTTCAATCTATTATATTTATTACATCGGTAACATACCACAACTCACATATTTGTTTTATCTTTCAAAGTGTGATCTAAGTATATATAGTGTTCACTTTAATATTTTTCTTATTTTTTTTTATCCTTTTTAGTACTTTTGATATGTATGTCGTACATGTGTTTAGATCCTCAGACTGAATCGTGTGCACCTATATATATAGGAATCAAAATCTGCTTATGTGTATTATAATTTTTTTTTCTTCTTTTACTTATTTATATTCTCGTCAAAGATAACTTTTAATTATTCGCTCATTAAACTAATATGGAGTTGGAAGAGTGAAAAATACGATTCTCTACGGAAAAAAAAGTTCGATTTTAAAGTTGCTCATTTGGGAGTCCAACTTCATGTATAAAAAAAATCCACTTGAGAATTCATCACAAAAGAAGTCTAAAGATGATCTATGGTTTGTAACTCTAAACCATGCTACTTAGAGAGTTAAAGACCTATTTACAGTGAGAGTGAGTTACAACAACGAAAAATACTTATTTTTACGAAAAAAGATTGAAAAATAAAATAATATAAATTCTATATGACAACATGTAAATCTTCTAAATAACAACTACTCACTATTTCATGTATAATCTGTTAAGATTTAATTGGTCAAAATTCATATTTTCATGTAATTTTTTTTATTGAAATAATATTTTTTTCTCCTTCGTATCAAATAATATTTCTCAAAAATAAAACAACAAAAAAAATTAAACTATTATCTATGATAATTCTATTTTTATACCCCCTCAATATAAGTGATCCATTTATAAAAAAACAAAAAAATCTAAAGTGAACAACTATCTGAATTTTTAATGTAATATTAATTTTTTTATTCATAATACATTTTTTTCAATATTTGCGTTGAAAATAGAGGAGTTTTGGAACTTTTGTACATATTGAATTCTTATATAATTTTGAATTTCTTTTTCTTTTTTATCTATACACTTTTTTTAACTTGTGTGTATTTTCAAATAATTTATTCATTGTGGATTGTGAGTGTTAATTAAGAAGAAATTATTACAATCAAAATGTCAATCATAAACATGTTAGGGTATGGCGACTCCTTGGTATATAAATAGTGTGTTAGGCTATTTTTATCCGACTTATTTTTGTTTAGAGTTTAATTTTTATACAGTCTTATTAGTGTAAAATATTTTACAGTCGATTATATATGTAATTGTAAAAATAATTATATTAAGAGTTAAATATTTTTGATGATTTAATATAACAGTATATAAATTTAATCTTTTTTATTGATAAATTATTTGAATATATTGTATTCATTTATAACAAACTAGTGTTCACGAGTTGATAATTCACTTAATAAGAGCTCAGTCTTATAATTTTAAAAGACGAAATTCGAAATTTTTTGAAACAGTTGTAAAATAATTATTAATATCACTTTAACTAATACTAATAATTTATCTTTTTTTTTGAATATTTTTTGAGTTTAATTTTCACACATTGTCGGTGTATAATTTTTTACATTGACAATATATCACAATTATTATATGTGCGACTTTAAAAATAACTATGATAATAGTCAAACAATTTTAATGGTTTGAAAATTATAAATGATTAACAATATATAAAACTATTTACGATATAGTGTGTGCAAACTAAATTGATATCTTTTAAATCTGTTTGTGTATTGTATATGGACTAGTACTTGTATGTGGATGTGTCTCTAATTTAAGTTGTTTTTCCAACAAACGTTCACTGCGATTTTGGGGATTTATTAATGCTATGAAGCCTAACGATTGACTCATTGGTTTTTATTGGGTTTTGAACCAATTATTATGATTATCTTTTTCCTTTCGTTTGAAGAAGAAGGATAAGTTTTTTAGAATAAAGGGATTCAAAGAGTGCAACCCAAGTTAGTTAATGAAATACTAGTAAAGGTTGAATGGAAGCAGCACCACTGCACTACCACACACACTGTCTCCATCAGTTCCTTTTTAACAGATTTTTTTTACAAAGAGAAGAGATGAGTATTTTTGAAGGGATTGATTCAAAGAGTGTAATACAAGGTAGTTTTCTTTCTTTTTTATTTTTATATATAAAGAGAGTGACTCATCATTTTCTATTTGCCCCAAAGCCAAACACACTTCAGTTGTGCAGTCAATTTTGTGAACTTTTTCTTTTTAAAAATTGAAGATTTTGTTACTCAATTTAATTTTTGAGAAAAATAAAAATATCTAAAGTCTTTGGAAAAAATACATAATTAATTTTTTAAAAATATTTAAAAAATACAATTAGATCTTAATAATAATTAAAAATAATAATTTAATCTTAATAATGAAAAAAATTTAAATAATTTTTTCTTCAACTTCGCTCATTTTTTAACCAAAAATTTTAAATGAGTCAACTATTTCAGACTATTAAGTAAGAAATACTACTTGATAATCATATTAATTAATTTATTTATACTTGTAACACTATATTTTTTATTTTATTTGAAGATATATTAAATATCATTATTATTAATTAACACAATTGCGAGATTTGCGTTTGAATCTTTTAATATGACAATATCGATATTTGTGAGTTAAATTAAAATTTATGAACACTTATGACCCTATATGGGTCGAAAATTCATTTAAGAAAACCAATTGATTAATTTGCTAAAATAACGCATATAAGTAAATAAATTTAGATAGCTTAGAAAATGACAGAAGTTAATTTGATGACAATGAGGTTAAAATTGCATTTAAACAATAACTACAAACTCTACTGGTTGACAGGAACTGATGCAAAATAAATTATTTAACAACTTTTTTTAAAGACCAAATTGTCCTTTGTAAATTATTGTTAGTGTCTTAATTGATGTTTTTAAAACCAATATTTTGACGGTGGTTCGCATAGTGATTTAGTAGTTTGGGTTTATTCTTCTCATAAATTAAAATTTGTTTTGTTTTTTTTTTAAATAAACTGAGTCTCAGTTTTTCTGATGGATTAAAATAAATCGTGACTTTTTTTAAAAATCTTGTTTTCCATTTTCTTACTTAAATCGTAAGTTTTGCAACACACTATTATTTGTTTAATTTTAAAGGAATTATTTAATATTCTAGACAGATCTTTGTTGGAGTTAATTTAATAATTAATCATAGAATACATGTTTAATCAAAGAAATTGTGAATACTTAGATTTATTGGTCGATAGTTTTTCGAAGGAAATCTTGAAACACATAAAAAAAAAAAAGACGATAGTAAACACTTGTTGACTAGTGGTTCTTTCTAAATTTGAACTTCTTGTGTCTTGGACACTCTTCTAATGGGGAGAAATGACAATATGTAATGGTACCGTATATTGAGATCATAGTTTATATATAGGGTGATAGTCAATTAAAGTTCTCATTATTCTGACATGGTCTATCATAACATCCTCTTACATTTTATGTCATATCAATTTAATTATCTTATTTAGAAATCTATTTAATCTTATCACTAATCAATTAATGCTCCTAGTTGATAAATAGTTAATATTAATATAAATATATTTGTCCACAAATATATTAGAATATAATTAAATTACAAAGTATTCCAAAAATCTCTTAGTTGGACATCATATCATATCTAAACAAATTATACAAAATTTCTTAAGTGTGCATTTGAATGTTATTCATTTATAGATTTTCTCTATAAAATGCGGTCTACCTTATACATAAATAATGGGACAAACACAATAGTTTTCACTTATGCCAATGTGACTTAACCCCAACAACTACCATATCAACGCAATTGATGACATAGATCGATATGGATAAGTAGTGTGAAAATTCCAAGCATGCTCCCATAATCTTCATGCAAGGAACCCTGAGTTCTTTCTTCCCTTTTCCTTTGTTCTCTCCAGAACCCCTCTCTTACTCCCTACTTTCTAGTGGTTGAAAGGTTATGTAGAGTACTTAAATTGTGATGGTTGAATGATAATTAATTATGGGAGGAGTTTTCCATGCTTAGCATATTGAGCATGACTGTAAATATCTTTAAACTATTTTATTATATTCTATGTTACTGAGTTTTATAATGTACTATTTTTGGGAGTGATATTTTCATGTATCAGTGAACATTTAAGAACTAAAGAGTATATTTGAATTGTTCATCAGCTATCTAATATAGAATTTTATTCTCAAGGCAAATCACACTCAAAGTCTTAGAATTTGGACTTTTTATTTATATTGTTACATTGGCTTTGTATTTGATTAATAATTGTTGTATCAAATGCTTGGTATGCTAGTGATCTTTAGAGTTTTAATTACAATTAGATTTTCAAACTAAATTTTTAATGTTTACGCTTTAACTTTCGACGTTACATATTTTTTTATAAATGATCTTTATATATCATGTATATTTTCAACTAGTGCAATTGGTGTCTTTAGTGGGATCAAATCAAAGTTCCTTAAGTACAATTTCAATATTTGCTCATACTATACAAAAATGGCTATAATAACCTCTTAAAACTTATTAATATAGAAAATCATAACATAAAGTTTAGGGTTAAATAAGTTAGTCGCTATAAAATTTTAAAATTTTGTTTCTAGTCTTTGTTAAAAAAAAATCACGTGTTATAGTTCGTACAAAAGTATTCGAAAGTTGTTTTAGTATTTAGTGAAACATCCTTCGACTTTTAAATTTTTGAATGATATTTCACAAGCATATTTAAAAAATTATTAAAAGTTCATCCACACAAATTTATAATTTTTTAACTTGGATGAATTAAATATGATTTTTTTAAATGTCATATGTTTAAGATTAAAGTCCTTAAAATATAGATCTAGAATCTAATTTTGAGTTCATTTTTTAAGGAGAAAATTTTGATAGAGTTGTAAACATGTATACAAAAAAATATTAAAAAATATATGTTGATATTCCAACATATACTAAAAGTGCTTGCATAATAATTTTGTAGGGACTATCAAATTATTAAATACATTTATTATTAGTTTTTCAAACAAACCATTTTATCAATACTACTAATTTATTTTGGTTAATGAAAAGCCAAAATTAAGACATACTCATATACAAATGGTATTTTAAAAACATCAAATTATATAATTGATACATTAAATTCAGTAATTTTTTTTAATATGTGTGAAGTAAATAATTGATATTTATAATTAGGAACAAATGAATCATGTATCAAATGATTTACCTAAAAAATAAAGAAAATACAGTGAAAACCAAAGTAGAAGAAAAGTAATTAAGAATTCTTTAAACAAATTTCCACCTATAAAAAAATATTAGGCCAATAAATTCAGGAGATCTTATTTGTAAATATTGCTAGTTAGTGTCGTAATATTTCAAATATATTTTTTTTTTATCTTAAAAGAGATAATAAATTATATCATAATTAACTCATACAACTATGAAGTCTCGAGTCTGAACCGTCCAACTTTATAATGTTTGCCAGTTGAGTTAGGATAACGACTAATTGCTTTCAATTTTAATATCATAGTAGGGACTAAAATTAAAAAATGTGATATTTATAATGACTAAAAAATGTAAAAATATATATAAAGATTAAAAATAAAATACAACAATTTTATAAGGAATAAAAATCTATTTAACTCTTCTTTATAATTTAATAATTTTTAATTTTTATCTTTTCACATCCCACTTTTTATGCTTTTTGTTCACATAAATTAAGGATTTTTTGTTTACCTAAAAAAACTCATAAATATAAATTTTTACTTCTATACATCGACAACTCCTACAAATTTACTCCTATCAATTCAACTTTTTTTGTTTTCTTTCAAATTTTAACTTAAATCAATATCATAAATATAGAGAACTCTCTAAAAGCACAATAATTTTAAATTTAAAATAGATATTATTAAAAAAAAATTAATAAAATATATGCATAACGAAAATACACAAAAAACAGATAGACCACCACATTAGTACTTGTCATTCCGTTAGTCATTTTATATATAGAACCAATTTTGATAATTATATTTCCTTCAAGTGAGCATAAAGGAAATTGAGATTAATAATCAAATTATTCCTCTTTTTTTTTTTT
>JBBPBQ010020324.1:10193413-10204255 GCA_037974755.1 Cicer yamashitae
AGTCAAAAGTAGTAATCTTTTACTTAATAATGATGATTTTAACCTTAAAAATGATATTTTCTTTTGATTTTCAATTTGAAAGAATAAATCATCATTTTTGATGCTAAACTTATTAATTTAGGGTTGAAAATATATATTACAATAAAAAATAAAACAACTAAAATGATAAAGAGACATAAAATTTAATTTTAAAATGATATTAATTTTTGTGAATGAGATTAAAGAAATGACGAAAGTAAAACAAAACTTAAAATAAGTTAATATTTTATATGTTTCGTTTGGGTTTTTCTTATATAAATTGTTTTTTATTTTACAATATCAATTCAATAATAATAATTATTTTTGTTAATAAATTTTTATTTATAGTATCTTAACTTATCAAACATTTTATTTAACTATAATTAATAAAAATATATTTGATTAATTAAATTAATTATTTTTTAAAAAGTTGCAGACAACTAAAATAAAAACAATTAAAATGAAAAGCAACGAGTAATAACGCAATCTGCAATTACCATTGGTAGCGTAGGATAGAGAACAATCATCGGTTTCTGAACCAGAAACCAAAATTTAAATGCCTTCCGTGTACATCACGCGCTTCGAGGAAACTCTGACTTTTGGACATTTTATGGTAGAGTACCACTTTACTTCAACTTAATGCAGTAATTTTAATTTTGTTTTCATTTCCAAAAACAAACACCAAAACAAACCGTGTCTGAAACAACGGCGGTTAAAGCCTGACAATTCCAACTTGCACCGGTTCTTCTATTTATACAACATTGTTTCTCCTTCATTTCTCACTTTTCCCTCTTTAAATTAAATCAGTTTTAGTTACACTTCACATAAACGAAAACCGCAAACAAGGTACTACTAATGTGTGCCAAAATAATGTGACCATTTCTTTTCCTCAAATTTCAAAACCTATTTTTGTTTTATGTTCCTTATTGTCATAATTATTTTTGTTTTATATTGAAATTAAAATTTGGTATTTTTATAGTATTATATTCCCTCTATTTTATTTTCAATGTATTAATTTTTTTTATTAATTATAATTAATAAAAATATATAAATAAATAAAATTTATTTTATCATTAAAATCAACACAATTAATTTTATATAATTTAAATGAGATATTTAAAATGACGAAGAGTGAACATAGGATGAATATTTGAATTCTTGAATAAAAATGAAGCCTTTATATATAATATCATAAAATAATAATCAGTGTTATTGTTATTAATAAAGAAAATTATAATTTATTTATAAAAAAATAATGAAAACGAAGGTAAAATCCGTGAATGGAGGAAGAGGGGGTGTTGGGTGTGAGAAGATGGGGACAGAGAGGGGTGGGAAATGTGGGTCCTGTGGGTAATCTAAAGAGAGAGAGAAATTTTTTTTTTTTTGAAGAAAGAAGACTTCAACATCACGACAGTGGGGATAGTAAAAGACAGCTAGCAATGAAGGAGGAGCCTCACCTACCAGTGCCCATCACATTCTCTTTCCCTCTTATTCTGCCTTCTTAACCCCCCTCTTTACCATTTAAACCTCCTTCACTCTACTCTTTCCCCTTTCAAAAACACACCCCACCCCCTCTCACACTATTAATTTCTCTCTTTCTCTCTTATTCTTTATCTACCATTCTCACTACTCTTTCCTTCCTTTTCACCTGAAAATAAACTCTTTTTTTCCTTTCAGGTTTGCCTCTCTTCATTTTTCTCAATTTGTTCACCAATTCTAGTTTTCTGCTAATTAGGGTGACAAACTGTAATGTGTAGTGTCGGCTGAATTTCAATTTTGTGTCCAACACCTTTTTTTGTTCCCATTTTACCCTTACATCACTCATAACAAAGTAATTGATTTTTCAGGAGAATGAATTGTCCCAATTTTTCTTATTAAAATAAATACAATTTGAGCTACTTTCTTCATTCATTGTTTTCCCTTGCTTATTTTTGTTCTAACCTTTTTTAATATTTTAATTGTGCAGGATTTGAATTGTAAAGTTGTACACTCTGCTCTGAATTTACTCAATTTGAACAAGGTTAGCTGGCCTTCAACTTTACCCCAATTTTCATATGTTGAAATTCAATTCATTTTTAATTTTTTTTTTTTGAGAAAGGAGAATGCAATAAATTGCACCCCTCCGCCTTAAATATATAAACAAAAGGTGTATGTATTTACTTTAAAATTTAGTCTAAATACATAAATGTTTATATATAATTAAGGTGGAGCGAGCATTGTGTATCTTCAATTTGATATGATTATTTAAAATATAAAAGAGAAAGAAAAAGATTTTGGATAAAATAGAATTAAATTGGAGCTTGTATAATAAATTGGGACCAGCTGTCGCTAAAATACGATGTGAATTTGCGATGTTGAATTAATTGAATTCATGCTTATCTTAAAAAATCATCAATTTCGGATTTACATTTCATGAAAAAGGAAAATAAATAAATAATAAATTTACAAATAAAAACTCGCTTTTCCTTTTTCGAAAATTCCCCTTTATTTCCAAAAATTACCATAATTAATGTACGCGGAATGCTAACATGCGCGTGAAACTCTAATTCAATAAAAGCTGCCATAATTTGTCTTTCTCACACTGTTTACATTCTTTTGATTTTTCTTATACGTTTTGAATTTTCTCAGGAAAATTTCATTTGCCGAGAAAATGGTTGGACCAAACTTCATGGATGAGTTAGACTGTGGCAGCTTCTTTGACCAAATCGACGACCTCCTTGATTTCCCCGTCGACGACGTTGATACTGCTAACGCCTCCTTGCCGTCCGTCGCCTCCGCCGGAAACTGCAACTCGCTTGCGAGTATCTGGCCTTCTGAGTCCGACTCATTTCCTGCCTCCGACTCGGTGTTTTCCGGCAACAGTGCCTCGGACCTCTCGGCGGAGCTCTCCGTTCCGGTGAGTAATGAGTTTTCGAAACGTTTATCCACGTGTAAAAGTCATTCAATTTAAATTTTATTATTATTATTAATTTTATTAATAAATAATTTTGGCGGGTTCACCTTGTTTACGTGAACTGCTCTGTAATTATCAACGCCCACGGTTTCACAGAAGCTTCGTTTTTCAACCGTTTGATTGCTTGATTATGACATCATTTTTGCCTGTACGGACATGATTGTCTGTTTGAGACTTTAGTATTGCCAGTCTGTCACTAATCGTAACGGATATCATGAATTCTTTTTCAGGGGAACATTGCCGTGTGTTGTTTTTATTTTACGAATAACAGTCCAATAATATTTTAAATGTAGTACATTTTTTTTTATAATTAAAAGAATTTGAAATTTGAAAACCAAATACAAATAGTTTTATTTTATTTTTTAAAAGTTGGTTCAAAAGTTGAAAATTGCTTTACTTGAATTCGAAGATATTATTGATTAATTAATTGACAAAATATAAAGTATTTCTAGAGAAGGGTATTTTGGTCATTTAAAAAGGACACTTGATTGTGTCGGTGACATGTGGCACATCACTTCCACCTTACTCTCCAATTTGGGGGGTGCGCTGTCTCAATTATTTGGATCATCATTATTGGATGTCATGTGATTTTGCATGTGATGATCACGTGATGTGAGCCTCCACCTAAATAAATAATGAGCCTTGAAATAGTGCTCAATCTAGCCAGTAACAACCCATGCTTGATTTTTATTTTATTTTATACAAGAGCACTATTCGTATTCCTCTAAAGTAATATACCATATTTTGATGAGATTTGACCAAAAAAAAAATGTGTTTATATGGTAGACATACTATTAGTCGATTAAGTTAGACTCAACATAAATATTAAGACTATTAAGTTGTAATTTTTACATGAACTGTCCACATGTGAATGACATTTTAGTATATGATTGTGTTTATACTTTATACTATTCGATACACAATCCATTTGTTGAATTATATAATTAGAGGATAGTAAAAACAATACATAAAATCTACCCCTAAGTTTTGTTCTTTTTAGAAGTGTGATTTTGATCATTGCCTTGTTATTATGATTACAGTATGAAGACATTGTTCAATTGGAGTGGCTGTCCAATTTTGTGGAGGACTCATTTTCTGAGGGGAGTCTCACAATGAAGAAAATTGAGCAGCAGCCATCATCATGTGCTACAAAGGAGGACTCTGTGCATAACCAATTCCAGACATCAAGTCCAGTTTCTGTCCTTGAAAGCAGCAGTTCCTCCTCTGGTGGAAAGACAACCGGGATTTACATCCCTGTGCCTTGTGGACGTGCACGCACCAAGCGTCCACGTCCCGCGACCTTCAACCCTCGTTCGGCCATGCAGCTCATTTCCCCTACTTCGTCCTTTGTAGGGGAGAATATGCAGCCTAATGTTATCTCCACCAAGGCATCTTCAGTGTTTGAAAACGTTGTTGAGTCTCAAATTGTGGGCAAGAAACCAAAGCTTGCTTCCGGAGAGTCAAAGAAGAAAAAGAAAATGAAAATGCCACTTCCTGCAGCTCCAGCTGACAGCAATCAGGATGCTTCTCAACCTATTAGGAAATGCATGCATTGTGAGATAACCAAGACACCACAATGGAGGGCAGGGCCAATGGGGCCAAAAACACTCTGCAATGCTTGTGGTGTTCGCTACAAGTCGGGCCGGCTTTTCCCCGAATACCGGCCTGCTGCTAGTCCAACATTTTGTCCATCGTTGCACTCCAATTCGCACAAGAAGGTCCTTGAAATGAGATGCAAGGATATCGAGAACTCCGGTTTCGAATCCCAATCAGCTGCATCACCTGAACTCATTCCAAACACTAACAACATTCTCACCTTGGAATACATGTGAAGGGAGAATGAATGATCCTAGTTGAAGATTTCTCTCTCATTGCCTTCTCTAGAGTCGTGTCTTATGTTATTTCTTATTGATATTTTATTTCTTTTGTTCATTGGATTTTGTACAGGGTTGGAATGGGGGGAATAGGAGCAATAGATTATGATGATGATGATCATTTTTAGCAGTTAGAGGAAGATTGTAATGAGAACAGAAGAAAAAGGGTAGAGATATGGAAGTCAAAAAGGGTAGGGTCTTTAGGTGTAGTAATTGTAGGTCACTTAGGTCTTAGGAGTTGGTGTCCCAGTTGTCTCTTTTCTTGGCATTCTTTTTATTTTTTCTCTTTTTATATATCCCTGTCCATGGGAATTCTTTTTGCAGTTTAATTTGTAGCAAAACTTCTGAGTTGAGTAAGAGACTTTAAGAATTGCATTTGCTTTGTTTAATTTCAATCACTCTGGTTGAGCATATATGCTATACTAAGTTACTAACATCTATAGTGTATACGTATATGGGGAATATATATTTTTTGAGTAAAACTTGAAATGGATTGAAAGTTGGAGAGTATTTTGATGAATGCCTGGAAGTATTAGATTCTTGCCATATTGCTTTTATTCTCTGCGGAGCAAAAACTGTACCATAAAAATAAGCATCAATACCAAACCTTTCTAAGTGCAAACTGACCATAAAGGATATGCTGTTTCAAAGTGTTTTAAATTGTGGTCGTAATTGAAATTACTCTGAAATCCTTGATATTGTAGCCAAATCTGGCCGGCACAATTACAATTACACTTACAATATCGTTGCAGAGTCTTTAAAAACTTTTATATTTAGGTCATAAATGTGGTCGCAAACCACAATAAGTGAAAAATAATGATGTGAAAGAAGTTTTTGAGTTAATTTAACAATTTATTTTGAAGTGATTATTATGTGGATTTAAGATTTGACTCCTTAACCAGGGAGTGGGGAGTGCAGGGAAGAAAAAGACATGTTAGTTATCATTTATAATGCAAAATTACTTATATTGGGAGACATCTACCAAACCAAAAAGAAAAAAGTTGAGGGAAAGAAATGATGATTCTTATTGGTAAGACTAATTCATGCCTTGTAAGGTAAGAACAATGCTTAATATATAAATCTAATTATTAATTGAGGTTCTTTTTTAAAGGATTTGGCAATATGTCATGATCTCCCATAACATGACAACTAACAATAAATTAAATGATACTTTGCTGGTAAGCTTAATTAATTGCTCAAATGAATTTCATTTGCTTGAACTACTCCAGGTGATATGATATTCTTTCCAACATATACATCTCCCATATTTTAAGCATAGCTGCTTTGATAAAATCATAAAAAGGACAAGCTACCTCTTCATAATGTTTAATTTTTATGTGTATTTAAATTTAAATTTCCAATGTGCGTATCCATGAACTGGACATGTTAATAATGTGCAAAAATTGGGTCAATTTAATCACCAACCACTTAGTTGTCTAACCAATATCATACCCATGTAGGTCTGAGAAGTGTGAGAGCAACTTCAATTCTTAGAATTACAAATTTCCAAGTCAGTGAAATGTCAGGTTAGTAATTTAATTAATCAATTATGAATTTACAAAAATTAATTATTAAAAATTATTATTAATATAAATTGTGATATATGTGTTGAGTTATGTTTCTGAATATGTGTTGAGTTATGTTTCTGAATGAAGTTTGGACCATTATGTTAATTCTAATGCTGAAACATAGAGAGTAAATTAATGTGTGAATTTTAAAATTAGTAAAGTTTCACAATGAAAAACTTTTATACATTGATTAGCTTTCAACTCTATATATACTAAAGTCCTACATTGGATATTTTACACATATGAGATAACTCTATCACTATATAAAGAGTGTCAAACTTTTCTGAAAATCACACCATGCAATTTTCAACTTTCTCTCTTCTCCCTCTTATGCTTGATGCACTTATGAGTCACTTCTCCTATTTCTTTATGTCCCTTCGATGTTTTTAGAATGATCCTCGTACTACTGGCTTTTCGGTTTTAGAGCGCTTTTCATGTCGTAGTACATTCGATTTATGAATGGTCTTAGTACCATACTTCTAGAGTGATCATTATCTGGGCCGACCCATAGCTTGTGCTGATAGGGCCACCACATAGGCCCCAAAATATTAGTTATGTATTGCCAACGTTTACAAATTATTATATGTCTTACAATAATCCAATGACAGAATGCAATGTTTTCATGCAGGAGGTCATGGGATCGATTTCCAAAAGTTGTATTTTTCTACATAATTTTACGGTTTTCTACAGTGCAATAGTATTTTCGGTGATTGAAAAATTATTTTTAAAACGGTTTTTCCAAACTCAAAAAACAACAATTTTAAGACGTTTTGTTCTGACATGTCTACTGAAGAGATTACTAGTTCTAGCTCGATTGACAACGTTCTGAAATATGACATTCTAGTGGTTTTAGAAATAATTGAACAAACAGAAAATGATTTATACATCCATTATGCCAAATCTATGAAAATCTAATGTTGTAATTGGATGATCGGTTGATTAGGGAACTATACGTCGTAAGCACATCACAGTTAGAGAGTTACTCTCAAAATGACTTGTTAGAGTGAATCATGTTCTCACTGATAAAAACTTAGTAGATCCTTTGGCAAAAGAATTAGCTAGAGAGAAAGTCTTAAACACATCCCAAAGGATGGGACTGTTGTCTATAGATCAATGAGTCACTCGTGATAGTAACTCGACCTAAAAGCCTGGAGTCCTAAGAATTAGGCTGAATGGGTAATAATAAGCCATGAAGTGATATGAGATGAACGTGCTATTATAAATAAGAGAAATATGATTCCTGAAGCAATGATAGGATGAGATAATAGAAACTCTTAATGAGATCTATACTTTATATGGAGTGGAGTACCTAGCCATAGGAATACTCTTAATAGACTTACTTATGTGAATGTGTAAGTGGAGGCCATTTCCTACGGAATTTTGAGGTAGAATTTATGGAGCGTTCACTATACTAGGATAGACGTGTAGAGCTATTAATGCACGGGATTTTAAGAATATACTCTATGAAAATGTTGTGTTGGATTTGACGTCAGAAGATAGAGTTCAAGACTACGAGTCACTCTTGTTGAATATGAATCTGACTCACTATGCAAAGGTTCAAGTCAGAAGATACATCTATGTATGCACAATCTTATATAAGCGTTTGACGCTACTTCCAAAACACGTTTTTAAATTCAAGTGGGAGATTGTTGAAATATAGAGAGTATGTTGGTGTGACAATTTAAAAATTGTTAAAGTCTCACATTAGAAAGTTTTCACACGTTGATTAACTTTCAACTCTATAAATACTAAAGTCACACATTAGATAATTTATACACATGGGATAACTTTCATCACTATATAAAGAGTGTCATGCTCTTGTGAAAATCACACCAAAGTGGGATACAATTACCAACTTTCTCTCTTCTCCCTCTTCTGCTCAATGCAATTTCGAGCCATTTCTCCCTTTTTTCCCTTCGATATTATTAGAATGGTCCTAATACTAATGTTCTTTCGATTTTAGAGCGATTTTCGTGTCGTAGTACATTCGATTAATGAGTGGTTTTAGTATCATACTTTTAGAGTGACCATTATAGCCATATTGAGGTGTAATTTTTTAACGGTTTTCTACAATGCAATAGAATACAAATACACTTTGTAAGTGTGCTATTTCATCACGGGGAGGTCGTGGTTGATAGTCTGCCTGCACAATTTTAGAGAGTGCTGCGAAACGGTTTAAAGAGAACGACTTAATCTGCAACTCAACTCAATAATATTTTCGGTGGCTGAAAATCATTTTTAAGTTTCGTAACTCAAAAAATAACACCTAAGATATGTTTTTACTCTCATCCGTTTAGCTCCATTAGACGGTAGAAAATCCTAGAAACTAATGAGACACTCATTTGTGATCTCTCGATGACAATCTCTTAAATCCAAAAAAATATGATACTATTGATTTAATATTATGAACAATATGCTATAGTTTGTATATACTATTATTAGATTCCATCATGAAATACCTAAATCTCTTATAAAGGTTGATTGGTGAATTCAGAATCAATGAACCAAAAGATCTTTTTTCCAACAAGACTCAAACAAACTGAAGTGGAGTTCTACTAGACACGATTAATGAATCTATTTATAGGGTTATACTTACCAGACTATGAATAGAGATCTTCAATGAGTACCTAACTGAAAACTATTCTCTTATCTGTTGGGTTATTATTTACCTATTTTTTAGTTATGTATTGTATGCGGATTAATCCTTGAGTACATTATAATTTTGTGCTCAAGCTGTGTTCATGAGCTATTATTGGAGGTGTTCAACATTGCCCATGGTCTATGCAAGGCGTTGGTCAACATTTAATATTGCTATAACTAATTATTACTATATTAAATGTTAATTATGTTAAATGTTAATTCTAAAAAAGAAAATAGACGATGTATTGTCGAAGTAAATAAATTTTATCATAAATGAACATAAATATTTGATTTTATTATCTCACTAAAAAATTATAAATAACCACTCACTATGGTTGAGAGTGTAAATTTGTTTATATTCATTAAACTCATTCTAAAATACCATATATTTAATTGAAATTTTATTTTTCAATATTCTTCAATAATTAAATATCATCAAGAGTAATTTTGGAATACTATTAAGTTTTTATGAGATTAAAAATATTAATTATATTTAGTTAATTTTTTTAAAAAAAATGTAACTTAATTAATTTTAGTTGTAATCAAGAACTAATCGAGTGAACAACAATAGTTTCATAAACCCGTATTATGAGAAAGAACTAATATACCACCAGAATTTAATTTAGTACCCAAAATATAAGGTATTCCTTCCCTAATGTCCTCAATCTGAATATATATTTTGACAAAAAAACACCTATAAATTGACGAATTCCAAAGTGTTTATAAAGACTTTTGAAAATATAACAAAAAAAAAGTAGCCATCATAATATAAAAGCTGCTCAAATTCATTTTGAGTTGACTGTCCAAGTTAAAGTGATAAATTATTGATTATAGGTTTTATCTCCTTCGACTATTTTTATGTTACAAGGACAAGTTTACAGCGAGAGAAGGAGAAAGGGATGTGGATGCCCCATGAAAAATGGTTCTCATCTTCGTTTATGAAGTAATAATTGATTGATACTATGTGAAAAATTGATAAGCGTAGTAGCTTGTACGATGATGGGTATAATGTGGCAACCCAGTCCAATGATATTAGACCCAACATAAAAGAAAGCAACCCAATGATGGGCCTAATACTCACTAAATTATACTCCCACACCACATTTTACTTAAACTATCGATTTTCTTTTTTTTTTTTCTAAAAAAAAAAAAGAAAAACTCCTACTTCCACCAAAATCAACTTTGTATTTTAAAAAAATAATAATAATTTTTTCATAACACAAATATGTTTTAAAATTTTTTAATTTTATATTTTGAAAGATATATTTCAAGTATTATATACGAGATATGTAAATTTTTTATATTATTAACAAATTTCTATCATTCATATATTTAATTGTGTTTACAGTTGAACGTTTTCAAAGATTCAAAGATTATGATTCATCGATAATGTAAAAAAAAAAATATTTTAACAATATATTAAATTGACTTAAATGAATATTTGATCTCCTACTTTCATTATATCACTATTTTGGTCTTTCTATTTAAAAAAATTTCCTCAACTATTGTTTTAGGTCTTATTTTTCAAAATGTGTCAAGTTAAATACTGATGAGATATATCACAGCGTTGTTTGACAATGCATATATGATGAAATTTTATTATTTTTATTTTGACTTAATTGTAGTTTTAGTTCTTCAATTTTTATTAATTTGTGAAAATTATTTTTTTATTTTAAAATCTAATATTTTTGGTCATTTCCTTGATTTTTTTAACTAATTTTTTTTTATTTAACATGTTTTAAATGATGTTATATATGATACGATAATATTGAATGATTATTAACTATTA
>JBBPBQ010020324.1:10224621-10246970 GCA_037974755.1 Cicer yamashitae
AAAAAAAAAAAAAAAAAAACACTATTAAGTGCTAAATAATTATAGAAAGACCTAAACTTTTTCGTCTAGCTAGTTAGCTAGTAGCTATTAATAAAAAGATAACGTGAACATCATTTTTTATTTGGTAAAAAAAAAACGTGAACACCATTTTATTTAGAATAAAAATTATTCATTGTAATTTTTTTCGGAAAAAAAAAGTAATTGTAATTTTTTTCTTATGTGCTTTCTTTGGAGAAAAAATCTTATATAGTTATGTGCTTTTCTTTATACATACACATAAATTAAGTTGTACTCCTTAGCAATAAATTTTAAATATTAAAGAAAAATTAAATTAAAAAATAAAATTGTCGAAAATTTTCTTTTAAGTCTTAATTCAATTGACAAAATAACGATATTATTAAATTATATACTATGTTTAGGATTCGAAATCTCACATTTGAGAGTATTTATGATAATAATTATATCATCTTAAAAAAAAAAAAACACAAATTTTTGAAAACTTGGAAAAGAAGGGAAAATGGTGGATTGCATATTAGATGATGACATGCAAGTAAATGTGAGTGAATGCTATGCTATTGTTCCGCCTAAGAAATGGCGAAAACGAATTAATACTGGTCAGTAGCTTTGTAATCAACGTTTCGATCTCCATGTATGCCGCACTTATAGGAAAATAAAAAGTAAATGATCTCTTGGGATCTTAGTTCTAATTTGTTGGTCTCTAATTTAACATCATCACTTGGGATTTGGACATCAAAAATTATAAATTTGTGTTAGAAAATAATACTCCTTTCATTCAAGAATCAATCACTCATTCGAACCGATTAAAAAAATTTATAAATAAAAGAAAAAAATACTACTAAATTATTTTTATGAATTATTGGTGTATTCGATCTTATTATTAATACAAAATGAAATTCTAAAATTTCATTTAATTGAACATGGTAAGTCAAAAAATTTGAAAATATTTGTTATAACTTATATTATATTATTTCCCTCCTCACATGAAGTTCATTTAACTTCCAGAGTGTGTGATTGTATATCTATATGAATATTATAAGTATGTATGTGATGTTGTTTCTATTTAATTAATTAATTTGTTCCAAGCAAACAAAGATACACACGGGTCAAGAAACACAGCTCAATTAAACTGGTTCATGCCCCCAACATCGCCACAATTTGTGTTCTAGTGTTGGACAAATATTACTTTGTAGTTTGTACACACTAGTTTAATTTAATCTTAGCTATAGCTATAAGGGTTGCACGTGAAATGTTAATTAATGCTAAGGGCTGGAATTAGTTGGCTAAGTACTCTGCCATGTTATATTTGAGGATCAAACACAGATCCCAATATCTTAATTTTAAGAACATCTTCATTAGTCAACTATCAGATTTCCCACTTGGGGATTGTCAATTAGTACTATCAAATTCAGCTGCTTTCATATTTGATTCTATTTATTAATAATTGCTGATAAAAATAAACAAACAAGATAACATCGAAATGAACAAGCCTGTTTCATATTGGTTGACTCAAAGTTGGTATCCTAAAATAAGTCAATACAGCACCATTTTCAAACATGGTTTTAGGTTGTCATCTGTCTGGGAAGTTGACTGTCTCTAACCAATTAGTATTTCATTCATAGCTTTAAAATGTGAATACGACCCCTAATATATTAATTTATAGGGACAAAATTGGTTCCTCTATCTTCTCTCTTTCTTTCTCTTTCATCTGATTTCCATAAGTTGCATTATTATTAATGACAAATGGAAATTATTGTAGTACTTTAGAATTTTATCTCAAATCATAATTTTCCCTTTTCCCAAAAAAAGAATCGAATTCGATTTTTCAAAGTTTACAACATTTAGATTAATGATGTATTGTTAGTGTTACAACACATTTTCTTTTATCTTTATCATTATTAATCTGATTTGGACCAAGGTAGGATGGCCGATGACAAATTGAAGTGATGCGTATCTATAAATATCTCAAGTGAAGTACCTGCAACATTCTAATGTGTAACTTAACGGTGAATTTACAAGAATACAAATGTAAAATAAGATTGTGTGTACATTTGTTTACTTTGAAGAATCCGAGGAAATAGCCATTGGTTGGGGTGTGGTAGGGTAATGGTCCGAGATAACAAGATATCTGTAGTGATTCACAAACTCCCAAGCATAAGTCATAGACAAGGCATAATGCTTAAGATAATGAGCAGAAATACTAAGTTTGTCTAGAGACTAGATTTTGAAAGATTTTGAAGATTTCGTGTTCAAAGTAATAATTTAATTTCATTTAAACTTAATAAAATTTGAATATATATTTGTTTACATCAAAAAATAATTGGTTGAATCATGTATTGGTCACTAAACTAAAGTAAATGTATTTGACTAATCAGTTAATGTAAAATTAGCAGAAAATTGAATCAAGTGACAACTAAGTCAACTGTCAACTAACGACTGAACATGACTTTCAAATCTAATTAGACTTGGAGGCCAATATTGGGTTCGTTGTGATGTTAAACATGAGCCCATGAAACTATAACAAAGAGTGTCATATAAATTAGCGATGACCTTTTCCTGATTAATTATTATTAGTAGTAATGAAATGTGATTAAATGTATAGGTAAAACTAAAACTATTTTGCATTTTCCATTTATACCCGAGTGCACACAAAAAACAGCTAATTGAAGTTGGAATTGCTGAGCCACTTTAATTTGCACAACAGTTAACTCCTAGTCTCCTACCCATAAAGCTTACAAAAACATGCACTCTACTCCCTAGCAATATCACACAGTTCTGCAGATTTTGGACTGAACTTTGCTGTAGTAGGGTTTATAATTACATTTTCTTTCTTGTCAAGACAAAATTGAAAAGTATTAGATGATTATTTCCACAAATAAGAAGCCATATCCTATCAGTTGAGACTGAGTCCAAACGCGTATCAGAAGCCGATAATATCCAACGCAAAGCACATAAATATTACAAAATTACACCACAGATACTCATGGCACTACTCTCAAAATGGGAGGTATCACTAAAATTCCATCTCAGAAATCTCTGATAGTATAATCCTGAACAATATTAGTCAGGATTCTAAACCTTTAACTCGCCGCAACTTTCTGCTGATACGTAAATAGCGCCTCTTTGTATATAATGCATAAAAGAGGCAAAAACATTCCTATAATCTGAAAGCATCAAATTATGATTCTACAAATTTGTTCAGCGCTGATGTGTCTAAACCTGCAAACTCCTTTACAGCTGCAAGCACAGCAAGTCCAAGCTTCAAAGCATCTTCATTATTAGGTGCCTACGGTAACATGTTCATTTTGAATTAGTTTCAATGTTAAATATCACATATAAAAATTCCAACACAAGCTTTTAAGGCATTTTACCTCAATGTTAAGGGGAAGTACAGGATCATGGAGCGATAGTCTAAGAAGGAACCAACCACCATAGCCAGAAACTCTGACCTGATTGATTGAAGATTATATCAGACAAGATATAATAACAATTTATAACGGAAATACAAACTCGGCAAACCAATCATTTCCGGTTAGAAATTTGCACACATCATATTGTATGCTAATTCCAACTCAGGAACATGTGATAGTCATAGACTCATAGCTGTTTCTATAATTTCTCAATGAAAAATTTATGAACATTGTTAATTAATTAAACTAGCATAAAACATAGAGATGTAAAACTGTAAGCATACCCCCTCGTAGTTTACAGGAGCCTTTTGCAGGTTTGGATCAGAGCCAATAGAGTTCTCCAAATGTTTCAGCACATTTTCTCCATATTCCCGAAAAGATCTGAAAGATTTGGCATGTCGGTGTGAATTCTATACATTATCATATGGATGCATACTAACAGAGAATCGTTATAGACCACCGTACCCTCCTTTAAGATCTGGATGGCTTTGGTCTATCTTTAATCTGAGTTCTACAGAAAAAGCTGGTTCCTGGAGTCCGTCTATTAGACCAGTCAAAACATTGCTTCCACCACCCACGCCCGAAGCTCTTGCAGAAGCAAGTTTATTTAAGATCTTGACCTGCTCAATGTGTGGTAGTTCTAAGTGTTAAAACAAGTCCTAGTGCAAAATTACGTTCGAATGGTAGTGTAAGTTAAGGGCCATTTGGTGCAAAATAGAGGTGCATATACGCTTTGTCCATGTTGAAAACTTTGTCAGCTTCGTCGCAAAAGAACAAGCAATGCGAGAGTAAAAATATCATTCAGGGCTCTTTCTTAATGGCTTAAACTTATAGTTGAGTGGTTCTTTTAACAGTTTCTTAGGAAGTATATTAAGTCCTGTGTATTGATTAACAGAGAGAATAACTCGGCAATTATTATTTTAGCCAATATGACTGCAATAAACACTTACCATTAGGTATGCACCATCATCAAGCCAATTATTCTCTTTAAGAGCTCCATGTCCACTGGTTTCAATTGCCAGATGTGACTCCTCACCAATAGCGTTCTGTCAGCAATATTGTATCCATAATTTAGCATAAATAGGGAAAATAAGAAATTGAATATTAAAATATCATCAAGAGAAACAAGATGAAAAATACATGATAGAAGCCAAAGAACTGTTTGGTTTGAGAAAACCACGTCAGTTGTCATTTACTATTTTCACTTTTAGTTACAAAAATGCTGCATTCTTTTGACTTTGTTTACTGTATTCATACATTTGTACAGGAAAGAGTGAAAACAACATTTTCAAAACAGAAAAAAGTGAAAATAAGGTGATATTTAAACAACTAATAGTAAAAACAGAAAACGGAAACATAAAATATATTTTGAAACCATATAAACCCAAAGTATTTTAGCGTGAATAGTTTGTCACATTGCTTCCGTTTTGCAGTTTATCTGAGTTCTATTACAAGGACCCTTTTATTTAGAATAAATTTAGCCAAAATGCACAAGGCTGAAATTTGAAATAATGGTACATTCAAGCACCCAGATAGAAGGTGTTCCTTTAAACTGATGTATAATTTGTTGAATTATAGGAAAACACTCATCATACCAAACGGACAGCTTCATCAATCACATTTTTGTAGCCTCTTTTGAACCGATGGTGTTTTCCACCTGGGAAAAGAATATCATTAACAAGTTATTAAAAATATTTCTGAATTCAAAGTAACTTGCAATTCAAATTGAATAGAAGAAAGCGGTTAAAGCTTATGATAAACTCTTTAAGGGAGGAAGGAGGGATAAGACTAAAGGTCATGCCAACTTAAATTTGTCCATACCAAGTTTCTTTTCAATAAATGTGGTAAGGCCATCAGAAGTCACACTGTCTGTGACAATAGTTGTTCCTGGATGCTAGACAAAATGATAGAAGAAAAACCAGATTAGAAGTATATATAGAAGTGTAAGGTTAAAAAACTAAGTGTTTAAGACACCAAATATAGCTAATAATAAAACCCTTACTTCCTCAAGAACAATAGCTGCCATTAAGGCAATCAAACGATTCCGGTTGAATTCACGTCCAGTGGAATCCACAGCAGCAGATCTAGATGAAAATCATTGATGTTAAACAAATTCAAAGTCAGTGAAACCGATTAATAAGAAGATCCTTGCCTATCCACGTCAGTATCAAAGATAATTCCAAGATCAGCTTTGTTATCAAGGACTGCCTTGGTTATAGCTTTCATTGCTGTTTTGTCCTCGGGATTGGGAATATGGTTTGGAAACAAGCCTGAATACAGAAGCCATTGTTACTCAAAGTCCAAGTATACCTAGCCGAAATTAACATCGCAGTAAAGTTATTACCATCAGGCTCCAAAAATTGACTGCCAGAAGTTATTGCGCCAAGAGGTTCCAGCACCTTTGCCTATAATTCACCAATAAGCAACATTGAATATCAAGTTTGATGCAAGAGCCAAAAACCATAACCAGGACAAGTATGTTCTAAAATTCTGTATAATTTCAAATTACATACAGCGAATAAGTGCATGTTCCAGAACCTTTGTTTCTGTGGTATACTACTGATACACAATTTTTAATAGAAATTTCACGTAAAAATGCCTTAAACAAAAAGCTTATTCAGAAAACAATAGATGTTAACGAGGTTTTAAAGGCAACTTACAGCAAAAAATCCACCTGCTCCATTGCCTGCATCAACAACTATATGGAAACCCTCCAATGGTTTCTCTGTGGGAAGATAATGCAACGGAAAAAAACACCGAACAAGATCGAAACATTCAGAAAATGGATGACAAAAGAACTATATATACATTCTATAATAACAAACTGAATCATAAAGACAAAATGCCCCTCAATTAAGAGTTTCATTATTCCTCTACTTTATTGGGTTTGACCCTTTCTTGGACCCGCCATAGCAGAAGCTGTAAAAGTCCTCTGTAGCACCGACACCTCTAATCGAAGGCATGTCTCGGGGTCCGACACCTTAATTACATTCAATTAATTTGTTTTCTCAAATTATTATCGTTGTCGACGAGTCAGTATCAGTGCCATGTCCGGTGTCCAATATAAGTGCCGTGTCCAGTGTCCGTTTCAGTATCCGTGCTTTATAGTGTAAAACACTAAGTTACCATTTTAGTTCAGCAAAGTCATACCTATGTTACCAGCTGCTTTGCGAACTGCTTTTACTAGATCAGATGTATACACAGACATGTAATCGACTGTCTTAATAGATAATGAAGCCTTTCTCTCAGAATTCGTCAAACTTTCTGCAGTAAATTGATTGTATATGTTTGCAGCTCGCTCTAGGATATCTTTGATGTCGGCCTTCCCAAGACCACCGGCATTTGTGAAAAATTTGAATCCATTCCTGTTGAAAGGCAGATGACTGGCTGTTCACAGACAGAGACATTTAATAATTAATTATTGAATTCATATCAAAGTTCAATAAAATTTGCCATTCACAACCCATGGACATTAACAAACAAAAAATACAATACAATATGAAAATGGATTAAAGTGAAAATTATCCATGCTAACAGCCTAAGCTTTTGGCATATATTGTTCCTTCACACTGTCTCTAAGCTTATGTGTCAGTAGTTGTGTATGATCCCAATTGGAGACGTTCTCCTCAATTCAATATTACAGTTTCAGTAAAAAGGGCTTTTTCATAGAAGGAAATGTTCAGAGACACAAGCTAAACTTCATGGATGAAAGTAATCAAGATCTCCAACAACTAGCCAAATGTCAATTGACTATTTGACTACACTTCGCAATGTACCTGTTATCATAATAGACCCATCAACAGGACACAAAAATGCTTCATCCTTTGTGAGTGTGCTATTAAACATGGCGGGTGTTGATGCTAATCTACAAAGAAAACAATAGTATTAATTCATTAGACCATTTAACACCATAACTAAATGGAAATGGAAGCCTGCATTTCAAACTAAAACGTTTCAAGACTTTGAGGGCATAACACATTATCATGTTTATCCACAATGCAAAACCCATATAAACAAACACACAAAAAGTTCATACAACCAAAGCAAGGATCCTATAGGGATTTTACTTCTCAGTTGTTACATCAGCAAGGAAATAGAAGAATCCGGTAATTCTCTACTGCTGTAAAACCAAAGGAAACTTTGGTCCCCTTTTTGGTTCGACCACTATATGCTGAATATGTTTATTTGAACGGTATATGTGGTTTGATGCTAAGTTTCCAGCTTCAAACCAAAACTTTATACAAGTTAAATTAAATAAGATAACGCATCCAAACCTAGAATACATATATCGTAAAAATCATTATCAATGAATAGGAATCTGTTTGGCCAGGTGACTGCATTCATTAGAATTAACAACCACGAACACTAATGGTCCTTGAGAAAATAAAATAATTGATGCAAAAAAGTAAATATCACTCACCCATATAGGACAACTTCTAGGCCAGCACCAGCAAGACCTCGAGAAATCGCATTCTGAAATTAGATAAGTTGATAATCATATAGTCAGTTTTAAAATATAAAAATATCAAGATATTCAAACACATACACTCTCTCAAACTAGGAACCTTGTAAACAAAAGTATTTTCTGTAACAATAATTTCTAAGATTCAAATATAAAAAATGAAAGATTCTGCATTATGAAAGTCTCTGAAGATGGAAGTAAAAGTTAAAATGAAGTGTCTAACCTCTTTTGACACAAAAGACTCGAACGTGACAACGGCAATATAAAAGAAATAGGTTTTCAAATTATTATAGTTCATTCCATCTTTCATGTATCGGAAAATATGCATTTACTTGAGACACTGGAATTCTATTCAAAACCAATATAAAATTTGACAAAATCAACGAAGCCTTTTATATATAGAGGTCGATAAATAGAACTTAACCAATGATATGAGGAACAATTTAGACCTGTAGTAATTTAGCTGATATCCGGGAATCATGGCCAATAGAAACTCTCAAATGCTCAGAAGAATCTGCTTGCTTTTTATCCGCTAACCATGCAGCGAAAGCAGCTCCTATTGCTTCAGCAACAGGCTCAGTGAGGTTAACTCCCTCTCCATTAACACCATCAACAGCCACACCACGTATGTCACTATTAAAATTTATATCATTTAAAAGTAATACACAAGTTAGCATGCAGGAATTAAGAACTTTAAGCAACTTAGAATTTTAATACTACCATGAGAATTATCACTGGAGAAGTAGAATTTTAAGCAATGTAAACTTAATAACTTGCTTGCAGTCAAATGGTACTGACCTGCCATTTTGAAGCCTTAAAAAGTCAGTTTTCTCTAGAAATGGCACTACAGTAGAAGATGCAGAAGCTGCAACAATAGTCCAAATAGAAGAAACAAACATCCATTAGAAAACAAAGAAGTTAAAAACTGTAAAAAGGTAAAGAATAAAACAAACTCTGTCAAAAATACAACTGAAAAAAGTATGCCCTTATACAGATACCGATACATTAGCACACATTCATATAAACAGCTTGCGAAGGAAGGTGGAAATATGAGCAATATTTTGAATTTAAAACAAACAATTGCAGATAATATATATAGAAGCTTTTCACTTAATGTGAACCTGTATGGTAATAAGAGTCTAGAACAGACCATTGCAGAGAATATTTCTCCGGTTAGTAAAATCGTTCTGAGGTATCGATAACGTGCGCAATTGCATGGAAGAGATGGCAGTCCATGTCAACTTCCCTGGAGTAGAGGGAAGCAAGTTGCGCGTAAAAGGGGCACAATAGTCCCTTCGACTAGACTGTCTATTCTGTTGGCAGCAGTGTGACACAAAAACATTTTGGACAATCTTCCCTGATGTTGCTGCAAATAAACATTTACAACCTTTATCAGATTTCTGGACTCAAATTTTAAACCTCTTTCACTCTCTCATATTGCCAATTTAACAATTTTCCATCATTGATATCTTCCAAGTTTTATGGCAATCATTAAAGGGAATTGATTCAATTGAATGAGACATGATGTCAAGTTGTTAGTATTGGTGTTAAAACATTGAGGAAAGCAAGAATGTCATGAAGCTTCTAGAAACATCGAATCCAATCCAAGACTTCGAATTCGAAAATCAATAGCCTCTTAAACTCTTGTTAAATAAAATAATAATAAAATTGAAATAGTAAAGCCTAGTGCTTCAAAAGCCCAATGCAATTGAAGCCACAAATAAAATTGGATGAAAAATTGAAATAGAGGAAATGGAATAAAGATTGACCTGCCATGTGATGATGAAAAGAAGTTGCAGAGGGCTTGAATTGCCACAGCGGAGAAACTGAGGTAGTGGATGATGGATGTATTGTGCCAAACTTCTTCAACCACCAACCACTTGCACGTGTACTACGAGAAACACACAGGACAAGAACATCAAGATACAGTATCCTTATTTTAATTTTGTTTTTAAATATTTATTTAGATTTATATATTTATCATTTAATTATTCTTTTTTTTAGTCAATTTTTTTTTAACTTCTGAACTATTTTTAATTTAATGAATAAATAATAACAATGTTTATTTAGGTTAATCAAAGAGATCTGTTTCCTAGTGAGTTTTACTTTGTACCATCTTTATAAGTGATTTATTGTAAATTAATATTTAAATTTTTTTTTAAAATTCTAACGACAATCGGTAATACTTTTCAAAAATAATTGTTCATTTGATTAGTGTCAATTTAATACATATTTATTTTTCCTTATTATTATCAAATCAATATTAAAATTTTAAACATTTTTAATGTACTTAATACCTAAACTCTTTATTTAGCTATTTGTCTACACAAACTTGGGTTAAATGAATGAATGCCAATACAACTATACAAATGCTTGCTGCTACCTGTGCAATTCCAAAGGTTTTAAAATGATTTTTCTTCTAATTTCTTGGTTTACTTATACACACACCAAATAGACCATCTTGCTACATTTTTTTTCTTAAATACATTACATTGTACAACATAAAAAATTCTATCTATAAAGTATCTAATGAGTTTTACAAACTGCTGATTTATTGAGAAGCTTCATCATGAAGTTGAACATAACATCTGGTGAGGTCTTTGGTTGAGGCCAGTTAGCTCCTTCTGGAACCTTTATAGATTTGAAACCTTGGCCTTGGTATAACTTAGTCGCTGCGGGATTTCGTAAATCGCAGTGTAACGCGATGGCACGACATCCCCAATTTCTGGCTTGTGATTCTGCCTTAGCCACCAATTGTTTGGCTATTCCTTTCTGTCTAAATTTTTCTCTGACTGCCACATTTGATATGTATGCAATACCAGTCCTACAATATCATTTCCATATAAATGAAAGTCATAACTTATAGCCATAAGCAATGATTCACTGGTACAATGAAATGTAAACCAGAAACATAAATACATAATCTAACATGGGCTGATACCAAATTAGAAAAATAATTAGCTGACAATTTTGTATGGTAATGGAAGAACAAAAATAATTCATAAAAAAGTTAAGATTCTAGGTCATATAAAACACCAAATAAGATATTGGTTACACTTTGTTTAACGAAAGTCCATTCTTACCGGTGATCGATTTTAGCAAATCTTAACGTCATTTTTATATAAGTGAAAGGTTACAAAACTAGTCCCATAAATACAACTCAGTTGGTAGCTGCAAGGACATTGATATGCAGGGGCAACTAACCAAGAAAAAACTATAGACGTGCAATGAAAGAACATGTAATTCTTGTCAAAAGGAAAAAGAAAGAACATGTTATTATGTATTTTTACAGCAAAACACAAATGAAAGACAAGTTTTATGCTAGATATAATATGTATGTGGTTAGTTAAAAGAGGACAAGCTAGCAAGATGTATTGAGGGTCTATATGTTTTAACAAAAATAACTATCTGAAAATTTTTAAGGAAGATGGTGAAGCATGAAGAGACACACAATCCAAAATTTGACAGCAGAATATTGGTTAGATTTGTCATAAGTCCTCACTCACTAATCCAAGTTTCAGAAACAAGCTATAACTCACCTTCTCTGTCGCAACGGCCCCTTTCTAGGTAGAAAATCTGCAACTGTATCTACTGTTAATATGCCAGCCACATATCCCTTGTTGAGGCTTAATTTCCCATCAAAACCCCCAATTTTAAAATCTTCACTTCCAAATAAGAAAGTTTGATCAAGGGAATTGCCAATAACAGCAACCAAACAGGTTCTTTTGCAACCATTTGGTAAAGAGAATCCTGCTAACATAGCCACCAATCTATCCATTCTCAACACAAAATCTAATGGAAAGGAATATTCAGGAAAGAAAGAGCTGCAATGAGTCTCTGCCACTTCCCAACAGTCCTCTAATCTTGCCTCTCTAACAGTAATTTCAGGAGACACCGTTTGGAACAAATCGACAACTTGACTGGCTCTGCATAACCCTACATCCAAACACCATAACATTAAGTGTATGTTTAGCTCAGCGGTGACAAATTTTATTTTGAATGAGTTGAATTTGTAAAAATTGATTTTAGTTAAAAGTGAGTTAAATGTAAATTAGATTATGTTTGAATGCATTCACGTCAAAGTGAGTTGAACACAAATTCGATTGTAAAAATCACATTTGGAATCAAAAGCTACAAATCATAGCTTCATGTTAGCGTCAATTCCAATCCACAACATTGATAGCTTGTTTGGTTTGGCAATGTGTTTTCCAAATCTGCGGCAAAAAACCACGTCCATGTAGAAGCTTCATTTCATAGCTTCTTTGTTTTCAAGTTTAATAATGCCTTGGGATGCGAAAATGGCAATCCAGCCGCGGATCCAAACACAGGCTCAAACATATCAAAATCAATTTTATGTGTTTTGAATCACTTTTGATTCTCACTAGCGTGAAACTAAACACCACCAATATTACTTTTCTTAATAGAAGATATTGATGAGAGAAAAGTGGACAAAATTTAAATTGAAACCGTATTGAATAATAAGAGAATGATACATCAAATGAGAAACAACTAACTAGTATAACTAACTAACTAATATCTAGTGTACTTAACTTGTATAATTAACTAACTAATGTATCTAATAACCAAGTTCCTAGCAAAGTTAACATCACCAAGTAGTAAATTTTCCAGCACCTCATATATCCATTTCATTTCACTCCCTAACTTACATTGATGGCTAGGGATTGAGAAGAGTTAGAGTTGTGTGTTTTTAAATTATTTTGGGAATAGAATTGCCATTTTCTGATGCTGAAAATAGCTTTAATTGGAGTAATAAACAGTGTTTTAATATTTCATTTTTCAATCACACCTACCTCCCTTGAACACTAATTGAAAATCTTCAAGTTTAATTCATTTTCACCACACACACTTCTCAGAAGGACAAGTTGATCAATGCTTTCAAATTTCAGTATTTCATAATCAGCTTCCAAGATCACTCACATGTTCAAGTACCATTAGTCCACTTCATCCAAAATAACAATTTAAAGAGTTTGACAACAAATTCAACAAACCCATCTACTGAATTCCTTGAAAACAAAATAAGAGAACAAACAAAAACAAAGTTAAATATGCTAATTTAACTTTGAAGCCAAATATAACAACAAATTATACTAAAAATATTGAAAAAGGAACCTGATTGTGAGAGAGAAATAATAGAGAATTCATGAGATGAAGGTGAAACCCAAGATGGTAAATTACTTGATTTCTTAAAATTAATATTGAAAGATGAAATTTTTGAGGTGTTTATAGGTTTTGGAGATACTGAGGTTCCAAGAGGAATTGACCGCATTTCGTGGAGGGTTGTCTTTCAGCTGAATGAAAGAATATTGGTGGTTACAAAAAAATTATAGAGAGAGTCATAACACTGAGAAAGGTTAGAAGTTTGGTTAGCTAAGCTACCCTTTACAAATTGGTTGGTTAAGTTATCAGTTTCCAAACTTGTGGGGTCACTTGACATTGACAACCTTAGAGACAACTGTTAAATTCCTTGAATCTCCATCTATTCTTTCTGATTTTTTCATTTTGAAAATGGATTTTTGTTTTCTATTCATGTTGCTACAATTGTGATGTTTAATAAATATCTAATTTTCTAATATTAATCTTGTTCAAAACTGTGTTTGTATAAAAAATAAAGCATGTGGAATTAAAAAAATTACATTTTTAGATGGAATACTTTCATAAAAAAAAAAAAAATAACCGATCTCGCTTTGACTTAATTTGAGTTTAACAACCCATGTGTAGCGTGTACCTCGTGTGAATGGTAACAAAAGCAAAACATCAAAAGTGGGTTGTAGAAGATCCAATACCCAAATGTAGCCGATTTTAGCATTCAATTCAATACATCAAAAGTTGGATGGAAGAGACATTAATGCACTTATGCTATGCAACCCATCCACCGCTCTAGAGCATGATGTTTATGAGTTAGTTAGAGCGTGTGTATTTTATATAGATATATATACACGAAGAAAAATTAAATTACATCTAAAGAGTTACACTAATAATTATATTTGTAAATTGAGAAGTGTTACTAACACACTTTCTAACATATACCAATTAAATTCGTTAGGACCGACATAGATTTTAGCCAATCAAAAAAAGAGTGTGTTGAAAAGTATGTGTTGTTAGCATTATTCTTATAAATTTTGACATTAATTTATGATCATTTCTTATGTTATTTAGATGTGTTAAGATTAACTTCAACAGTAAAATTATATGTAACGTTGGGCATCTTGAAATCAATAAAGATGTGTCCACATCATTATGCAAAATAAAATATGACTACCTTGTACAAGAAGTATGAAAAAAACTGTATACTATAAAGAATTAGAAACCCTTCTATATGATTGCAAAAATTAAGGTAACAAGTATCTGTTTTGGCCATAAAACAACACCTAGAATTGAAGCATACACTTAAAAATTAACGGCAAGGTTTCTTAAAAAGGCCAAGGTATGTGGAGAGGTAGACTTGCCAAACAAAGAACACCAACGAGGAAGCTTCTCGAGAATTCGTTCAGTTATCGGTGTTAATATGTCCACATCAGTCCGAAGTTTCAAGAGATAACCATCAATGCTTGGTGTAGAACCTGACCTCCAGTAAAGTGTCAGGTCAAACAATCTCGGCGCATTCTTTCCTCCGGAATACTGAATTATGTGCCAACCGTCGACACCGCTCTTTCTGTCAACTGATATTAATTCTTCAGAACTTCTTGCATCTGAGTTTCAGTGAAGAACACTACATCAGACTTGATAATATCATGTGAAATAGTAACACTAGCAAATAAAATGAACAATCGTTCTGATCGATGCATTAATCCATTTCCATTATGAAACTTTTGTGATACAATTTTATAACAGTACCATTTAGAAACACAAAATTGGTGCTCCATATACATATATTGACAAACTAGAAATATTCTTGTTAACAAAAATAATTAGTACCTTTAAGCTTGAAATCTTCTATTTCGTCTGTATTGATCGCAAGAACCCAACGAACAGAATCTTTTGTGTTGATTGAAACTTGTGTAATTCTTTTATTTTCCTTAGCATCACTTCCGACGTGCATTGTAGGAATATCATCCTCACTCCAACCACTCGTAGCATCATTATATGTCCGACAGCCATATTTTACAGAGAAGGTTACAAAATCAACAGTTTTGTCTTTACCACATACAAAACTTTCATTAATATGTTCTACCTCCTTATTCAAATTTCCAGGAGTGGTAGAAAATAAAGATACATATGATTCAGGAGTATGTCTTTCATCAAGTCCTCCCGTTGCATCCACGACATGTACAACCTGAAAGTACAAATCAGTAATTTAATTTATTAAACTTGTTCGTGTTAGGTAGTTGTTGAAAATGTGGTGCTTAATTTGTCAAATGAAACTAGTGATAGCATATTCACACATACTAAATAATACAAACCAGGGGAGTTCTGCATGTATGCATTATTATTTATATTAAGTACAAAATATTATTGTCAGTTAAAAAGGTAGTAGAAATACAAAAAATGGAAATTTACATTCACAGCTCTGGCAGTGTCTTCAGAAAATGGTGGAACAACACCGGATAATACAACTGCAAGTGATAAACCAAACAGCACCAAAGTAGCTAGGGTGATTGTCCCTTTTACACCTGGAAACCAAGTTATCAATTGAACAAAATGTGACGAAAACGAATACTAAATATTGTATGCTTTGAAAGTACATTCCTTTATGCTTTACAAGAAGATAATATATATCGCTTATTTATACTTTGAACTTACAAACTATAAAATTTCTCAATAACTTAAAATAAAGTCGTTTAATACCCTGTCCTGGAATTAAAAGACTCAATAAAGTCTTCATATAATTCACAAGAAAGTAAGACACTCATTTTACTCTCAATCAAGCCCACTTTCATCAGCAAAGTTAAATATTAACACAGTTGGCACATTTCCTTTGCATTGGTAATGTAATGTAATTAAGAGGCAGTGCTGCAAACTCAATACATAGATCGATCAATTCCTCAAATGTCTCTAACTGGAAGCAAGTAAAATTGCTAGTGATAAGGAAATTTTACTGTTGGATCTTCTGAATAAAAGAAACATCCATAACCACAGTAATATTACAAGGCCTTCTAGTTATAACTTTTATAAATTTCATGCCTTCATTATATATAATTTTTGTATATTTAATCTTATATTTTCTGTCCAAAAAAAATCTTATATTTTTCTATCAATTCAAAATTATGCATCTAAACAATATAATTGAAATTTAACTTAGAAATCCGTGTCTGAATCTTTGTAAGATCCCAAGAGGAAGATATAATTTTGAATTGATTACATTTCTGAATTTAAATCATATTTCTGCAAAGCAATTTCAAATTTGTGATTCAAATGGGACTTCAATGATCAAAGTAAGTTGGATTCTAAGTTTCACACCAAACCAAACTTTTTTTTTTAACTGATATGCTACTAGTCTAAACTCAAATTAGCCTATGACCAGGTTCATCTCAATATAATTATTTCTCATATGCTGTATGAGAGGAGAATTTCTTTGAAAATTGGCATAAAATGAAGCAATTAGCATTCCATTATCACAATAATAAGATTTCAATGTTACTTGCAAAGGAGTTGTACAGTAAACAAACCTGAAAGATGGACATATGAAAGAAGATACACCAAGGTCAAAGACAAGAGAGCAGCAATATATGCAGCAATCACAAAATTTCCCAACCATTCAGGAGTACCCCCAGGATTCCTGCACAGTAAATAACTGTAAATTAGAAGCGGAGTATACTTAAAGATCAACCTTTGTGTGACAAAATGGATGGTGCAAACAATGGTCGAGTTTAACGACAATAGTAAAGTTGTGGTGAACGCAACTGAGTCAAGGTGGCAAGGATGGTGGAAGCAGAGTGAAGATAGGAATGTCTTTCCGGAGACTTTAAAATCTACAATATTACAACTGCAATTTACGGTTGCGGACCGCAATTTAAAATTATAGATTATTATATATTCATTTCATTCACCATAAAAGTGGAGTCTGCCATCAACTTCTTTTACCATTTGATAATTGAAGTATTTTTTATGCTAAATAGTTTGAGTGATCGATGGTGGTGACAATATTATGATTTTGTCTTTTTTTTTTATCTTAGAAGAGATGGTAAAATCACCAACATAGGGATGTGATACATTTTTAAAATTAAAACATCCCTTCAAAAGGTTAAACGTTTCAAGAATTTGCTTTTGATGCTGCAGCTGTCAGACTACTGAAGAACACAAATATGTAAAATTAAAATAGGCAATAACACCCCAAGTTAGAGAGAGAGAGAGGTTTACCTATCAAGTCGAACCATACCCCCTATGATTGTAGCAGCAAGCCGGATAAAAATTCCAGCAGAAAATAAAATTGGCGTAGCTAACCCGAGAACTAGGGTTGCCAGTTTGAGTGGCTTAGGTAACCTGGCTGGGGATAGTGTTGCTTCAAAAAATCCAACTGGACATTTCAACCAAAATTTTAGTAACAGGTAACAAAAGTAGTTCTAACAAGGACAAAGATGAGGAAGTGATACTTACATGCAAACGAGGGAGAAACTAACCAAACAAGAGCCAAGTAAGAAGACCCAATCTTAAAATAGTTCCCCAAAATGAGAAGGATAAGCCACTGAAAGGATCCGGCTTTATAGAGCCATCTTTCAGCCTCCAGTTTGACAAGATCAGCCTGAATAATGGGGGGAATTTGCTTTCTCTTAGAATGTAGATTCAAGAGATATTTTTGAAATAGAAGATAACCCAAATGTTGACCGGTCAATGCTCCCAGAATAGCCGGTGCGCCAAATAATCCAACCACCAACCACGGGCTAGCAACATAGGGCACCGGTGATGATGATATCAAAGGTATCAGAAATGCAACAAGAAGGGAGAAACCTAAGGCAAACAGCCACATGAGGAGAACACCCAAACATGACAAGGCCAATGAAGCTGCAGCTGGTATACCGCCCATAAACAATGATGTAGCCCATATTAGAAGTGACTGCATTATTACTGAATTGTGGAGCAAATTAGCGAACTTTTGACGGTATACAACCATATATGTTCCCTGAAAATATCAGACAGTTACCATTTATTAGAGCCTAATGATATCAAGGCAGCATAGCATGCTACAACAACACTTGTCATTTGGAAAACTAATACCCCGCATACATAATAAAGCACAGAAATAGTATATGGTCGACATAACCAAGAAGAACAATTAAGTTTTTACAGCTACAAATTACCAAAATGTCAAAATATATGGCCTTGTTATTGCTGATATCTTCCTTTGACTCTGTTGAGCTGCCTTCTGGAAAATGAGAAGATGCACCAATATGCAGCAGGAAAGCAAGCATATTCTCTCCCAGATGTTGAAGAGAGCCTTTCGTTAAAAGCTCTAATTTGTCATTCTACACAAAGAAAAACATAACATTATATTACTGTCATTAGATATGTGAAAATATGTTATAAAGTATTTCTTTCTCCCAAGCCAACTTTTTGCAAAATATTTTCAACCAACACAAATGAATTTCATGATTGGCAATAAAACACAACAAAAAGCAAACCAAGTAGTATTACATAGGATGGTAAGGCGAGAAGGAAACCTTGGTATGATATACAGCAGTATTATCTACATATGCAAAATCAAGCCCAGAAAGGCCAGCAACATCTTTATACACTTGGAAATCTGTTGCAGATTTTATAACCCCCGAAGAAAAAAGATCCTGAGGTATAAATCTTGGTTAATTTGAGTGCATATTCAAAAAAAGTTTGAAAATATTAAAAACATGGATAAAAAATTTGCTATAGAACAAAAGAATAAGGAAGGAAACCTGCAAACCTGTGCAACAATTTGACCGGAGGGGTACTTTGCTACTGAAGCATAGTTCTCAATAGCCCATGGATGAGGACCAGCCTACTAAATGCAAGTGGCACAAACACGAACTTATTATCAGAATTAACAAACTCTAGAAAGGATAAGATTTAGAAGTCAAATAACTTAGCAAAAATGAGATTTCCAAGCCTCGGCAAATGAAGATTGATAAATAATTTTTAATGTGAAATAGACTTTTTCACCTCCTTTTGGAGGGCAAAATCAAGATCGAAAGTAACAATACATGATTGACCTTGACCACCATTAACAACTAGATGTATTATCAATGGAAGAACAAAAATTTCATTAGAAAAAATGAATAAATGTTGGAAAAACTCAAGTTTACACACCTGAAAAATACTAGACTTCCCTCCAATGCCCATGGCCTCTAGATCAATAGCCATTTGAACAGTTTTACTCCAAGGGTGCTGCAATAAATAAATAAAATGGTAAGATAAGAATTTTTACATAATAATTGTGTTTCAAATACCGGCAAGAAAATCATTCTAACATTTAGATTTCTTCTAATCACAACATCAGTCTTATAATCAGTACAAATATCCATGTCTTTCAAACAGCTGAGAAACAAATATGAAAACTACGAAAGGATGCATTGACAAGTAATTCCATACCTGAGTTATGAAGCTATGCGCACCATTAAGACCCTCCTCTTCACCGGTATTAAATAAGAATATAACACCTTTCTTCAATCCATGAGCCCACTGGGAAATTCCACGAGCAAGTTCCAGCATAACACCTACACATGAACTGCAATCTCCTGCCCCTTCGCTGTTAAATTAAAGCTATAAGTTTAGCAGAAATTAATAGTGTCTTTAACTAATCAGAAAACTTCAAATCATCAAATCAATAGGTGTTGATAAATTGTGATATGATTTCATACGACATGATGATGGGGATGATGTTAAACCAAAACATACATATTAGCATATAAGATATGATATGCCAGCCCAATGTTCGGTCATACATAAACTCAATCATATTAGAAACAAAGACGACAGTGATTGCCTAAAAAAGAAATATGGGAGCAAATAGATAAAGAAAACATACGTTGAAAAAACAGTATCAATATGAGATGAGACGAGAATGGATTCTTCTCTAGCTTCGGACATATATTTTGGCGAGATTCTTACTACGACATGATTCAGATCTGAATAAACAAGTGATCTCCCCGCAAATAAGCCACTATCCAGTCGATTTGCACCAGATTCTACATGAAAAATATCCACTTCAACATCAACCTCCCAGTGAGCTATTTTCTTAATAGTTTCGCAAGCTGTCAAAACATACTGCAGTTCAAAGCATGTTAAATTAAAATAAATGTTTACTAATAGACCATGGACTAAGAAATTACTGCAATTAGTTGGATAACTTGTTGTTACTCCCCTTGATCACTGAATAAAATTTGTAACTTAAGTAATGAAAATAGATACATTGCATTGGTATATATTTTCGTATCAATCTTTTGAGTTCTGATTTCCAACTCATACAAATTACACATAATATGAGCCTGGTTGTTTAAATTGTTGATATCCTTGCACTACGGTTCACACATCTAATAATCTACCATCATAGCCTCGAAATTTCTACATAAAGAATTTTAATATCCACAACAACAAACCAGCCAAGAGAAAATGAACCTCTTATATATTTCCTTTGAGAAAAACTCACACATTGCACACATCTTACTCATATTTCTTGATATCCAATGAATCAGTTAAAAGCCAAAACATCTACAACACTTAATAAGTTCATCAATCTTGCCTTCATACAGTGTATGATAAAACCCTACTCAAACTTGTACAAATCAACATAAAAAAACAACTTGGAATCACAAAGAATGCAACAAAACCATAGAAAGTAAAAATTAACCAAGTTGAGAATCCAACCTGCAGGGCTTGATCCAGAGCTTCAGAACCAACGGGATGAGGGCCCACCTCAGTCAAGGCCTTAACATGATTGAATGCTTCAATCTCAGAGAAACCCCTCTTTCCAGCCTGTTCTGCAGAAAGAGGCACAGGCATGCTCTGAAACTGGTATTGATAAACGGATGAACAGGAATAAGCGATGATAAAGAACAATGCCAGCCACGCAAATGATGACCTCTTTATGTTTCCAACACCAACAATGGGGCGAATTTCAGCATCATTGCTAGACTTTTCACTTGCAACATTGCTGCTTGACCCTTTCGATGCTACTGAAGCAACTTCGCGCCTCTTTCGCATCATAAGCAAATTCTAACAAGCAAATACCTGCTCAAGAGAGTGAAAAATAGGCGCTAAGGACTTGTTTGGATTAGCTTATTTGAGTTTATCCACTTACATAACCACTTGTCACACTGTTTCAGATAATTTATACAAGTCTGTAAGTTGTTTTCAGTTAATTTCCATAAGTTCTCCGGAATAGTTAGCTTATATAGAAATAGTTTGAGTTTATTTTATCTTTTGTTATAGAAATAGTTTATAGATAAACACTTATATAATAAATGCTTATGGTATAAACCTTTAATTAAGTTGTTTGTCCAAATAAGATCAAATCAACAATGCCTTGTTACAATACAACAACTACTCACGAGGAAAATTAAGGTGCCAAATACTTGTTCACTGATCAATGAATAAGAAAGAAAAGAAAAATCTCAGATAGGATTCACAAATTAAGCAAAACTGCACAAGAATTAACAAGTTTTGACATTTTGATAACGACCTAGAATGCAAGTTTGACTTTGACGTGTATAAGATTATTCAATGGAACAAACACAGAACACATGCGTGATTCTAAAACCCATGAAGAAAAAGGACCGAATTTATAAATATTTTTTATTAACAAAAAAGAAAAACTAACTTTAATCTGATATACGTTGATATCTAAATCCAAATTGAACCCATAATTGGCCAACGAATTAGGAAAATAATGGTGAAAGCGTTATGTAGATTGAGAGATAAATAAAGAAAAAGTTTATATGAATGAAAGAGAACCTGTGTGTCAGTGAATTGGAGTGAAGAAAATAGATTGATGATATATTTTGGCAGAATAAGAAAAAGAAGAAGAAGCAACAACACTGCGAGTCTTGTCTTCCGAGATCACTGTATAATATTCTGTAGGTTTAAATATGAAAATGATAACAGCAAAACCAAACAAATTTCATTTTCATCCTTACAAAATAAAAAAAACTTATCGAAGTTTAATAGTTAAATAATTAATAATTTTAAACTTACTTCATGCAAATTTTAATATATTTGATTTTAATTCTTATAAAATAAAAAATATTAAAAAAATTTGATTTTAGTTGCTACTTAATAATAAAATGTTTTATTTTTATATACGATTTTTATAATAAATAGTTTTTATATCGTATAATTCATATATGAAATAAGTGTTTGTATCGTACATGAAAAATACAATAATTATTAAGTGTATTATAAAAATAAAGCACAAATAAACATTTCTTAATAAATAATTAGTGTTTTTTAATTTCGACAATATAAACATAAGAACAAAAATTGAAACTATTTAAAAAAATTGATCTTGAAGACTTTATTTATAAAATTCATAATTT
>JBBPBQ010020324.1:10247135-10299480 GCA_037974755.1 Cicer yamashitae
GATAAACAACAAAAACTGTTCTTAAAAAATTTAATAAAAATTTGAAAAACAAGTCGAATGAAAACCAATAGAAACAAACTAAACAATTTCAATGGTTTAGTTTAGTAGTAAAATGATAAGCATTGAATTTATGAATGGTAAATTCCATTTTTGTTAGAGTTATTAAAAATATAAATTTATTTATAAATATTTATTTACTAAAAAAACAAAATAAAAAGTAATTCATGATAAAACACGATAAAAATGCGGACGGTATTTCTGCTAATTTTAACAAAATTAACAACGTAGGTTAGCTAATTAAATAAATAAAAGTTACCCCTTTTATTAATATTTGAAAATTTTATATATCTATGTTTAAATGATTGCCACTTGTAGTTTTGTTTTTTTCTAAAAGTAATGAATAGCTGATAAACTTGCTCATAATAGATAAACTTCTAATCGAAAGTGTAACACCTAAACTTAAGTAAAAATGTTTAAGATTTTTTTATATAAATAATATGGAAGTGCTGAAATTAAACGATGGAAAATGCTTACAAGTTAAAATTGTTCCGTTAATTTAAAACCGTTGAAATATCTTGCAACATTAAATTGCTTAAGACTTTAAAACAACTTTTAAAATAAAGAAATTAAGACATAATTTAAACACTAAATCTGATTCAATTTCCACTCAATAATAGTAAAAGGTTAGAGAACAATTCAGATATTATTTAAACTTATAACGTGCAGTGAATGCCATAAACTCATGTAATAAACTTTTGGGTTAGTTTTACCCTTTGCCTCGTTTTCTGTTATAAGCCCATTATAGCTAGTCGTTGACTCGTTGTTGCAACTAACTCCGGAGGGAGTGTTAAGTGTTAACTATACAAAGCATAGCTTGTGGCTTGTACTATGCATGCTATTGATGGTGAGTGATTTCAAATATTAATTGGAGAGATCAATTGTTTCCAACCTCGGTTGATTTATTATAATATCCCTTCTTTTACAAAAATAACTAAAATGCGCTATTATAAAGAAAAAAAAATATTAAAATGTCATTTTTTTAACCTCTTTACTAGGTTAAATTTTTTTTTTGTGTGCAGAGATCGCATCTTTGTTTTGAAATATTTTTTTCATTTTAATAATGGAATAATTGATTATTTAATAAATTAAAAATAACTAAAATATTTTTAAAAACAAATATTATTAATAAAATAAAATAAATGCGGTTGAGTAGATGTGTCAAAACAAATAAAGTGTTATATTATTTTAACAACGCACTCCTATTTTGTAGATAAGTTTATAGTTTATATTATTATAACAACTCTCTTCCATAGATAAATTAGCCACTTAATTCTATTTTATTAATAATTTCCTCCTACTTTTTTTGGATCTAATAAATAAAAATAATAAAAATAAAAATAATTAAAAATAGTAAATTATATTAATAACATGAAACAAAATACATTAAATCAAAGAAAAAAATACATCAAATTTTGGAGGTCATTTAGGTGGACATCATTAATTTAAATTTGATGTGTTTTTTTTTATTCAATTTGATGTATTTTTTTCTTCGATTTAATGTATTTTGTTTCATATTATTAATATAATTTACTATTTTATTATTATTATTATTATTATTAATTTTTATTTATTAGATCCGGAGAAAAAATAAGAGGAAGTTGTTAACAAAATAGAATTAAGTGGCTAATTTATCTGCAAAATATGAGAGAATTGTTATAATAATATAAGATTATCTGCAAAATAGGAGTGGATTATTAAAATAATATAACTAATTATTTGTTTTGGCACATCTGCTGCATTTTTTCTTCAATTTAATGTATTTTATTTTATTAATAGTATTTTATTTTTTAAATTTTTTTAATTATTTTTAATTTATTAAATAATCAATTATTCAATTGTTACAATGAGAAGAAGAAAAAAAATTCAACACGTGTACATGGTCGCACCAAAAAAAGATATTCAGTTAGTCGCAAGAAGCAAAAGTACTCTATTAAAGAAGTTAAAATGTAAAGCATTTTACTATTATCTTTTTATAATAAAGTATTTTGGTTACTTTTTAAAAGAAAGGGGATATTATAATAAATAAACCCCTGATCTCTCGTGTCAAATTTGGGTAAAAGTATTCTCGTGTCGAAGTTAAAATGTAGGGCATTTTAATATTATTTTTTATAATAAAGTATTTTGGTTACTTTTTAAAAGCAATGGAATATTATAATTAATAAACCTCTAGTTTCGAGTTTTGTACCGTGCACCTCCTCCTATACCTCCCACTCCCTTATTTCAATGAAAAAGTCTATAATGCCATTTTTTATCATGTATAAAACAACAATAAAATTTACCACTCCACATCCCCAATCGAAAATTACCAAATATTTTATAATATTCGAATATTTAATAAATTCGAAATAAAAAAGTAAGATTTTTTATATTTTTCGATCATTTGGTTAAAATGAAATTTTCGAAATTGTATTTTCCAGTAAATTTCAAAACTTTGGCTAAACTTGAAATATTCGAAATGAAATATTCCAGAAAATCATGTTGTGTTTTGAAATTTTGGATTAATTTGAAACATTCGAAACAAGTTTTCCAGAAATCATACAAAATTTCGAAACTTTAGATGAATTCTAAACCTTCGAAATGTATTTTTCCATATTTTTTCAACGCATTCGAAACTTTGGTTGAACTTGAAATATTCGAAATGCATATTTTTTTGAAAGTTTCATTAATTTGACTCTGACTGTTTCGAAAATTTCATTTAATGAGAAAGTTTCGAAATGGAAAGTTTTAAAAATTTCATTTAATAGAAAGTTTCGAAATGGGAAAGTTTTGAAACATAAAGTTTTAAAATTTTCATTTAATGGAAAATTTCGAAATGGGAAAGTTTGAAAATTTCATTTAATGGGAAAGTTTCAGAATTTTCATTTCGAAACTTTCAGATTGAATGAAAGTTTCTTGCATTTCAAAATTTTGGCCTTATTCGAAAAGGTTCGAAATTTATGCTTCGAAAAATTGGGATTCAATGAAATCTTCGAATGTTTTCATTTTGAAATTTTGAAGTTCATGTAAATATTCGAGAGTTTCATTTTTTTCTTATTTTTGTATTTCGAAAATTTGGCCTTCCTTTGAAATTTTCGAAGATTGGTAAATATTTGATTCGGAGAAATGAAACTTACGAATGAAATTGGTGAAAAAAAGGAAAGGTAAATTTTTTGGGAGTTATTATAGATAAACCGAAGGACATTTCAGACTTTTCCATTGGAATGAGAAGGTGGAAGGTACAGGATGGGGGTGCACTGTACAAAACTCCCTAGCCTCTCGTGTCAAATTTAGTTCTTTCATACATAAGTTTCTGCATTTGTTGGCTCATTCGCAACAATTGGACATAAGGGTTTTAGCCCATTAAAAGTCTCCATTGCATTTGCACTACCAACTAACAAGCTCCCCGCCACGTTACAAATATTGAATTTTGTATCCTACGTTTAGATTTATATTTTCACATTTATAATTTTTATTTATTATCTTTTCAAAATAGTCTTTATGGTCAATAAAAAAAGTAAAAAATTTCGGACAATTCATATATACTTCCTTCCAAAAATCTAGAAAAAATGATTTTTTTTCTCCAAAATTTTTGAATTAGAAAACTCGTTTTTGAATTTTTCGATAGTTATTTTTTATTTAAAAATTTCATTTTCAAATTTTTTGATTAATAAAATAATTATCAGAAATTCAAAAAATGAATTTTCTGGTTTTTAAATTTTATTTTCAACTTATTTTTTGTGTTAAAAATTTTTCTAAACTTTTTTTACCTATCAAAAAATTCAAAAATGAAAAGTTTGGTAAGCAAAATTTTTTCTCTAATTTCTTTTTTTTTTTTAATCTAAAATTCTGAAATCAAAAAATTTGATATATAAAAAACAAATTCAAAATATTTCAATAAGAAAAAGAAAAAATAATAGAGATAAAATTGGACTTTTTTTTTTTTATGTATTGAGATAGAAATCAAAATGGGGAGATATCAAATCAGCTCGCTAGTAATCTTTTATCTTGCTCTCTAGATGAATTAAAGCAAATAATGTGTTGGGCCGTCTATTTGATTGTCATCTTATTTGTTTATTTATTTTTCGAAAATCTTAAAATATCATTTAAATTTATTAATCAAAAAATCTTATTTGTATTTTAATTTGAGACAAGAGAAAACAAACAAACCAGCTTGGTGTATATTTACTATGTAAACATGTTTAAAAGCAAAAGGTGTCGGGATACAGGAGCAGTGACTATGGAGGGTGTGCTGCGTAATCCCAGCAACATTAGTGGAAGGTGTTGAGCAATTGGAGAGACGGTAAAACCGTGCACTTTTTCTTTTGGATTTAGGAGTAAAAGGAGAGGAAGTCTTTGGATGGAAAATTAGTTTTTGTACCCCCTCAATTTGGGTTGTACCCCCACAATTTATCAAAAACCTAAAATTACCCCTTTATTTTCATTCAATAAATGGTAAAAACAAAAATTACTCTAAAATCTCACCCCCTCAATCAAATTTCCGGTATGTAATTATTTCTCCTAAAAATCCGGTACACAATTTATAACTACCGGAAATTTCAAAACTAAGAAATTTTCAGTTGTACAACCGGAAATTTCCCCAACAAATTTCCGGTACGTTATTTATATACCGAAAATTTCAAAATTTTGAAATTTTCCTTTCAATACCGGAAATTTCAAATTTCCGGATACAACTCCCATAAATTTCATTTTGAAATTTCCGGTATTGAATCATAACTACCGGAAATTTCAAATTTCCGGTATTAAAATTAATTAAATTATTTAAAAAATAAAAATCCTAATAATAAATTAAAATAAAATATATTAATAAATTATAGATTAATTTTATATTTTAATTACTATTATTATAATTAATAATTATAGTTATAATTAAAAATGATTATAATTAAAATGATTAAATTATATTATAAATTTTAATAATAATCCGGTAGGAAGTTTCACGCCTATAATTGATGATCGGCCTGTATTTTTTTTTAATTTAATTTATTTTATTTTTTTTTTACGCAACTTCCTATTTTTCTATTAAATGTATTTTGATTTTTTAAAAATTTATTATTATTTTTTAAATTAAATCAACAATATTTTATTTTTGTTATTATTATTTATTAGATCGGAATAAAAATAGGAGGGAGTTGTTAACAAAATAAAATTGTGTTGCTATTTTATCTCCAAAATATTAGGAATACGTTGTTTTGGCATAGTCAACCATTTTAAATTTGATGTATTTTATTATATTTTATTATTATTATAATTATTAATTTTTATTTATTATATTTATCTGCAAAGCAACAGTTGTTAAAATAATTAAAATTTATCTATAAAATAGGAGAGAGTTGTTAAAATAATATAACACTTTGTTGTTTAGACACATTTAGTCAACCGCATCTTGTTTCTTCAATTTAATTTAATGTATTTTTATTTGATTTTATTAATATAATTTTCTTTTTATTATTATTAATATTAATAATATTATTAAAATTTATAATATAATTTAATCATTTTAATTATAATCATTTTTAATTATAACTATAATTATTAATTATAATAATAGTAATTAAAATATAAAATTAATTTATAATTTATTAATGTATTTTATTTTAATTTATTATTAGTATTTTTATTTTTTAAATAATTTAATTAATTTTAATACCGGAAATTTAAAATTTCCGGTAGTTATGAGTCAATACCGGAAATTTCATTTTGAAATTTCTGGAACATGTGCCCGGAAATTTGAAATTTTCGGTAGTACAATTTGTTAACCAGAAATTTCTCAGTTTTGAAATTTCCGGTAGTGGTTAAGGGGTAAGATTTTTGAGTAATTTTTTTTTACCATTTATTGAATGAAAATAAAGGGGCAATTTTAGGTTTTTGACAAATTGTGGGGGTACAACCCAAATTGAGAGGGTACAAAAACTAATTTTCCTTTGGATGGAGTGTGAGAAATAGAAATATATAGAAGCCTCTTACTTTTTTCTTACTCAAGCCTTTACTTTTTTGGGAGAACATTTATGAAGGAATAAGATAAAAATAGTAATTTAAAAAAGGCTAAATACCACTCGTAGTCTCTTAACTTAATTTCAGTTAACGATTTAGTCATTTATATATTTTTCCGATTTGATACTTTATGTTTTTAAATAATTTCAACGTTATCCTTTAAGTGGAGTTCCGTTAAGAAAAAGTTAAAAAATCTTTCATCCGTTTTCAGAAAAAGTTACCCTTTATGTTTTAGAAATATTTAAAAAAATTCAAAGTTTGTTCTAAGTTTGACAGTAGGATTGATTCGTTAAAACTGAAGCGAGATATTTATACTCCATAGACACCACTTCAGATCGTTGATCATCGTTCCTAAAGGTTTGATAAACATATGCAATGATTTAGAGGATAGATTTTTTAACATTTTCTTAACGAAATCCCACTTAAAGTGTAGCGCTGAAATTATTTAAAAACACAAATGAGCAAATTCAGAAAATAAATAAATAAATAAATAAAATAAAATAAAAGACTAAATCGTTAACTAAAATTAAGTTAAGTGACCACACGTGGTATTTAGCTTATAAAAAACAATAAAATTATTTTTTTTTAAAGTAATAAATTTAAAAGAGGAATGTTTCTCACAATCTCTAAAACACTCTCTTTTGGACACTTTTTTTTTCTCTCGCTTTGGAGTTATTTCTTATTAATTAGAGCACTCCCATAATTGTAGTTGTTGGAAAGGTTCTGTTTTTTTCTTTCTTTTTTTCAAGAAGTTTGGGGTTTCACGTGATTAGTGAGAAAAATGGAAAATCATATATTTTAATTTTTTGTTTAATGAGAGTGTATCTTTACTTCAATTTTTTTTTTTTGACAAACAAGCATGTGTTTTAGATTTGAGAAAAAAAATTGCTAACAGTGTCTACAGTAGAACTCAATATGGGTTCATTAAATGATTTTATTGTGCTACATCATTTCCAAACAACTCATTAAGTTCATTAAATAGGGTCCACTATACCACAAACAAAATCATACTAGGTCAATAACTTTAATTTATACATTAATATTTTAATTATATTTAATTTTTTACAATTTAAAATATTAATTTAAATATTTAAATTAATATTATTATACATTATTTTAATTTAAATTTAAAATAAAATTGAACTTAAAATTTTTATAGCAATAATAAAAATTAAATGTTAAAATACATGACATAAATAATTAAAAATAATAAAAGTAAATAATAATAGGGTAACGGACATAAATTTATTATTAATAATAAATTAATAAAAAAGATAACTGTTATATGAAAGTACCGTTCCTTCATGAGAGAACCGTGATTACAGCTTGACACAACTCCAACGGTAAACTTCCGAAAAACTCACGGTTACGTTATTCCACGCTAACGTACGAACTTAATTTTACTCCCGTTGGAGATGCTCTAAATCAATTATCCGTAACATGGTTTTGAAAAAGATTGATGTGGCTCAATAAATAAAAAAGCATTAGAAAAAAAAAAGTTTTTTGGGATATTGTTTGATTTTCATTTTAAAAATTTTATTTTAGTTTTTTAAAATTTAAAAATTAAAAATATTTTGTAAAATTATTTTTAATATTATACTTTATAAAACTAAAAAAGCAAAACACATGAATGGTGTTTTACTTTCCATTTTTTCAATTTTTTTTAATTCTTTAGTCAAAAACTATTTTTAAAAGTTAGATTATCAAATAAATTTTTTATTTTTCTCATCTCTAAATTTGTTTTTATAAACAAATATCTCAAACAAGTTTTTTCCTTAATTCTATTGTTTAAAATAGTTTTTTAAATCAAATTTGTAAAACAATTTTTAAAAAATAAAATATAAAAGTGTTTCAAGAGTCTAAAATCCTCCTTTAATCTAAATTTTTAAGCTCCCCATATTGGAGGGACTTAATCAAATGAAGAAGAAAAATAAAATCTTATACAAGGTGAAGAGAAAGAGACTACTTACCGTTCCAATACCTTTTTTTTTTTTTCCTTTTTCCTCAAAATCCTTCCATCACTCTCTTCAAACTCCAAAACATAATCTAAAGGGTCTCTCAAGTGCCTATAGCAAAAACAAAAACGTAAAAATAGAGAGTGAATTTGTTGTGATAAAAAATACATAGTGACAAATTTATAAATTTTTATTAAAAATTAGATTTTACATTTTGTTCTCAAACATAGCCCTTTACTCTGTGATTTGGACCTCATATCAAATACCCTCGTGAGGTGAGACTCCCTTTGGATCCAAAAGAGGGAGGTAAGACTAGATCTTCAGTCAATTGAATTCTGGACCAGAATTTGGTTTTATAGTAACAAAAATTTATTTTGTAAAATTAATTATGGCTATAACTGAATTAAAAATAATGTGATTTATGTTTTAAATATATTTATGTAAAAATAAGTTAAATATTAAATTCGAGCTTAGAAATGAAAAATCAATTCAATAGACGACAACTTCAATTTTTTGTTTTGATGTGATAAAATTTAATTTCAAATTAAAATCACTTATAAATACAAAATCAATTTTATTTGAGAAAAGCCAAATATATCAAAATAATCATACACTTCTATAATCAATTTTAACCCCTCTAAAAATAGAACTAAACAGACACTTGCTCTAGAGAACATTGTACAACTTCTTGATTATTCATAACATTTAATATCTTGGTTTTTTTACAATTTTTTGGACAAAATTTACAATTTATTACATATGTACCATAAATTATACTATTACCCTAAATTTTAATACATTTTAATAACATAGAAAATTATTATAAATTAATGTCAAATTTATAAATATAATTTATATTATAGTAATTTTTAATACAACAATTCAAAAAAAAAATAATACAACAATTAAAAAAAAAACTCTTCCCACACAATGTTATTATAAATATTAAGAAAATAAAAATAAAAATACAAATAGTAGTCAATATACACTCTATTTGATGAAAATAGTGTTCAAGTTTTATTCAAATTATCCTGGTTATCTGTTATATGTGTATTTAATGATTTTTTTAAAAATTTTCTGTGCCGGATATGGAACTGTAATATTGGGATTGTCAAATATTAAAAATTTGAATGGATAAATAAAAAGTATAATATTATATTATATATATGAATTTTAAATTGTAAATTTACAAAAATATATTGGAGAGAGATGTACTAAATCAAATTTTAACTAATATTTTTAATATTCTTTTTAAATAATGACATAATAATTAATATACGTAGATAATTTTATATAATAAAATTATATTTTTTAAAATATATGAAATCGTTATTTTTTTAATTTAAAAATATGAATAAATAATCAAAAGTGTGACTTTAAAATAAGAAATAGATGAAAAAAAAAACTACAATTTAGTAATTGAAAATTTAAAAACCCTAAAACAACCGAACGAACCCACTCGATAAAAAAAGCAACCACATTAAACTCAACTGAGTCGTATCAAACTCAACTAGCCGGAAAACACCGACGGAATGGGTAGTAGGAAGGAAGGTCGCTATAATCAGTAAGAGAGTCCACTTTTTCCTTCTTTGCATGCTTGTAAACTTTGATAGTTAATAATAACTATTGTAATTACTGCAATTTTTGTTTCTCTTGTTTATTATTTGTTTTGTACCATTTCCGTCGCTAAATTTTCATAAATCATTTTTATTACTATTGAATTTGAAATTTGAAACATCCTTAAAATTTATTGGTTGTAATTACTGAATCCAGCATACTTTACTTACAGCGGTAAAGTTAATTTTAATTTTACTGAGAGAGTCAAATATAAAGAGAAAAAAATAAACATGTAAGAAATTCAACATTTATTTTATTTATGAGTTTTTCTTTATGATTTTCATATAAATTATAAGAACTAAAATAAGACGAATAAATTTATCAGTCAAATAATATTTTTTATTTTTTTATTTCTATTAATTTTTAACAAATAATGGACTAGTTAAATATAACAAACTTATTAAAAAATGAAATATAAATATTCTTAAAATGTCATTTTATGTATACATGTATTCAATATTAATTTTTAACCTTTTAAGATAAATTAATATTAATAAAAAATATATTTAAATGATAATAATTTTATCTATTAATTTAAAATAAATAGACAGAATTGTTAATATTTTTTAAATATATTGAATGGCACAAGTAGTACTACTATATATGTACTAAATTTATTTGGGTAAAAAATATATGAACTCAGTTAATTGGATAATGAATGCATGTATGTCATTTGGGTGGGGTGGGTCTAGTGGCGCCGTCCAACAACTACAATATTCTGGGATAAAAATTGAACTGAATTACATTAATTATTTAATTTATTATTGAAAATTATTTTTAAATTTTATTTAATTTTAAATCGATTTGAAATTTATTTATAAATATAAATCAGTTTTGAATAGTTTTTCAATAAATATTTTATTTTTTTTTTAAAATTAAAAATTTTTGAAAAAATAGTTTCGAAATTATTTTGACAAAAGTTTTTTGATTTTTTTGAAGAAAAATAAATGTAACAAAAATTTTGAGAAAAAATTTCCGATTATTTTTCAAAAGTTTTTCAGGAAAAAAATTATTTTGAATTTTTCCAAAATAAATTGATTTAAATTTTTTTTATATTTTTCGAGAAAAATAAATTTCAAAATTTTCTAAAAAAAATCTTAATTGAAGTTAAAAGAATTTAAATATTATTAAATTAATTTTTAAATTATATTTGATTAACTAATTTATTTTAAATATAAGTGTTTTAATTTATAAACTATTTCTTTGATTTGATATCCTTTTATATATTATAATTAAATTTATTAATATAATTTAATTAACCATATATCTCACATCTCTCTCTAGGCTTGAGATAATTGACGAATTGCAACTTGACACCAAACTACAAAATAAGAATTACTACAACAAATACTGAAAGAAGAATTACACCTACGATATATTGCCTTATTTTCTCTTAATAAATAGAGGTATGATACAAACAACCAAAGTTAAACAATATACTTTTCTCTATATTTTTCTCGGTCAACGATATTGACCCATAAGGCCTTAACAAAAAATAATGCAAGAAGCTATGTGTATTCCGTATCTCTCTGTGTTTGCTACTATTGAATGTCCCACAAAATTAGACACGTGAAACTCATGTGACCATTATGTAGATGATCTACTCAAGGATTTCAAACCGACTACAGATACATATGAATCCACTAAAAATAAATAATTGGTGCAAATATCACTATCGATGCAACAGAAGCACCTATGGCCTATGGGTTGAGAGCATTTGGAAAGTCAAAATATGGCAGCGACCGACTGTGAATTAAATCAGGAAAAAATCAGTGAGTGCCAAACGGTCACAATGACATCGACTCTAACACTGTTTGCTACAACAGAAAGATGAAGGAAAGAAAGTATAGAGGATAGAAAGTTTTAAGAAAACTGGACTTCTATTGTTTGGTTGCTTTGTCAGAGAGGAAAGAAAGCATAAATTGGATGGACCCCTCTTAATTTGTATGCATGTTAGTATATCACGTTATTGTTTTTGTTTTTTTTTTTCTTCTTAAATTAATTTCTCTTTCACTAATCATCAATCACCTCACCTCGATTTTCACAATGTCTCTTTCCTTTTCATTTTTATATAATGTAATTATTCTTTATGTATATTAAGAAACTCTTGTTATATATCTATCTATAAATTATATAAATAAATGTTATACATAAATTTTATTTTAATGTAAAGTTGAATATGTCAATTAATAAATATGTATCGATTAATTTTTTACTTTCCTTTTTACTTTCTTTTCTATTAAACAATTAAAAAATTATTTTACTTTTCACTTATTTTTTATTCACTTTGATTTTTTCAACGTTCTTCTTTTTTTATATCCAAATAGGACATAAAGTAGATAATTTTGAAGGGAAGAAAAAAATAAAGTTTAATGACTCCACCCGCCGTATTAAATACAAGTAAAAATATTTTATAAAAATTGATGTATTTGATTTAAAATTTAAATTAATTTTATTTAATACATTTTTATTTATCTTTGAAGTTGAATTTGTTTTTTCATTCAAGTTATTTGTCTTTTAAAATGTCAAAAAAGTTATCATTTTTATTTTCTGCTTTTTAAGTTTTTTTTTTCTTTTAATATGATCACAAATTATCCTTTAAAAAAATTGATGTATCATTAAAAATTATGGTTGACAAGTCCATTTATTATTAACAATTTTATTTTATTGATATAAGATGAAGAGGATGACTAGGAAGACGATAAAGAAAGAGGGTGAATGATGATGTAATTTTTTAGAGTTTGAAGAATTCAACAATTATTATTATTATTATTTTGTTAAAAAATATTAATAATAAATTAATGGACTTGTCACTCCGCATTTTCAATGACACGTTGATATTTTCAAAGTTTAATTTTATAAATATAATAAAAGATAAATGATAAGTTTGTAAACAAATTAAAAGATAAAAGAGTCATACGTAGATAAAAATAAAATAAATGACTTAAGTATTAAACGTAAACAAGATAAAAGATATATAATGTAATTGTGTCTAATCTATTTACTTTTTTTGCTCAAGTCTTTTTGTATCATAGCTTAAGTAATATTATTTAAGGTAATAAACTCTTATCTCGGTGGTAGGGGCGAGATTAGACCGATTAACATATATGGGCCTAATTAAGGTTTAATCTACATCAAACGCAGGCTAAACAATTTTTTTAAAATATATGAGAGTACCAACACTTTATTGAAGTTTATTTAGCTCAAATACACGTCCTACACACCATTGAAAAACATGTATAGGTCTACTAGCAAAGACACTTAAAAGTAAATATAAATAATATGCTAAATACAAAATTGTCTTGTAAAGTAAGGGGTGTTACTTTTTATAAACTATTAAATTGTGAGAAATGTTAGTTTACAAAACTGACTTTTATATAAATGGTGAGTGATCCTGGTCGACTAGGCTCTAATATCATCTTAATTTTTATATAGAGTATAACTGATCCTTACAAAATCGACTTGTAAAGTGAGAAATGTCATTATTTATAAACTATTATAAAACTCAATCTCATATCCATGTAAGACTTAGGTTTTCCATTATGACTTTTTGTGTAATATTTAAACATACTAACCTACATTAATTTTTGAGATGTTCATATTTTTAGATGAAATGAAAAATAAGCTCGCACACAATTATGAAGTATTGAGTTCGAAATTGGAATATGGTATATAATATAACAATGTCAACATTTACAAGTTGAACTAGACCTAATGGATATTCAAAAGTGTTTGTATACAATAGAATTTAAATAGGATGCTATATGAAATTAGATTATTTAAAAGGTCGTATTAAATTTCAATATCAAAATTAATCTCATTTATCTATTAACTTGTTAATCTATTTATCAAAATTTACACCACTCACCACTTAATTTATGCAAGGTTTATTAAAAAAAATGTAAAGTAAGTCCTTGTCAAATTTTTAATAAGGCTAGATCAATAATTTAAATTGAGCTTTTGTGATAAATATTATGTCAACCACTCATGTTTCACATTTTCAAAGTGAACCAAAACTTTAACCTATTTTTACTCCTATTTATGACATTTGACTTAAGTAAATCTTTAAACGTAGAAAATATTATCACCGGAGGGACGAATAGTAATTCTTAACAATTAAATTATCTGTTAATTGTGATCATTATCCGAAAAGATAAATCAAAAGTTAACAAAATATTTTTTAGGAAATCAATCTATAATTTGAGGGATTAAAAACATATTTAAAATCTATTTATCACACATATTATATATTTTTTTTACATAATTTAATTAAAAAAATCCATATATTTTTCTCCCTTTAATTATATTTACATAATTTATTTCTCTTCACTTTTTCATAAATATGGCAAAATTACATATTGACAAATTAATCAAATTACAAGTGCATGTACCAGTTAAGCTGAATAGAGAATCTCTGCACATTGAGATTCTTGTAGCTACATAAATCAATCACTATCATTGAAAACGATTGGAGAATGATAAATAAAAATAACATAGAGATGCTTAATTCAAAGTTGAGGGTTTCTTTGCTGTGGAGTCGGTTGTTTGCATATCTTTTCAGTTTATTGATTCTGACCGTCTATGTCATCCTTAGTTTTTTTTTTTTTTTTAACAAAATATCTCATACTACAATATAAAACATCATTTCAAACATACATCAGTTAAGGTCGCAACTGCGAGCAACACTTGCATAGTCAAAAGTATTTTGGCATATTTATTCAAACATACACAAAAAGTATATATTATTTAATTAATTTTTTTTAAGGTGTTTAAATATTTGTGTAACCAAACAAGTATTATCCCACAATGTTGAAATTTTAGTTTAATCGACAAATATTATTATTATTAAATTAAAAATTATATATCAAATTTAAATTTAATATTTTACATGTAAATTTTTTATAATAATTATATAATCTTGAATAAGAAAAAAAAACAAAATATTTTGCCTTATACAAAATAAACAAATCATGGCATCTATTTGAAGTAATTAACGACAGGTGATCCGCGCAACCCAGCCATACTGGCAGATACATTTCTCAAATAACATGTGCCATTTATTATCACGTAGCCATATAAAACATGTTATGATTGGTGGGCACAGTGTTGAATATAATTTTTCTTTTGATTTTAGTAATCATGTGTAATGCTAAATTCGCTGTTTAAATGGGACAATCTCATAAATATTAGATCAGCTATTTATGTATCCACGTACTTCAGTCACTTTTCTAAACAACAATAAAATATTTTGAATTATTTAATTCTATTGCTCTTAATATATTTTTTATTTATTTCAAAAACATTAAATGTATGTAGTTGAATATTCAACATTAAAAATGGATAGTTTAATAATTTTGATTTGTGTTTTATATAATTTTAAAAAATTAATTATAATTAATTAACCTTTTTAATAATTGTCAAAATAATTTTTTCTTATAATAATAACCGGGAAAAGTAATCAATTATTATGAATATGAATTATTAATAAATTAATTTGTATATAGTCCACTATTATTTAGCAATTTTTTTGAAACAATCAATGTTATGTTCGTTTGTTAGAATTATATATGTTGAGGTAATGTTTTAAAAACCGACTCAGTAATCGATCTAGTAAGGGTGCTGAGTCATTAGGTCACTGGTAGAACTTTATGACTAAATCAGATTGAATCGAATAACTCGATCCTTATAAATATTGTGTTGCATATTAAACCAAATTGAATAAGATGACTTGGCATTTAAAAACAACTTGAAACTTAAAAAAATTTAAATAAATATAGGCACTTTTAAAACAAAGGTTACGGTGATATTTGAATATGTGACTTCTTTATCACTCTGCTCATTAACTTACCCACCAATCAACATTATATTCCCTAAATAAAATTTTGTTATTTAGTCATTTTATTCATATGTTTTGAATTGTGTTTTCTAAGTGAATTGTAATTAGTTGAATTATTTTGTTAAATCTAATAAGAGATTTATACCCTCAGTCACTTTAACTATTTAAGAGTATCTACAATGGAGGAGACGGATCTCACGTATACGTATAACTTATTTTATAAATTTTTAATAGTAATTTTTAATAAGTACTTAATTTCTCTAAACTAACACTTCAAAAAAATCTACTAAGTGAATCTCACTTATAACTCTATATCATTATATTTTAACAACTTTTATTTATTTTAATACAATTATTGAGTGAGACCCGCTTAAAAGTAAAAAGAAACTTTCAGTCATCTATGAACACTTATTTTTTTCTCACACAAAGAGAATGTATCTATAAAAAACAGTCATCTATAAACACTCACTTTTTTCTCTCACAATGGTGGTCCTTATATGAGATGTGCTTATATTAAGTAACTACTGTTATAGATAGTCTAAGTTGCTCAATTAATTAAGTAATTTAATCCTTAAAATCTAAATTGCCACAAGGGTAATTTGTTTTTTTCTCTTTATTATCTCAGTTGCGATCTCATAAATCCTAAAAATACATTATTATTTATTTATCTTATATATAAATATACAATAATTTGCATTTACTACTTTGAAATATCATTCTATAATTTTTAATTTAAATTTTTTTAAACTATCACTTTCGAAATTATATTTTAATTTTCGATATATTATAAGTGTTCTAATACCACTTGTATTTTTATTTTATTAATGTTTAATATTGCTGGCAGAGTAATCATTTCATGGCAAACCCAACTACTAAACGTTGTTATTATCACTTATCGGATGTTTTGTCTAAGCATCCTTTTCTTTTCTTCCCAAATATGAAGTAATGCTTTGTCATTTCCCAACTACTACAAATTTTTTTCATATGTAGTTTTTAATTTTTAATAAAGTAAGTAATAAAGAGAAAAACAGAGACAGCTAATTTTGGAAAGAACGAGAAAGGAAAGGGTATTTTTGGCACAAAGGCAGAACCCGATATTCTTGCGTACAATATATTTTTATTGTTTTAAAATTAAAAGGTTAATGTATTTAATTTAAATTTTAAATTAAATATATTCAATTTTTCCCACTCATTTATATTTATAAATATAATAATTTTAAATTAAATATATAATAATTTATTTAGAGTAATAATACAAAAAATTAGGATATAAAATACAATAATGTATAAAATAAATTATTATATTTTATTTTTCCTAGAATATAAAAATATTGTATTTATTTTTTATTTTATGTTAAATTTTGTGTTCCAATAACCACTTATCCCGATCCCCTCTTTTCAAGGCATGAACCAACCAGAATAGTATGGTGGGCTGAATAAAGTCACCACTTCTTATTAAACGGGTACGAGCAACTAGAACATCTCCAACGGTTGTCAAATACGTTCGTCCGTCAGCATGAAGTTACATAATATTCAATTTTTGACGAGTTCGGAGTTGTGCCAAGCTGTGTACATTAGGATTTCGGGTACGAGAACTTTCACAATTTAATAATGATAAATTTATAACCGTTACCTTTTTTTTTATTAATTTATGACCGTTAGTTTTTTAAAAAAATTTGTATGACCGTTGGCTTTTTTTTTTACCGTTTATTTGTATTAATTTGTATGTAAAATACATTTTCTTATTAATTGAAACAATTTGTTTTTCTTACTCTTACTTTTTCTTTCACAATTTTTGTTATTATTGTTATAAAAATTTAAGTTCAATTATAATTGAAATATTTAAATTAATATTTTAATTTGTAATAAAATTAAATATGAATAAAATATTAATGTATAAATTAAAGTTGTGGGACCTAATATAATTCTTAAGAGTTAAACCGTAAAAAATAATTTGTTTTAAGATGATGTGACACAGTCAACTCTATTTAAATGAACCCATATTAATTAAATGAATCATGTTGAATTTACCGTTGGAGATGCTCGTAGTCATCACTGGACAACACTTCTAATTGTGGTCCTCTCGTACATTGGTTATTACTTATATGGGGTAGCAAATTGCTTCCTCGAAATCACTTTGTTATCCATAATAATATTACGATCCAAGAGATTAATTTATACATTTACAAGAAGAGATACCTAACTTACACCATATTATTCATTTTCAATAAATTTAATTTATATATATCATAAATATAAAAAAAAAAAAGTTATATTATTAATCATTTTTAACCATTGAATCATTTAAAATATTTGACTTTAATTATAATAATTTTTACAATCACAATTATGAATAGTTGTGATTTGTTAATTATATATTATTTTTTTGATAAAATGTTTGAAATTAAATGATATCTTAAAATGGTAGTTCTAGTTGGTGAACGATACAAGTCTAAGTTTGCAAGAAGAAATATTTAATTAACACTATATCACTCATTTGTTTCACAATAAATATTATTTTATTAAAAAATATTATCTCAAAATAAATATTATTTTTTATTTTTAATATAATGTCAATTATTTTTTAAAATGTAATTTTCAATTATTATTATGTAAACTATTTTAAAACATTAAATTAAAATATAATTTGTTAAAGTTATTATTCATTCTCGTTCTTTTAATTATTAATATATTTTTATATGTGTGTGAAAATATAAAAACAACCGTTATTACGTGAGAGTTAGTAATAAACAATAAAAAATATATTACAACTTTCTTTTCACTCCTCATCCAAACAAACATAAGAGAAATGAATAAGGACATGGATATTGGACCGTTCACTAAAAAAAAAGCATCGATGATGGTTTTAGAAATTTTGGGATGATGAGGTGGATAGTATTGTCTAGCTATCCGCTGAAGAAAAAGAAAACCGTTATTCCTACTCTGGAAACAACGGGACCCACGTGCAAAGTGGATGGGGTCCATTCCCCAACGTTCACAGCGGAACCGCCAAGTTATTTCGAACCATAACTTTTTATTCCGCCGATTTGCGTGTCTTATTTCCTTTTTCTAATACTATACTACTCACTCGAAACAAATGTGTTTTGTGGTTGTTGGTCCACCACGTGTCAAATATGGGTTGTCTCGTTCCTCTAGGTGCGTGTTTTCAAAAAGGATGAAAGCTATCTATGGAGGCCCAATTAAAAATGGACACGTGTGTACGACATCATTAACTCTTAGCTGTGTCTGAGTTCTGGCCATTTAACCCGTGCTATACACGTTTCTGTGTTTGAAGCAGGAAATTAACCATTGTTCAAAAGGAAGTGCCACAGTATCCAATCCAGTTCATAATCAACTCAACACAATAGTACTGCAGTAGTACCATTTTTGTCACGAGTAATGATATACGAACGCCTTAAATTTTCAATCATGAATTAACATTGTTTCTATATTTTTCCCCCAAAGCATATACTAAATATATTAAATATATGAATGTCTCTAAAATATTTTATTTTTGTCACAAGTTTCTTATTTTTATTTTATTTTAATGTAAAATATCATGGTTAGAGAGTTTTGTAACTGCAAAGACACCACATAGCCGAAGGTGAATATCGTTGTCACACGATTTTAATGGCAAGATCAAAATTAAATCATTCAAATTTTATAGATAATTTTTTATTATATAATTTAAATTGCTCGATCTTAATTGAATCATAAAGACAATATGAGTCATTGAAATCATAGATATCTATTTGAAATATTCATAATTCTTTGAATTTATTTGAGTGTGTTATACTAAGTCAAAAGCAAAATTGATAGTTTATTCAAAATAAAAATTTAATTCAAATAATATTTTTCAAGCCGATTATGACTTTCCCCCCTTAAATTGGACATAATTTATTTGGTTTTTGTTGGAACTTGGCAATTAATTGGATCTTAGAACTAGTATTTTGTTAATTGAAAAAATTGTAGAGGTTTTCTATAGAAGATATTTTATACAATGTTAATGTATATAAGGTGAAGGTAAGACTTTTGGAGTGTCTCTCAAAGATAATATAATTTTGTTCATAATTGATTTCAAAATTCTATTGCATTTTAATTGAGTTATTTTATTTTGAGGATGTCGTAGTTGATAATCTGTTTTTAAAATTTTGAGTGCAAAACGTCTTAAGAACCTAATACGTGACTCATCCAATAATAATATCTTAAACACCTAATACGCGACTCATTCCAATAATAACATTTATTTTGCAAAACTGTTTTTCTGAAATTCAAAAACAACTATTTATAGTATTACCAAAAATGTAACATTTATAACTAATAATCACTTTTTTTTTTGTTTAATATGTCTCAGTAGACCAAATACTTAAAAGATATGTGTAAGTGTAACTTTAACAATTATTAACAATACTTTTTGAAATAATAAATTATTGAATTTCACTACTTTTATAGATAAAACGGTAATTTAATTTATGTTGATTTAACAACTTATATTTTTAGAAATAGATTTATTTTTTTAACTGAAATCCATCATGTCACTATTTCAACAGTAAAAATTAAAAAAAAAATGACTTATATTTTTGTTAGAGTTTTGAATCACTTTTAAAAACTATTTTACCGAAGATCAATTATGAAGGAAGTACACCCTAAGCATTCGCCATATTGCCAACCAATCCACCTGTTCCTTTCAACAATAACTCCACAATCACATCCTTTGTTTTGTTACATAACATGGATAAGGAAAAAAACTTAAATAATACATGGCACCTCTAGTTTTTCTTTTTTTGGTTTCGATTCAAAGCATCACCAAATAAGTATTTGGTTGATCGATCACAAAGCAACAACGTGAGGGGTTTTCACTCCAAAGCCAAGGGATACATGAAGTCCAAATCTGCCACCATGCGTGTTCATTTATAATTATTTGAAAGAATAGCTTCTATGAGTACAGAGTACTTATAAATTTGACAACATTCCAAAACCTATAATGTCACCAAAAGCTCTTTAATTTAGGTAACGGGGATATATTTTTCTAGTCTTGCAAAGTATTATACGTGTCTTGAACTTGTTACATATGTTACGAACTTACGGGTGTTTATCATTTTGAATATGACAAACTATTTTACTTTCAATGAATATGCAAATCTATTTATGAAATTGTAAATATAGATCAAATAATTTTTAAAATCTTGTGAATTGATAAATATATATTGTAACATATCAATTAAAATAATTTTTGTATAAATTTTTATATATAGATATTTTAATATGACATTGTAATTGAATATCTGATTTATCCACGTTAATTTCGTGTAATGTAATTTTCTCAGAGACAAATTTATTGATAAAATTTAGACGTCACATAAATAAATTTGTGAGTAAATGCAACTATGTATTGATTAATTATGAATACATTAGTTGTGATCATATTGATATGAGATATACGTGGATGGTCAAATATTCAATTAATAAGTCACATTATAATGTCTAACGATAAAAATTTAAATATAGACTGGTTTGATTACTATTTTACAATTTCAAGAATGTAATTATAAAATTCAGAATTAATTTGATTGGACACTTATAATTTAAAAAATCATTTTGTCTTTTCTGAAACACAGTTCGATTAGACAATTACCATTTATTCTGAATAAACAATTAATTGGATTAAACGTCTCTGAAATAAATAAGATTTAGGTTTTAGATGTTTATTAAAAAAAATCTTATTGATATTTTTAATTGAGAAAAAAAGTTGTGTATAGACAACGTAAACTAATTTTATATTATGAGTTAAAACGAATTGATTATTTGATTATACCGCGTAATTATAATTCTCATGGATGAATAATTATGGCAAATGAGAATTGATATCTCTAATCAAATTTTAGTTTCAATTAATCATTAGGCGTAAAACAGACACTATATACTACATCATCACTAGCAGTCAAGTTTCCCTAATTTAAAGCGAAAATAAGTTCCTCAATTTACAAGTCTCTGTTTTCTTTACTCTAATTAAGCCGTTTCCTTCAACATCCTGATAAACATTATAAAAGGCAATTTTAAACTTCTTGCATGATTCTATCTTCTTCCATACTCATTTTAATTATCTTGTCATGAGAAATACAGATGGAGAGGATCGTGGTCTATAATAAAATTTGAACAATAAAGTAAGATTAAAGACAAGTAACGTTATTATTTCGTATGTCTTAAATTACTAAAAATATCAAAGTTTTATTAAAAAGTGTGAAGAATGTATATTTTCTGGAATATGGACTACATAAAAATACAGAATAAAAATAAAAATAATATAATATGCTAATTATAATTTATTTAATAAATTATAAATGAAACACAAGTTTGACATTGATAGATAAAATATTAATATGAGATGTTTTTGTTTGAAGTATTCCTTTTTAGGTTTTATTTCTATCTTGAAGTAACTTGATCGTTTACTTCTAATCGAAAGACAACAAATAGTCAATACATTCCTATCTGTTCAAATATTATACTTAAAAAATGCAAGACTATAATATTAAATAGTACTGAATATGCAAAACTATATATAGTATTATAAATTAGATATAAAATATTTAATGTTGAGATAAAAACAAAATGAAATATCTAATGAGAAACTTTCTGCTAGTAAAATATCTAATAAAATATTAACTTGATCGTTATCGAACAATTAGTTAAAATTAGATGGTCAATCATAAGTCAATTAATTTAAATGGGAACTTGTATTTGTTTTGCTTGTTGTCTGTCTTGAGTATCTTCTAGTGTTTTTTTTATTGATGCTTAAGTTTTTTATTCAAAATTTGAAAGACATACATATAAAATACAGTCATTTTAATATTAAGATTTTTTTTCACGTATATCTTCTTTTTTGAAAAAAACTCTCAATTATATTTTGCATTAAAATTTATATATTAAAATGCTCTATTTTTTTTGAGGAGGTCGCATCCTGTCCTATAACCACATGATTTTTTCTGCAGTAGGAGATCGTATCCCGAGGATGTTTATCCTGAAGGTCAAAAAAATTAGGACATTTTACTATATAAATTTGAATGTAGAGTATAATAGAGAGTTTTTTTAAAAAGAAGATATACATGAAAAAAAACCTCATTTTACATCTATATTTGAAGAAACTTAAATTATGTTATTTTAAGTTATTAAGTTAAATTTTTACCATTAAACCGACGCAACATATATATATATATAATTATTATGTGTTGTTTAAATATCTTTAAGATGAAGGTGAAATTAAATTTATAATATACTAATTATAATTTATATTACAAATTAAATCACATACTTAATAAAACTTTAACTGATGCTTAAAATAATAATATTTTATTTGAAACATGAGAGATAAACATATATATATAATAGTTATCGTTGCATTTAGTAATAAACAGTTACGTTGATAAAAAAAATATTCGTTTATAGTTTTTCATTGGTTTGATGATTTTGAAATTTATTTCAGCCACACAATTTACATTAATTTAATTTAATTATTTATTATATTTTTCATTGATATCATAATAGTATTTTATAATAATATTTTAAATATTTTGATTCCATATTGCATTACCTTAAAATGGTAATCATAATCTCACACATTATGTACCGTTATTGAGTTAAAAGCTGCATATATGTAAGGTGTAGTTCACATTTATCAATATTAGTTCTATCAATTTAGTTAATGTAACTAAATTATCTTCTTTTATCCAAAAAAAAAAATAATAAAAAAACTGTCTTCTGAAAAACCATTTTCATGTTAGTTACATTTCAATTGTCTGAACTCTAGTTGTTAAAAAGATTCTAAACCACATATTTAAACATGTCTTAACAAACAAATCAGGACAATTAAAAACCCCAAAAACCCTGGAATAGAACAGATTAATGTGGTAGAATAATACACAATTTGTAGATGTTTAAAGAAGAACATCTATAAACCAAACCCGTGAGTGAAAAACCGAAAGGCAAAGTAGCCAATCTACTCATATAGATTCTGAAGACATAATAAAATGACAAAATGTTGAAATTGAAAAAGATGGATGTGGGTGGGGAGGTGTTGTTGTATGTGACAATGTGTGGTGGATGTGAAGGGTCGGTGAAACCAAATACCAAAATCAAACACAAATATTCATATTTTAAAGAAAAAATAAATAGTACCCAAGTTGCACCTATCAAATTAATTAATTCACACAAAGATATTCCAGTAATAAATACTCTCTCACTATCTTCAATTCTCTCTCAATAATTAAATAGGAGTGAGTGATAATTTAAACACTAAATTGATACTTTTTTTACACAAATATCCCACTTTTTTTACAAAAGTACTAAATTGTCCTACTTCGAAATTAAAATACAGAAATGTCATACTTTTTAGCTTCAGTTGCTAATGGCAATCTGGGATGCGACTAGCTGAAGAAGTTTATTTTTTTTGTTGCAGTAGGAGGTTGCATCCTCGTAGTAAGGTTTTTTTTTGTTCCATTTTATTTATGAGTATAATTATTATTTAATTAATTATAAATAATAATAAAAATATGTAAAAAATATAAAATTTTAATAAACAAAATATCAAAATAATAATTAAAATATTTAAAAAAATCAAAATAATAATATAAAAATACATTATTAAATAATAATAATAATATTTTGTTTGATTTTATTATTAAAATTTATATATTTTAAATATTTTTATCATTATTTTTTAATTACATTAACCATATTTTATTATTATTATTTAATTACATTAACAATATTTAAGAAATAAAAAAAGAAGTTAAATAAGAGGGAGTTATTAAGAAAATACGTTGTTATTTTATGACCAAATATTAGGGACACGTTATTTATTTTGGCAAAAACAACTTCCCCTTATTATAACAACTTCCTCTTGTTTGTTTTGGCACATTATTATAACAACTTCCTATTTTTTTTTGCATATTATTATAACAACTTTCTTATAATAAATAAAAATTAATGAAAATAATAATAATAAAATATAAATTTGATGTATTAAAACTTCTTCAGCTCGTCGCATTGCAATCAACTCTAAAAAAGTAGGACATTTCTGTATTTTAATTTCGAAGTGGGATAATTTGGTGCTTTTTGTAAAAAAGTGAGATATTTGTGTAAAAAAGTCCTAAATTGAAGGTTATTATCTATTAAAATATTGATTTACTTTTATAATAATAAGAATAAAAAGAGAAATGCATAAAAGTTAAAATATATATTAAAAAAAAGTTGTTAAATTTTGAGTCACCAACAGCAACCATATATACCCCTCTCATCTCACTCAGTTCCACACTTCACCATTCCTTCCCTTCTCTAAGAACTTTCCATTCTTAGTTAGCTGTTTTTCTTCCAAAAGGGTATTCCAATGGCAAAAAACGTTGAGGTTGCAGAGCGTGGCTCTTTCTCTAACAAAGACTACCATGACCCTCCTCCAGCACCATTCTTCGATGCTGCTGAACTAACAAAATGGTCTTTTTACAGAGCACTCATTGCTGAGTTCATTGCAACTTTGCTTTTCCTTTATGTTACTGTTTTGACAGTTATTGGATATAGTATTCAGACTGATGTTAAAGCTGGTGGTGATGTTTGTGGTGGTGTTGGTATTCTTGGAATTGCTTGGGCTTTTGGTGGCATGATTTTTGTACTTGTTTATTGTACTGCTGGAATTTCAGGTTTCTTTTTCTTTAACCCTTTAGATCCCTTTGGTTTTTGCTCAATCTATGAACCTGAAGAGAAATTAATGCTTATTATGGAAAGTTGATAAGTCACATTTCAGTTTTGCTTGATGTTTGGATTTTTTTTTCCTCATAGTTGTTACTTTACCAATTTGAGTGTTTGAAAAAATGTTCCTTTGAAGAGAAAAAGTTGTACAGTATGTAACCCATTTACCAGTGAATGTTTCTATCATATAATATAATATTCAACAATTTGAGGACTTCTTATTTTATTTTTTTCCATGGTTTTCTCTTTTTTTATTATATAAATTTTTTATACTTGGTGGAAAGCAAAATCATAAGATTTGTTCAAAGTTTCTATTTTTGGAAGGTTTTATTTATTTTTGATAACTTATGGGTTTGAATCTGTTGCAGGGGGTCACATTAACCCAGCAGTGACATTTGGGTTATTTTTGGCTCGCAAGGTGTCTTTAATCAGAGCAATTATGTACATAGTGGCTCAGTGTTTGGGGGCTATTTGTGGAGTTGGGTTGGTGAAGGCTTTCCAAAGTGCTTACTTTGATAGGTATGGTGGTGGAGCTAATTTTCTCCATGATGGGTATAGTACTGGTGTTGGATTAGGTGCTGAGATTGTTGGAACTTTTGTTTTGGTATACACTGTGTTTTCTGCTACTGATCCTAAGAGAAGTGCTAGAGATTCTCATGTTCCGGTATGTTTTCATTTTTCAATGCTATTTTTTTAGTTATATATGATTTTACCTTTTTGTGGTTTTGTTTTCAAATTTCAATTACATTTATGGATAATGTATGAACTGTATAGAATATATGATATTGTTGCTTGAGGTGTGTTGAAAATACTTGTTGAAGGGAACGTATATGTGACTAATTTGTGGAGGGAGTAATAAAGTATTTACTAATGGCTATTATATGAAATGATCTAAATTAACAAGTTTGATCTGCTTTTCTTTGTACTTGTAGTACTTTTGTTGTAATTGCATCCCTGTTAGTTGTTGTTGTTTTTTAAAGGATCAATTTAGAGAGTGAACATAGAGGAATACTCAATCATTAGTAAGAAAATCAAATCAAATCAACTGTTAAGAAAATCAAATCAAATAAACATGTGATAAATCATGAATATATTAAAATATTATCATTTGAGATTCCTTGATTTATTATTCTCCATGGTTATGATTGACCTCAGCAAAGCTAAATTATATTTAAATTGTAATAATAATTGGTGTTCAAGAAAATGATATCAAATTGGCTTATATGATTATATAATTTATATTAACAAATTTGATCTGGTTTTCTTTTTTGTACTTTGGTTCAGCTTTGGTTGTTTTTAAGATGATAGTAATAATTAGTGTTCAAGACAATGATCTCTAGAGGCTTATGGGTTAAGGAATAATAATGATAGTAATAGGGGCGGTGTTCAATGTTCATGATTTTTGACCTACTTTTTTGCTTGGCTTCTTATAGTCAACTTATTTGATAGTTTAATTTTCCAAAATGAGAATGCCATAATGAATTTGACAGTGGTTACATCTTTTGGTTCATCTAATGTATCCTAGGGGTGGTATTTAAAGCTATCTATTTCCTTCATCATAATTTCCAATTGAAATGATGTTGTTAATGATGTATAACAAGCAGCGTGCATTTACATGGGGTCCCCATTACCTTGTATGAGTTTGTGGAGGTTGTTGAATTTCATTTCATACCCAAACTTATGAAAAGTGGATTCTAATTTGTGTTGTCTAATGGTAAAGAACTTGATGATGTGTCTTAAGTTTGAGATTAAAGTCTAACTTCATAATTTTGTCTATGACTTTTATGTCATTGTCCCAAGCTGGCAAATCTGATGAGAATTTCCAGCTTCATCTTCAATTCCTGACGTGTCAATATCAGTTTAGGTTCCTCTATTATACCCTCCAAAAACTTTTTCCAGATTCTTCCAATAAATTAATTGAGCATAAATCATGGGGCTTCACATGCATGCTTGTCCCATCTGTCTTTGTCTTTACATGTACGGTATATGCTTTAATTAATTTTAGTATATTATATATTAGTTTCTTATTATGTTTTTTCCTTGTATGTTATATGTAGGTTTTGGCTCCACTTCCCATTGGATTTGCTGTATTCATGGTTCACTTGGCCACTATCCCTGTCACTGGCACTGGCATTAATCCTGCTAGAAGTCTTGGTTCTGCTGTTATCCTCAACCAAGATAAGCCTTGGGATGACCATGTGAGTCTCCTTTTTCATATTTATAGATTCCTTATTAAGTTTTATATTGGATTTAACTAATCATTACAAAATTGATTTCTAAAATGAGGGGATGTTATTTTTATAAACTCTTTGTAAGTTCTAATTTTTTCATTGTGGGAGTTGTATTTATTTCAATGCAAGTTGTGAACTAAAAAAAGATAAAGAAGGTGGAAACTTTTTCTGATGTTTTGTTCCTTTATGTCTCTGGTCAGTGGATCTTTTGGGTAGGACCATTTGCTGGGGCAGCCATTGCAGCTTTCTACCACCAATTCATCTTAAGAGCAGGTGCAGTTAAAGCTCTTGGATCATTCAGGAGTAACCCCACTGTTTGAGTGCTAATCTTCATCTTCCTCTTCATGATGGTTTTAATGGAAAGAAGAAAGTTGAAAAAGAGATGGAATTGATTTATTGCAATGTAATTTCTTTGGCATATCTCGTAATTGTGTCTTAAAGATTGTGGATAAGTGTAGATTTAAAGTCTCTTTCGTGACAGGGGGAGCCTTTTTACACTTTCCTCTGTGTTCCACTATTCCCTTTAGTGTGTCATCTTTTTTCTTTTTAAGTTATTCTCTTCTGTCATCCTTTGTACTCATTATTATATATTTATGGGAAAATATTTTAAGTTTAATTTATGTATTCCTCTCATTTTCACCTCTCTGGAATTTTCATTGAAGATAATAGAAGACATAAGTAATGCAAAAGAGTTAAAATTATACTATAATGAAAGAGATGAGTAATGATGCACTAATGCTACATATCCAATTATGTAAATCCAAACATGACAGATGTTGTCTTTTGTGATTAGTAGAATTATTTATTGGTGTTCACTTACTAATGAAGAATTGATCCTTTTGATGTGTTGATTATCTAATTTTGTCTTATTTAAGTCACACAGTATTTGTATCAAAGTGGCAAGTACATTACTAACTGAAAAGTAAGAAACACTTCATTCATATAGTGTGTAGTCTAGTCATCTTACTGCAACACACCTTTGGTATTAATATTATATCACAGCAATACATGCATTCAATATTTGGTACTACAAAAGAGAAAAAGGATTGCATACTGACACCTTATTGTTTTACTATATAATTATAACTTTAATCAATCAATAATCAATGATTTATGTTTAAAACTATTTACATTAGCAGATACTATTCATATATTGGTAAAATTTTAATAAAGTCATGAATAACGTGTCTAAGGGTTTGTTTCTGAGTTGTATATTGGAGAGTTATGGAAAAGAGTTTTGGAGAACTAACTTTATTATCATGTTTTTTCAATTATTTTAAAATATAAAATTTATATTAAAATATAAATTTAATCTTTAAAAAGTTATTTCCTCTAAAATCTTCCAAAAACCAACTTGTAAACACCCTAAAGTTTTGAAATCTATTGCCACATCTGATATGTGAGATTATTAAACATTAGGCTAATAGTGTTAAAGTGATTCCTTCTTTGGTGTTCTGAGTGGTTGCAAATTGTTATTTTTGGTTCTCAACAAATAGGGTAGTTTCTTAATTAGTATATCTTTAAACATAACTTTTCAACCTGCTTATTAATGGTTTAAGTCACAACCAACATCAACTATGTAGTAATTTTGTCAATATTCTTTGAGTATAATGTTTTGCTAGTGTACTCTCTTAGAAACTAAATTGACACAATTTTTACTTTTTATCCATGCTAAGTCAAAATAGATAACAGAAGATCGCCTAATTTTATTGTAACCTTATTTTCCCCCACAAACTGTTTGAGAAGTGGTTGATATTCGCTTTCAAAGCATATATTTTAGGAAGCTTATAGCATCGTCATCATTATAGGTGATTCATGATGGATAACATTAGTCTCTAATATGCGTCATTGAATCTTGGAAATTTCCTACAAAAGCAATACAATGTAGCAGATTCATTTAACGATTCTCACAGTTGCACCATGGAATTGCTACAGAAGACTCAAGTTCATATCATATAATACACTCGATTTTCTTCACTTCATCTCATATTTTCTTATCTAGTTATGCTTTTACTCTAAACCCTTTTACACTATGAAATTATGACACAAACACATAATACGACATTGACAATATCAAAATTTTAAAAAGTAGAAGTAATAACGACTTGCCTTAGATGTGAATATCCATCAATTTAAAGTGTCAAAACTACATTGTTTTAGGGTCAAACTGTATGCTTTCGTACAATCGGCTCATATGTGACTTTTTAAATAAATATTATCTGATTCCAATTTCTTCGAGCAGAATATTTTAGATTCAAGAAAATAAATAAAAATCACTTGAAATCTAAACCATTTAATCTTAATCAAGTGATCACATGTGTCAATTATATAAATGCACGCAATTTATAGTTTATTCCTTAACAAATGCATGTAAAAATTAATTTTAACTCCACAAAAATTGAAACCAAAGATATACTAAACCTGTATCTCGCTCTCTTGTTTTTTATGTCTTTTCATTTTGTTTTTTCTTTCGGGAGCAATTCATGTACCTAATTCCCCTTATAAATGGAAGGCAATACAGAAACGAAACAACCGAATTAAATACCGAAGAGGCAACAAGTGGACATTCTTCCTGTGTTTTTTCCTTTTTACGGCAAGTCGAACTCAGATTTTTTCAACATATCCCTTCTACCGTAAAATATAAATAAAAATAATATTTAAAAAAACAATGAATTTAAATTAAATTTTTAATTAATTATTTCGACATTTTCAATGAGTATTTTTATTTTCTTTTTTGAGAGCAGATAATTAAAGTTTTCTTAGACAGTTATTTAACTAAAAAGTCGTACTACATATTAGTAAAAAACATTTTTCATCTAAACACACATAAATAAATATAGGGACAAAATATTCTTATGATTCTTGTCTTTGTCTCACTATCAACAACAATGAGTGCAATTAAAAGTATTTGATCATTCATCAAACTTTATAAATAGTTTATATTTTTTAATTGATTTTCTACAATCATTTAAACACATGTATATCCTTAAAAAAATTGTAATAATGGTATATTCACATAATCAATATCATTAACTTTCTGATGAAGTTGCAAAGTAATTTGGACAGTCTAACTCTAGGCAATGTTTTGATTATATCTTAATGTGCTATGACGGTAAGTTGAGAAAATTATCAAACATAAATGACCGCGTGTGTAATTCAATATAATTTAAAGACTAATTGTGCAAACTAAATATAAGTTAAATAACCAAATTAGGACAAATAAAACTTAAATAATGTAAACAAAAACTGAGCTAAACTTAAAGAACTAAATGTGTATTTTTTCCTAAATATAAATAATAGTTTTTTTTATGAATTAAATATAAATAATAGTTATTATTATTATTATTATTATATTAAATTTAAAATAAAATTTAAATAAAATAGATTCTCAAAGTTAGATTCTCTAAAGGATCACATTTTTTTCAACAATCTAAAAGATTATAGTAGGTTTCAAAATAAAATATAATCATTTGACCTGTTAATTTGTTAGTCTATTCACGAAAATATACACCACTCAAAATTTTCAAAAAAAAAAAAAGTGAAATTTGTGCTTTTAAATAGACTTTGAGATCTTATCATATTTTCTAAAAGGTAAGACCACATCCTAAAAATCGGTATATAATAAGTAATAGGTCAAACATAAATCTAACATTTTCAAAATAAATCAGACTTAAACCTAGAAAAGTTTAATATAGTCTAACAAATTTTCATCCCTACCTATGATTAATTTATGAAAATTTTCCCCTATTTCACTACACTTAGGATTTGTTTGGTAAAATTAAGCTATAAGCTAGTTGATAGCTGAAAAGCTGGTTGATAGCTGATAACTTATGACTTATAGCTGAAAAACTAATTAATTGAAATTAAAGTGTTTGGTGAATTTAGTTTTTAACAATATAAAATGACATAAAAAGATATAATTATTTAATTTAAAATAACAAAAAATATGATATTTTTATCTAATTTCTCTCGGGGTATTGTTTTACTCCATTTTCTTTTTTTTTTTTAATCAATTTTCCTAATTTACTTTTTTTTTTGTTATATCATTCATTTTTTTATTACAATACATACATAGATTTGAATAGTTCTTTAAAAGTTTAGCAAGTTCCATATGTATAAATAGTAATCGTAAAAACAATGCAATTCATTTACTATTTACAATTTGGCATAAAAAATGAATTTAACTTTATCACAATGATAAATTAGAAGATGAAGAATAATAATAAATATGACGATGCATACCTTAATTTTTAAGTTATTTTGGCAAAGAATTAAAGAAACTGTGTACTCTGTTCACCGAGAAGCTGTGAACCAGTGAGTGGGGTAGTTATTTTGTATTATATAAAGATAAAAAAAATAAAAAAAATAAAATAATAAGGTTATAAATGGAAGAAATGTAAGAAATTATAAGCTATAAGTTCAAACGCTACTCGAAATAGAATCTCATAATAAGCTATAAGATGGTGAAAAAAACTTATTTACCAAATACATCTATTTTAATCCAACAAACTTATAAACTAGTTTAATAAACTATAAGCTAGCTTATTGGCGTTACCAAACAGTGCCTTAGTCTCCATACCCCTATAAACTATCTACATTCCAGCCTTGCCTCACATTATAATTTTTTAAAATCTTTTTTAACGTATAAAAATCTTTGCATAAATTTTTATCTATCACTCTATTTTAGAATTCAAAAATATATTATAAATAAGATATCTTTAAATAAAAAATGAATTCTAAAAATATTGTAAATACAAATTGTAATTTTTTTTAAAAAAAAGAAAGGTCATGTCTCAAAAAATAAAATTAAAAATTTATAGGAAAGACAGTCAAACTCCTATCTACCAACACAACAATAGAGGAGAAATTAAACATTACATAAAAAATACAGTTAATGTAAAAAGAAGAAAGACTAAATTTAACAAAACTATCCATTACTTAATTGACTTCACGGTGGACATGCTAATGATATTTTAATTTATATTTTAAATATATTTAAATTCTCAATGATCTGGTTACTAATCTTTCAAAATAAAAAATGGAGACTAAGTGTAGGAGTATTTGTATGAGGTGAAATCTTCTTAACTCATACAATTGGAGTGTTTCTTTTCACAAAAAAAAAAAAAAAAAATTTCTGTACGGTTTGCACAAATTCTAGTCCAACAAGAGCGTTCGTCCTATGTTGGACAATTGGATTTCGTAACCCCATTAAAATCTATACCCCCATAAAAAAATTTATGTTTAAACTTCCTAAAATACCCTTAACTTTACGGTAAAAAGAAAAAAAAATATTTGATGGTATCCACAATTTGAATTTTTCGAAACAAATAAATTTTTTTCTTAAGAAATCTCTTATCGGACATTTTATCCGATATTGAAAAATAACTACCGGAAATTTAATTTGTTTTTAAAATTTCCAGTACAGTTTTTATTTCTGTCTTAATTACAATTTTGGTCCCTCTATATTTACCAATTCACGAAATTTGTCCCTCTATTTTAAAAGACTACAATAATGGTCATTCTCTCAAATTTTTGAACTAAAAAATAATGATTTAACGTATTTTAAATAACGTGAGATACAATTCTATGATATAGAACCATCTAAGTGATTAATTATTCATATGCCATTAATTAAATTACAAATATGAAGAAAAAAAATTGATGTTGTAAATTAAGTTTTTAGGGTATTTTATTCTGATTTTATGGGTGTTAATTATTCTACATCATCATATCATATAACACGTTATTTAAAACATGTCACGTAGTGATTTCTTAGTTAAAAAATTAGATGGAGGGACCAAAATTGTCGACTTTTAAAATAAGGGGACCAATTTCATGAATCAGTAAAAATAAGGGGACTAAAACTGAATTAAGCCTTTATTTTTTTAAAAAGAAATTTTTTTAGATTTTTTTTCATATTCAGTTTTTTTTTCTTCAGTAAGGACTAGATAAGTAAAAAATACCGTTGAAAATTCTCGAGTTCGACTTTCTACACAATCTAATAGAAGAGTTGCCGTTGAGAAAAGGAGAAAGAGGAACAAAGAGATGCAACAACCGGAAGATTACAATATTCCGAATTTATCTTGGTTTGGTTCAAGTTAAAAAAAATCAAAAAAAAGAAGAAAAAAAAAACAAAATACATACTGGAAATTTTAAGGCTCAAATTTTCGTTAGAGTAAAACTAATTATAAAAATTTGAAGGCACAAAATTTCGGTTTTATAAATAATGTACAAGAAATTTTGTTGGTAAAATTTTCGATAAATAATTTTTACTACCGAAAATTTTGTGCTTTGAAGTTTTTGGTAAGTAAATTAAACCATCGAAAATTGTGAAGGGAAAATTTTCAGTAGTTATAAAGTGTGTACCATATTTAAGAAAAAAAAAATTATTTATTGGAAATTTTAATAAGAGGTAACATTTTTAAATAATTTTTTTACCATTAATTGAATAAAAATTAAAAAGATAAATTTAAATTTTTAACATTTTGAAGGATATAAATTCAATTGAGAATACGAAATCCAGTCTTCTCTAAATTGCAACCTTGGAAAACGTCCCAACCCAATATGTTAACCAAGTATCGCAGTTTTAAAAGAACGAAACAAATAGTCTCTCACGGCATGCAATGCAACTAAGGCGTGAATAAACATTTAAAACTATAGTTTTTCGAAACAATCAAATATTTCATAAATTTAATTTTAGGTTAACATAATTTTTTCTTTTTAAGAATATAATGGAGATGTACTAACGAAAAAATATTTTATACTATTACTCAATAACTATTTATGTTATTGTCACTAGTCAAACACGTGGATTTGACGAATAATAGAAAGAAATAAGTATTCAATATAAGATGCATACAATATGTTATTTTAGAGTATTTATAATGTTTAGGAGTTTCTACTCGACATTGTGTAAAACATGGTGACAACATTAAAAATGTCAGTTGTTGCTCGAAGATTTATGATGAATTACGTATCAACAAAAGTTAATTTAGTTAGACGTATAATTACAAATTTTGGGCATACTCTATGTATGAGATCTTGTGAGATGGAAGAATCGCTTACTCATTTGTTTTTTGAGTGTAATTTACTTGGTGGTTTATGCTATTCAATTTCAAAATAGTTGGACATTAGTAATGTGTTCCCTAATTTGTCATTATTACATGTTCAACCTTTTTATGAGTTAGATTCGTGTTGTCAAAGTGTTATTTGACTACCTTGTATTGGAATATTTGAAAAATACGAAATTGTGTATTGTTTGAGAATTGACAATTATTTGATACTATTATATTAGATTAGGTGCAATTATGGTCATAGTGGTGGTTGCGGAAAAATGATTGTAATTTTCAATGTGATTTTAGTCAATAGTGTACAGTTCATAGTGGGTGTTTAAAAGTTAGAGAAAAATTCATGATGTTTTCATTGAATGTTTTCATTGTTATAGTTATTTGGAGTATGTGAGGAGAGTCTTGTATGTAAGGAAATATCTTTAAGTTGGTGCTACAATTCTGTATCAAACACATCCTTGAGGCAGATCTTGTGCTTCAAATATTTTTAATAATATTTCGCCTTTTCAAATACTCTGTTTTAATTGATCGTGAATGTAAAACGAGTTTACACTCATAATAACAATGCATGCTTTGTTTTGTCCTTTTTTTTAAAACAATAAAATGAAATTTTAATCAAAATATGGTATAGGGATATAATTTTTGAGATTAATGTAAATTTTCACGCATTCAATCAAATCACATTATAATGACAGTTTTTTTTATTAGTTTCTAAAATATATTCACAAAAACCTACACCGAGTAATTTAATTAGATGTATGTGTAAAATAAATTTACACTTTTAAAGTATACAAATCAAATCCATAATTTTCATAGTTAAATAAAATTTTCTCAATATAATCGAGATTAGAGGTGCTTATGGTATAAAAACTGAACTAAATTGGACCATATTATTGGTTTGGTTCAGTTTTTGAAAATCATTTTCAAATCAAGTTCAATTCAGTTCTAAATCGGCTGGAAACTGGTTTATTAATATAAACCAGTTTAATATTTTGAACAAGTTTTTAGTTAAAATCGGCTTCGAACTAATTTTTCGAGAAATTTATTTTAAAATTCCTTGACAAAAAAAAATAGATGTAAAAAATTTTCTAATAAAAAAACTTTTCAACATAAAAAGTTTCAATTATTTTTCAAAAAAAATTCAGGAAAAGGATTTCGAAATTCTTTTAACAAAATTATTTTAATTTTCCGATAAAAATAGATGTAAATAATTTGTTGATAGAAAAATTTTCGAGAAAAATGTTTGGATTATTTTCTGAAAAATAGTCAAAATCTTTTTTAAAAAATAATGTTTTTGATTTTTTTCTCAATTTCAAGAAAAGAATGATTTAATTTTTTTTATTTTGATATTTTCTATATTTAAAAAAAAAGAAATTTTAAAAATTTTATAAGAAAAAAAATAATTAATATTAATTTTTAAAAAATAATTAAATTATTTTAAATATATAATTTAATTCATAAATTATTTAATTAATTCATTTTTTTATTTATAATTATATAATTCAATTAATCATATATTTTATATTTCTAAATATTTGTTTCATGATACTCCTTCTATACCTTTATCCTTAATACTAAAATATAGCATGAGATCAATTTTTTCTCAGTTATCATGAGGTTGATACCGCCTTAATTAGGCATTAATTTAACTTTTGCCCGAAAGCATTTATTGGCGGAAGGTGGACTCAGCTCATCATAATTATCCCATAGATGAGAGCGATCGATCAGGTGCTCCACCATATATAGGGTGCACCATTAAACATGACACCCATGTCACACCAAATTCACCAGCTTATAATTCTTGTAGCTCAACATGGACTATATTTTTTGTTTTTTTAAGATATATTAGATGAGTTTAATTATTGTACATCATTACCGTAAAATTATTACATTGTCAACATATTATATACATAATTTTAAAAGTAATTAAAATAAAAATTAAATATCTCTAATAATCTAATAATTGTAATTGACTATTTAATTTACACCTAATCGTATATATAAATCAAATTCATATTAAAATTAATAGTATTTCTCAAGAATTAAAAAATATGTAACTAGCTATACTAGTTTCCAAAGTCTAATAAAATAATTTATTTATTTATGTGATTTTAAATATAAAAAAAACTCAATATAAAATTTAAAATATAGATAATCTAATTAAATTTAACATATTAGTTACATAAATTTAAAAGTATCTAACTTTTTTAGATAAATATTAGTACGTTGATAAATTAGTGGTGGGTTGTATTACTTGTTAGAGTTTGACATATGGCCCCAACTCACCAAATGGACCGCCTACTTGGAACTTTAAAAAAGATCTTTTAACAAATTTAGAATTAAATATTTAACAACCTTTTAATTTCTATAAAAGAAGTCATATGAATTATAGTTTTAAAATTGCAATTGTTTTTCATTATTTAAAACTAAATTATTTATTTAAGATAAATGCTACTAAGCGTCTGATAATATTTTTTTTTATAAAAAATAGCGGCAGTGTTACACAAGTTTAAAAAAGGAATTTTTTATTGGAAGTTGTGAATCAAAGATATTGAAAAGATATATTTGATTTCCAATGTATAAATATTCTATTTAAATTTCTTAAGCAATTGCTTAGGACCTTGTTAATATGATTTAGAGGTGAAGTCCTCGCCTCTCATAGGTTTGAGGTAGTTTTAACTGCCCCAAAGAACATTATTTTTCCGAAATAGGCGATATATCTTTATATTTAGTAATTCAGATTATTTTGATATTTCTATCTCTAAGTAATTTTAAATAAACTAATTTGAACAATAAAATTATCAACACACGATTCATAAATTTTATTATTACTAACGTGATATTATTATTAATTAGCACAAATTATATTTAAAAAATATATTTAAAAGAGTAATAAGTATATATTTAGTAATAAAGACACCTCATTAAGTAAGCTTTGTAATTAATTTTTCGTTTGTCACATTTGTTGTATAATAAAAGAAAAATAAATTTATTTATTTTTTTACATGTTTGTTATTTCGTCGTGTGAGTACAATGCTTTTTAAGTTTTCTATTTTGATGTAGTGTTTTTTAATTTTTATTTTGTTGTGTTGTTCATTTTATTTCATACTGATATAATAGTCTCAATCGAATATAAATTTCAATTAATTAATTTTTGTTTCGTTAACGTTACATATTCAAAAATATATAGTTGCCGTTTTACGTTACCAACTATAGTATTGCGAATTTATTTTCATATTTATTTTTTCTTCTTATTTTTAGTAAATTTAAATTTGATTGTAAAGATGTATTTTATATTTTCGTTGCTTTTTATAAATTTGGTCAAAGAAAAAAAGAAAAAGGAAATTGATGATTGTGGGGTACAGGTCATTTTTCATGATTTAACACTTAGAGTGGAGTAAAAACAAAGCAGAAGAGTGCATTAAAAACTGGAAATTCATTTCAAAGTATTGCTTTCTCTTCCCATCGTTGGGTTTTCTTCCTTTTTGACCGTTTCTTTTGGAGTATTGGCTTAGGCGTTACATATACCCACACACCATCTCGATTTGCTCGAAGTTTCCTTTATTGTCATATTGTCACTACACTTCTACTAACTTCTCTAACTGATTTAATTTCCTATTTTTGAAAATAATTATTTTGTTGGTATTAAAAAAATTAAGTAATGTAATTAATATTTAAAAAATTAATTAATGTAATTAATATCTAAAAAATTTATATAGAAAATAATTTAAATTTATTAAATTATTTATTTAAATGTCAAACATTTAATTACTAATATTAAATATTTTTATTAAAATAAAAATATATTATAAATACTAACATTAAATAAATAAAAAATAATTAATTTATTATTATAATAATAATCAAAATTAAATATAATTCTTTTTATTTATTACAGTGACGGTATCATGTCATGTATATAAAGCACTTCACTCTCATATTTTATTAACATAAAAAAAAAGCTAAAGTTTGAAGGGAGTTAGAAAATATGGTACCGATAACCACCTACTTCTTGTTATTCGTCTCCTCTGTTTTCTACGTTTTTTGGGATACTCGAGTGGTGCTAGAAGATTATGCTGCTCGTCGAGATCGTCTTGGGTTTCCATTGTCTTCATTGAGCTACACCATCAGCCACCATGATTATCCAATCATTATGTGAATTTCCATAGCTGCATGCATGTGATCTCTTCTTTTTCCGTTATCCACTTTTAGATGTAGATCACAACTTAGTGTATCTCTGGATCAACCGCGACTTAACAAAATTACGGTGACGATTTGATTTTAGAGAAACTACAAATTGTAACTTCGGTCAAAATTGTAGTGGTTTAGTGTAATTTTGTTAATCTGACCGTTAATACAATATTTCTTTTAGATAAATGTTAGTATTTTAGTAAATTTTTGTTATTAATCTTACATTAGTTTTTAGATATGTGTAGTTATAATTAGTCCTGCAGATAGAATCGTATTGTTGAAGTGAATTCTAGAGGTAGTAGCTAGTGTCTTTGAATCGTCAAGTAAGTTTTCTATTTTTTTTTTTTTTGTAATCACAAGATGATTGCTTTTGTTTATTTATGAGTCCCTCTAACCAAATATTTTTCTTTTTAATGTTTGAGGTAGATATTTGATTCTCGGAATTTGAACTCATTTAAATGAGAAATATTTTTATATTAAACTTGGAACAATACTGTTACTAATTTCTTTTCCCTTAGAAATGTTAAACTTAGAACACAACTCGGAGATTATTGAGAGGAAATTAAATTCTTCATAACTCACTCCATAGTTGTTGCTCTGTTAACGATATTTTTCGCGTTTGAAGGTTTTTTAAAGATTAATATTAATGAATAGTTGTTAATTTTATTAAAAAAATAAATTAAATCCATAATTTTTTAATATTTAATTCTTCTAAACCATTAAATTATCTTACAATTCCGTTGCATTTGAAACTTTTAATTCCAATTGTCTTTTTCTTTCTAGCTTTACTAGGATGTGCTTTTTTTTTTACATAGCTTTCAGTGAACGTCACCTATATTCAATGTTTAATGTTAATAAAGGCACAACTGCCGATAACACTTGAAAGAAACATCAAGTGCCGATAATACTTAGAGTCAAAATTGATTCTTATTTGGTCATACTAACACTAACACTAACACGAGCTTATGTCTTAAAAACACATATTAAATAATAAATTGACATCCCTACAAGTATTGAACGATGTTATTTTAATTTATAATTGAAAAAAAAATTTAAATTAGTTAATGAATAATTAAAATAATGTCTAAAAAAAAGTGCTTATTGTTATGAAAACTTTTAAAAAATACAATTTAATATCAAAATAGTTTATGAGTGTTATAACGTCAGATACTATATTGATTGACATTTTAATGATTCGAAAACTAATTTTAGTTTTTTGTTAAATCAAATACTAAGATTGAAGTGTCATATCCTTTCAAAGATTAAAATGATAGTGTACCTCATGTTAAATATACTAAAACTAAAAAAAAATGTTTGAAATAAGGTTCAATTGCAGTTTTAGTTCATCTGTTATTACCAATTCACAAAATTGATTCATATTTTAAAATTTAACTGTTTCGGTCTCTCATTCTAATTTTTTGACTAAAAAAAGGTGATGTGACATATTTTAAATTATGTGATACATAATCAATTATATAAAATGATTAACATGTATGAAATCGCAATAAAATAATCTAAAAATTAACTTTAAACTTCAAAAAAATTTGATTTTTTGTAAATTAATTAATGACATATAAATAATTAATGCATCTAGATGGTTTTATATTATCAAATCATATACCGCGTCATTTAAAATATATCATTATTTTTTAGTTTAAAAATCTGATTAGATGATCACAATTATCGACTTTTAAAATAATAAAATAAATTTCTCGAGTCGACGAAAATAGAGAGATCAAAACTCTAATTAAACTTTGAAATAAATATGATTAATATATAATATAAAATAATAAATAAATAAATTAAAATGTATTAACATATTTTTTAAAGTAAAAGAGATTAAAATGTATAACATATAAAATAATATATATATATATATATATATATATATATATATAAATGGGACGTATCAGATGAGATGAGATGAGAAAAGTGGATTAATGTGATAGATGAGAACAATAAATAACAACATTGGATTAAAATAAACAATTCATATTTCTTTACATTTAAAATAAACATGTGTTGCCTCTGCTATGTTTTACGCGCTTACTCATATATTCATCTCTTTGGTTCTGTTCATCTTTCTTCTTTTGGCACTATGTTTTCCGATTCCCATATTTGATATGCATCCAAAATCAAATTCTAAATTTGAGAAATATGAAAAGGATCGAAGTTTTTTTGAAACCTTAAAAAGATAGAAGTTGTAACTCATTAGTGAGACAAATCCAGGACAGTGAAGGGAGATAGCAACACCCCAAACCCGTTTATTCATCCGAATTTTAATTTAAAAAAAAAATCTACAACTGCATCTTGCATCTGCACTCACTTTTGTTTTCAATGTAGAATGGATTAGGCGTAAAGAAGGGCGGTAATGTCGTATTGATTAATTTGGTGTTGAATAGTTTTTCTTTTCATTCTTTAAAGTTAAACGTAAAGCTCAAAACGTGGTGACACAAATACAAAGAAGATTTTTATGGGGTGAGTCGTGAGAAAGTGTCCATTCCAAAGGAAAAAAGAGAATCAGAGTAAAAAATTTAGAATTTCTTAACTCGTCAGTTTTGTGTAAGTGATGCCGGAGATGTTCTATAGAGGATGATACCATTTGGCAAGACTTAATTCTATACAAATATCGTGCGGTGGTGAATAAATTTCTAAATCTGTATGACGTGGAGGTGAGTAGATCAGATTCTATTTGGTGGAGAGACGTCATGCTATTTGGACAAATTAATGATTTTAAATTAAATTGATATGCTTCAACTACGAGCAAAAGTGTTGGGTGAAAAATTAATTAAGGTATCTTCCAGGAACGAGTGATTGATTGGAGATCAAGCATTCAAATTTCAATTTCCTTTGTTGTACTCAATATCTTATGGACCAAATGGGAATAAGGCAATTGAGAGGGAGACTTCAGGTGGATTAGAGCGATAAGCAATGACAGAATTAGTGCAAAAAGGTTTTGAAGTAGCTGTTGAAACAAGATTTCGTCAGTCATAAAAAGGCTTACGAAGACTTCAGTTTCGTCAAAAATCATCGGTTTTTGATGTAGATTATTGCTGAGAAGGTTACCGACTAGAGATGCTTTACGACATTGAAGGATCTCTTAGGTTTTGTACTGGACATAACTCATCACTATAAAACTAATTTGTAAGGTGAAGGATATCACTTTGTATAAATTATTATAGAGCTCTATCTCTTATTCATGTGAGACTTGAGTTTTCCCAATACATCCCTTGACATTTTACATTATTGAGATTGATGCGTGTATATAAATGGTGAGTGACTCGATCGAGTAGACTCATCTTTACAAAACTGACTTGTAAAGTGAGAATTGTATCTCTTTACAAACTATTATAGAGTTGGACTTGGTACGTATATATAAATGGTGGGTGACCCGACTGAGTAGACTCTAATACAATATTAGGTTTTATATTGAACTTAACTTATTTTTACAAAATCGACTTATAATGTGAGGAATGACCCTCTTGATAAACTATTATAGAATTGTATCTCTTATATATGTAGAACTTTCACTTGGATTTCTCCCAATATAATAGTTCAAAATATGCATCAATAATGGGTGTCCTATGCTTTCATGACATTGAATCAATTAACCTATGGAAGTTGACCTGCAAATGGGTGGAAATTCAAATTGAACAGGGAGCACTAGAATGCTACAAGCCTGCACCATTTCTCTTGGTTCTGTGCTGCAGCAAGGGGCAAGTTAATGGTGTTGCAATTAATTTCACTAGCAACTACTTGTATTGGGTTGTAGATTATTCATTTTGGTGTAGTAGTCTTTTAAATTGTATACAAAGTGGCTAAGTACTATGTTTTGTAATCGGATTGTGAGCAACTCTCGTACTCACATCAATAAAATAAAATTTGCTTATATAAAACAACAAAAACGTAAAATTCCTTTGTTATAAGGTGTATAGCACAAATATGTAACTACATAAACAATTCAGGAGTTTTCTACCACGCACCTTCTCACCTATATTTGTCACTCTTTAATCCATATGAAAATACAATTTTATCTTTTTAATTATTTAAAATAAGTTTTGAAATTTATAGTTTCAGAAGTTTCAAATTTTCGAAACTGATATTTTCGAAAGTTTCAAAGTTTCGAAATAAGCAACTTTTCGAAATTTTTATAACTCAAATTTTTGAAATAAGTATACATTTTGAAAATTTAGAAAGTTTCGAAAGTTTCCAAATTTGGAAATTTCGAAAGTTTACAAATTTGGAAATTTCGAAAGTTCTCGAATTTAGAAAGTTTTGAAAGTTTCAAAATTTGGAAAGTTTTAAATATTCTGGAAATTCTCTATTTCGAAAGTTTCGAATTGTTTGAAAATTTTGAATATTCTGAAAATTTTCTATTTCGAAAAATCTGAAAATTTTCTATTTCGAAAGTTTCAAAATTATGGAAATATCACTTACTTTTTGGTTTCAAATATCTGAAAAGATTCGAAAGTTGAGGTAAAAAAATTGAGATTTTTATATATGGTTAAAATGATAAAATTATATTTTCATATGATTGAGGGGTGAGAAATATAAGTGAAGGGTATGTGGTAGAAAACTCACAATTGAGAGGTGCGTGGTAGAAAACTCACAATTGAGGTAGTGTCGTGCTACAAATGGACTGGCCTATTGTTGATAAAAAAGAAGAGGTCCGGCCTACCAGAAAATTTGTGATTGGCATGCTAAATTTAAGGACTTTTTATAAACCTAATTCTATCAAGCAACAGTTTATAAAATTTCATTATTTGAAATAGATACTTTGATGTAAATTTATAATTTTATTTTTGTCAATTTTCTTTTAATAAACTTTCATTATTTGAAAGAGATACCTTCGTGTAAAATAATTTTACATTGTCGTTCAACACGAATCAATCAATTTATTATGTTTTTTATAAATTGTAACTTTTTAAAAAAAATTACTTTTTACTCAATTTTAATTGAATATTAATGAGAGTAAAATTAGTTTACACTGATTGTGTAAACAATTTTTATGGTACTCTTACAAAATAAGAGTGTATCAGTACTCTTAATTTTTTAATCAATAAATGTATTACTTTTCTTTATATCAGCATCGATATATTATATATTAAGTTGAACAAATTATTTGTACCGGTACATTTATCTTTTCAATTTAATCTCTTTAAATTTAATAAAATATTTTCTTACTTTTTTATTTTAATTAAAATTAAAATCATTATCAACCCAGAAGTTCAAAACTCCTTCTCTTCTTCTCTCGAAACCGCTCTTCTTCACCGTCCTTCCACCTTTGTGAGAAGAACTCTCCACCGTACTTCTACCACCGCGAAAAGATCTCTCCTTTGTCTCACTCCTAATTCGCTCGTGTTTGTGCCGTTGTTGTTTTGGTGTTGTCGACCACGCATCGTCATTGTCGAGCCATTTTCCAGGTTTGTCCTTGATTCTTAATGAACTAACGACGAATATAAACAATGCAGAACGAAAGAAAAAGACTGTGAAGAACGGCAGAGGAAGACAACGTAGAACAACAAATACACGATACAACGGAGAGGTAAAGGACGGAGAGAAAAAACTTGGTTATATTTTTTGTATAGTTTAATGAATAAACATGAATTATTTTTAACATAAACAAAAATGTAAAACTTCGAATTTTAGTGATGTAAATTTTAAATTATGTTCAAACTTATTCATATATAATATATCATTAGATTATAAGTGATTTAATTTGATAGTATCAAAACATATTAATTTTCAATTATATATAGGATCGGAGTCACTTGTTAATATCTATTATGTAATGTATATAGAGGTATTCATAGAATGTCTCAGAGTATAATTGTCAAAAAAAAAAATCTCTAAGTGTTCACATGATGGTGTGTGACATTATTTAACACGGACCAATTAAAGTGGTATATAATAGTCTAGTTTTGTATAATTATTAGATTAATCAAACTTATATTTATCACTATAGTTTATAATCATTTCCTCTCTCATGACTCTTCTTTTTCACCTCTGATCTCCCTAATTCTCTGTTCTTCTTTGCTAAAAACCATCATCACATGGGAGAGCCTTTCCGGCCACCAATAGCCACACCACCACCATGGAACCCATCTCTTCTTCCTCTGCAAAACACGTCTTTAAAACTTTAGAAAAACTATCTTGGTAAATATGGGTTTTAAAGACTAATTGATCTTAACAAGTATCATCTTAACTTTAAAACTTTATGCATGGCAACAAGAAAGTGAATATAAAATTGATGCAACAATATTTGAATAGTTTTTCTCCCCTTAACAAATATATACACATAAAAGTCCACTAAATTGTTCACAAATTAATTTAGAATGGTTCACTTTTTAGTTTATAATTGTTCACTTATTGTTAAATCTTCAATTTTGTTCTCAATTTCTTACTTTTGTTTTTTTCTTTTTCATACCTACAAAGTTCACCCTTTGCTATTTATTTTAAATCAAAACTTTGTTGGTGAAAAAAGAGAAAGAAAAAATGAGTACGTTTATAACTTGAATTATATGTAAGTTTGATTAATCCAACAACTATAAAAAAATTAGACTATAATGAACCTCCTTAATAGTCCATATTAGATATCAGCTCTATATATAATTACATAGCATTGAGTTTTGTGGCTTTTTTCGATATATATCCCGTTTTTTTAAAAAATTAACCAATATAATTTACATTGAAATTTATAAATAAAAAAAAAATATATAAATGCAAAAATTCCGGAGTTTTGTCATCATGGAACTGGAGCATTTTGATAATTAGTTCCATAAATATGTTAGACTTTGGTATCCAAACACGAATGCATGTGCCAACTATCTTATTGTGGTCCTACCTTATTAATATATGCATGTGCCAACTACTTCCATCTTCCTCATTAAATTCAACTTCCACCCCCAGCTGTTCTTGATGATTTGAATTTTAACAATCTCTACCATTTCTTTTCATGTGATATTTTTTTAAGTGTATATCGCTGTAGTTTTTATTTGAAACTTTATATTTATAGAATTTGTTTTTCTTCCATATGGTTTTAATAAATAAAAAAGCCGAAAAATAGTAGCAAGTGAAAAACAAGTAGAGAATTACTACCAAAGGAATTAAATAAAAGATAAAATTTAGTAAAAAAAATCGATATATTTAATTTAAATTTTAGAAAAAATATATTAAATTTTGTTAGATTCAATTTTATTTTATATATAAAATCGAATTAGAATCAAATGATTCAAATTTAAAAAACAAAAGTTTTATTTAAAAAATATCATAAAATTTAGATCGTCTACTTTTGATAGAACAAACAAAATGATTGTGATTGCATACATGTAAATCGAATAAATAGACAAATCGATCATTGAAATTGTAAGTGTCATTCAAATTAGTTTCAGAATTTTGCAAATTGCAAATAAATTCATGAAATTATAAAATATTAATCAAAATAGTCTATTGGTACACTTTTGTGATAAGATATTTTGTGGTGGCATTGTCACTTAATATATGGCTTATCTACCTTGATCTCACGTCAACGTCATATTTCAGAAATAAATTTTTCAATGAAATTTTGTCATCTCAAAGACAAATATGTGAGTAATTATAATTATGTTTGGACACAATTTTGACAAATTAGTCGATGAAATATCTAAATTTCATAGGAAAATTAGTTGATCTTGTAATGATATTGACACAAGATCAACGTAAATGAGTCACATGTTGAATTAACATGTCATATAATAATCTATAATGATATAAGTTTAAATATGAACTATTTTGATTAATATTTTATAATTTCAATAATATATTTGTAAATTTTCAAAATTCATTTTATGAATTTGTTTACAATTTTAGGGACCTTTGCCTACTCATTTAATGTAAATCTAATCCAAATACTTTTTTATGTCAATCTTATCCTCTAGCTGATACATGTTCTCTAGCTGATACATGTTCAGTGGCATTAATCATTGGGTGGCAGATATTTTAAAATTTTAATAGATAAATGAAAAGTATAATATTGTATTGCATATAAGAATTTTAAGTGGTAAATTTAAAAAAAAAATATATTGGAAAGAGTTAGTAAATCAAATTTTGATTTACATTTTTAATAATTAAAAATGAGTTGGAATTTAAGTTGGAAAATAGATTTTATTTTATAATTATAGTAGTTGTTTTTGTAGTTTTTTTTTTATAAATTATTCTATCAATTTTTTTTTATAATAGTCATCTGTATTATAATTTGGTCTACAAAAATTTATGTATTTGATCAATCGCCGTCTAAAAGATTTTGGAGATCCTAATCTGATCTTAAAAATTGAGCTAATAAAAAAATATAATTTTAATAATTAAAAAAATTAATAAAATAAATTTTGTCCATATACACATATCAAATATTAGACTCAAAATTAAACCACAATTATCTTATAGACTTATATATTAAACCACAATTATTTTATAGACTTATATATTAAACCGCAATTATCTTATAAACTTATATAATTTGATTTTAACAACTTTATTACCATTAATAATTATTCATTTTATAATTTTTTTAACATAAATATTTTTTTATTTATAAAATTTAACTACTTTCATACATTTAATCAAATTTATATGTAAAAGTGAACAACTGATTTAGTAAGTAAAGTGAACAATATCATGAATAACAAATCAAAGATAAATATTATAAGTATATTATAATTAATCATAAATTTATTTAATAATAACTTTAATTTTCTCAATTTAAACTTTATTCACATTTCTATTATAACTAAAATTAAAATAAATATCCAAACATAACAGATAAGTAACAGATTGAGAGGAGTGAGCAGGTTTAGAGACAATGGTACACCCAGTAGCGGAAGCCAACGATCATAGCCCCTTCGGTAACCTCACTCAGGACGAGTTCTACGCTCATCACTCAGTGAGTCATGGTTCCGAATTTGTAACCAACCCTGGAGGCCTCAAACTCTTTACGCAGTGGTGGATCCCTCAGCCTCCAACTAACATCATCGGGACCGTCGCCGTCGTCCACGGCTACACCAGCGAGTCCAGCTGGTTTATCCAACTAACCGCCGTTCACTTCGCCAAGGCCGGATTCGCCACGTGCGCTATCGACCACCAGGGACACGGTTTCTCCGACGGTCTAATCGCTCACATCCCTGACATCAACCCCGTAGTCGATGACTGCATCACGTTCTTCGAATCGTTTCGCTCTCGCTTCGATTCTTCGTTGCCTTCTTTTCTCTATTCGGAATCTCTTGGCGGAGCTATCGCGCTTTTGATCACTCTCCGCCGTAGCGGAACTCCGTGGAACGGCGTCATTCTCAACGGGGCTATGTGTGGAATCAGCCCCAAGTTCAAACCGCCGTGGCCGCTGGAACACTTTCTCTCTATCGCAGCGGCGATAATTCCGACTTGGCGCGTGGTTCCTACGCGCGGTTCGATTCCTGAAGTTTCGTTCAAAGAGGAGTGGAAGAGGAAGCTTGCCATAGCGAGTCCGCGGAGGTCGATGGCGCGTCCACGCGCTTCAACTGCACAGGAATTGTTGAGGATTTGCCGTGAGCTGCAGGGAAGGTACGAAGAAGTGGAGGTGCCGTTTCTGATTGTGCATGGAGCCAATGACGTCGTTTGTGATCCAGCTTGTGTGGAGGAGTTGTACTCACGCGCCGCTAGCAAAGATAAGACGCTGAAGATATATGATGGGATGTGGCACCAGTTGGTTGGGGAACCTGAAGAGAATGTGGAGTTGGTGTTTGGTGATATGTTGGAATGGCTTCGCAAACGCGCCACCGTGGACGGTACTATTCAGATTGTGGGATAATTTGTAGGTCAATTTAAATAAGTACTTCCCTCCTCCGTAAGTTTGTCTCCCCCATTAAGTTAATATATTTGAATATTGAATATCATTGGAGTTATCATTGATTTATTTATAGTATAAAGTTATTGAATGACAATTAAACTCTTTGACAAAACTTATTTTATAATAAAAAAATTGGGGGTTCATATTGGAATTAACTCATTGTTCCTCAACATGCTATTTATTACATCCTCACAAGACATATACCCTTGCATCTCGGTCTGTTATAAAAATAAAATATACTTCAATAAAAGTTTAGTCAGTTTTACGAATTAGATGCAGTAAATATTGATTCAAGGAAAGTAGTGTTCTAGGAGTCATATGAAAGTTGAATGTTCTATCTTTTTAAGTTATATTTATGTATGGAGAAATGATGCTTTTGGAGTGTGAAGGAGCAAGTTTCTGTCAAGAAGTAAACCAACTAATTAAATAGTTTATTGTGAAAAAGTTTGATCTTTTTTAATCTCCTAACAATATGTCTTTTATTGATTTAATTCCAATGTTAATTCTAGCTCCCAATCACTAACTAAAGAGTAAACATGATGACTACACTTGCACCATGGTGGCTAGACTTTCACTGCGATTGGCGATTGCGAACCACTACAAAAAAATAACCACCGCATAAACCTCCTTGTTAAAAGATTTACTAAAATGGATTTGTAGCAACTTCCTTTTTCATAAAATAAGGAATAAAAATGATAAGGAGGAAAAACTAAAGAGGTGTGTGAAAAAATGAATGAAAAGTTGAGTTACTTTTTGGAAATTGAACAAAAATCACTTGAGTGTGGCAGACAATCATACATGAAATCCGCTCTAGAGTCTTGTGAAATTGGTTTTTCTATGCGTATTCCCAATTCCTATCACTTCCTTTGTAATTAATGTCATGGTGCAATTGCCGAGATGCTGTATATTTTGTTTTTTTTGCATTTTGGTTTATTGGCAACTCTCGCTGAGATATGCTCGTGACATAAGAAACCTGGTTTAACAATAATGTTTCGAGAGTGAGAGAGGTTTGGCGGGAATATTTTATGTATTGAATTAATATTAGAGCATCTACCACACATCTCCCATATACTTTTTCCTCTTAAACGTAAAAATATAATTTTTTTCTTTTAACTATTTAAAATAAGTTTTGAAATTGATAATTTTAAAAATTTCAAATTTTTAAAACTGATATTTTTGAAAGTTTTAAAGTTTCGAAATAAATAAATTTTTAAAATTTTTAAAAATTAAATTTTTGAAATAAGGATATATTTTGAAAATTTTCAAATTTTCAAAACTTTGAAATTTTTGAAAAATCAAAAAATTTTCTATTTCAAAAATTTCAGGTTGTTCGAAAGTTTTAAAATTGTGTTTCAAAATTTTTAAATATTCAAATATCACTTACTTTTTGATTTCGAAGATTTTGAAAGATTTAAAAATTATGATGATTTATCTAAATGTTAAAAAAGAGAGTGAAAAAATAGAAGGTAAAAAAATAAAATTTTTATAGATAATTAAAAGAATAAATTAATGTGTGTTATGAGAGTGGTAAGTATATGTGGAAGATGCATAATAGAAAACTTATTATATAATTATAATAGATATTAGATATACAATCTCTAGAGCTATTAAATGGGCTCGTATGATATGACTCGCTTTACTTGATAAATAAGAGTGTCAAATAAATATTTGTTGGCTTGAAATTGATTCGTAAAATTTTAACATTTGTTCACTATGGGTCCTGAAGACTGTTGGGTTAGTCCGATCCAATTCATTGTTTTGGGTATTTGTTCATTTTATTTTTATGCCACTTTGATATTATTTTTACAATATTTATTTGGTGAATATGATTCGATATATGTGTAACTTTTTACATTAATATTAAATATCAATTAAACTGTAGTTTTATTCATTCAATTGAGCCAAACTAATAATTTATAACACAAACTTTAAAATTTTAGCTAAATATACCTCTTTTTATTAAGTTAATACATTTAAGTATAATTTTATTAATAATGTTTAAATTAAAAAATCATTGTTAAAGTTTTTCTAAATTTTTTCAGAAAACGCATAGAAATTTTGGAATTGAATCGGTACGAGGTTTAATGAATCAGTCCGAGCCACTCATATTTTCAATATGGGTTAATTGAACAACTATCAAAAAGAGATATATTGATAATATAGTTTGAGTTGAGTTAATTGTTTAGCTCCTAATCCAAATTATAATATGAACTAATGAATTGGTCTATTAAGCTCGACTCATTATCATAGCTCTAGTCATACCCACCCATACCCAATTTAGTCCTCATACAATAAGCGCAATTTTAAAATTTTTATTTACAAAAGAAAGTTTTCAAAGTTAAAATATCAAAATAGTTTATTTGTTAAAAGAACGGCCAAAAATACACGTGTATACATATTGATCGGGTAAAGTTGATTACCATTTTTTTTTATAAGCTAATAGTAAATTAAGCTTAAAACAAAAAACAAAAACCTGAGAGGAATAGACCTAACTCAAGAAAAAGAGAATCGAAATATTATAATATTGAAAAAATTAAAATTTAATTATTAAATAAGATGAAAAATAAAGTAACACTATTTAAGTATAATATCTATATTTATACTTTAAAGTAAAATTTTCATATTCAAATATAGATGTTAGTGTAAAAATCATTCTCTAAATATACTGCACAATCGATTTAAAAAAATGTATACCATACAAAATTAAATAGTATTAAACATTTTTTGCTATTTTTTGAAAACCGTACATATCAATTAAATTTTCATTTTGTTTTTAGAACTAAACCGATCTGAACCAAATTGCATTATATATTTGCAGAAACATAAGTTTTAATACTTATTTATATTTTATTAGTATGATGTATTATTTGTTAATTTTAAATTTTGGATTAATTTTATTAATAATATTTATTTTATTAATAATATTTTGTTTTTTTTTTCCTATTTCAAATATAATTGATAATTGTTATTTCATAATATTAAATTTTAATATATTATTTTTTATATTTTGCATACTATATTACCGTGTTCTTATGATATCAATATTAATATGTATTTTTACATTTATAATTTGGATATAAAAAACTTGGTCTAAATTAAATCACATGTAATTGAATTGGGTTAGATCGGATCAATTTTTTTAAATATATCTTATAAATTGAATTGATCCGTGTATAATTTTATCTTTGTATTAAATGGTTTTTTTAACTCAAAATCAATTTGAACTTCACCACAAATACTCCTAATATATATTTAATTTCCTTATTTAAACTGACTTCCAATTGGATAAATATAAATATTTAATTGACAGTAAATTAGTGATTCCATATGCTTCGTGGGGTATGAGGTTCATTTGAGGTTGTTGGGCCTTTCTATTTCGAGGTTGTTGGGTCTTTTTATTTAGGCCTATGGGTCTCATTTTAAATTTGTTATCATTTGGAGTTTTCTAATTACTACCTCTTTATTTATATCTCTCACCTCTCAATACATTTAAAAAGATTATTTTATTTTATTTTATTTATTATATATAAAAATAAGAAATTTCAGAACCGAAAATTTCCGAAAAAATAAATTTCAGAACTTTAGATATTTTCAAAATAGAATAGAAAATTTTCGAAATAGAAAATTTCAAAAAAATAATATCATTATTTTGAAACAAAATTTACATTTTGAATAAAATTCTAATTTTTTGAAAATTTTGAAATGGAAAATTATGTTTAGAAAATTTGGTTTTCGAAACTTTCGAATAAATCATATTTCAAATTTTTGAAAGTTCTGAAACTTTTGTTAAATGTAGTTTTGAA
>JBBPBQ010020324.1:10315840-10362291 GCA_037974755.1 Cicer yamashitae
AAAAATTATATAAATTTTTGTGGAATAATATTTTATAATATTTTAAACACGTTTGTAAAAATTCATTCAAAAATTTAATAGTTGAACGATAATTACATGTGTTTCATTTCAATAAAGATTAAAATTGTTTGCAAAATATTTTTATAAAAGCTAAAAATCTATTTTTTTTCATTTGATAAAAAACAAAATATTAAAATCTATTAGGAACTAAGAATTTATTTAATTCTAAAGAATAATTCAACTATTAATTCTAAAGAACATTATATAAAATTTATAATATTAATTGTTTTTTCATTTTGTGCTAAAAATTAAAACAATTCACTAGTATGGAAAAGAGGTACTATTTTCTCCATTATTAGTTGTAAAGAAATTCGAACGAAAGCAATATTTGTTTTGGTGCAACTTCAAATTAATAATGTTCGGATACACATAATGAATATAAATAAGTAAAAGAGAAATAATTTAATTACATAATTTAATATCATTTAATTATTTTTTATTTTAATTTTTTCAATTGATGTGTATCTAAATATTATTGATCTGAGATTGTGTTCAGACAAATATTCACTTCGAATAAACTTTGGTAAAGTGAAACACTGTACCTAACAGCATTGTACACATTATTGTTTGAATCAAGTTGTGGTTAAAATTGGCCTGAGTACCCGTTTTTTCCGGTTATAATTGGCTTATGTGTCTTGTCGAAGAGGTTTACTTTATACCCTTTTGGGTTTGGCGCACAAATAAGTGATTTGACTGTTGAAAAGTGATTTGACTGTTGAAAAGTGAATTAATCAGTTTGTGTTGTTGTTACTAGTAACACTACAAGAGTGTTTGAGAATTCGACGCACTTGGTAATTTTACGATAGAAAATAGCGGTTACATTAAAACTACAAATTGTTTCTAATTTTTATGATAAAAATTATATTGAAACATAATAATTGATTAGTTATTGCGTTTTTAAACACATACTACAACTATAAAAGATTACAAGAAGGAATGAAAAACATGGTCCGTACCCATGGTCTATCTCTCATTTGATGGGACCTTCCTCTTTGCGCCTTCCAAATTTGTTAGTGTGGGAATTTTAAGATAGATTTGGCAAAATTACATTAAGTTATTTAAATTTTTTAAAAGCTAATGAATGTAGTGTCACTAAAATTATGGGGTTTCTCGTAATTTTACCAATTTCACAATAAAATTAAATATTTAGAAAGTGTCTTTGGCGATTTACAGTGAATATCGAAAAAATATCTATGAGATTTAAGACAAAAAAATAGAGAGATTCAATGTAAAATTAGTGTTTACACAAAAAAAAATAATTGGTTTAATTATGTAAAAGAATTTAATTAAATTTTAACGTATCTCAATAACATAATAAATAATTTTAGATATATATAAAAATTTATATAGAGGAATTATATGATATAATATTTCATTCAAATCATCAAATTTATAAAATATGTATAGAATAAAACATTATAAAACAGTGTAAATTAGCTCCAATAAACATTCCAATTAGCACACACTTCAAGGTTAATAAGATAGTAGTAATGAAGTATCATCAAAAAAAGATAATAAAGTAAACCACTAAAATTAAATTTGGTTGAACTTCAATACGTGTAAACAGGCTGTAAATGACTATATCACGACCCTACCATTGTTTCACATGAATGAACAAAGAAATATGTTCTACTATTCCAGTGAAAAAATTCAGGTTGATTTATACCAACTATCCAATTTTTATACAACTTTGAGTAATCTTGTGTGCAAAATCTAAACCATGTTTCATTCTTTCCGTCCTATCTTACACAAAAAAAAACTTTTTCTTTGATTATTTTCCAACCTAATTAACTACTATAGCTCCATCTAACAAACCTCTACTATTTAAACAACCATAAAGACAAATTCAATTGCTACTTTTTTGACATCTTTGTCTTGATTTGATCACATTTAGTATGTAATTAATAATTGGACCCCTTTTTTCCATCTCTTTTACATGTCAATAATTGAAAGATACCATTTGTTAAGATGTAAATCAGCTAATAGTCTTTTTCAGGTTAAGCCTGGTAGCTTTGAAAGGGAGCGTCAACAATATTGCTCCAAAATGGTTAAAAAAAGTCACTCTTGAATAAGATTGTTGTAGCTATGCCAAATGTATATTAGTAAGTTAATAAGTTAATTACAATAGAAGCATTTGTTTTTTCAAGTTTAATTTCTATACACGTTCGGTATACAAAAAAAAATTATACTTTTAACGAATCACAATTAATTTTATGCATGGCTTTAAAATATTTTTTTAATTTCAAATAAAAATAAAAATATAATCAATGAAAGTTAGTGTATTTGATCCTAATAAAAACGTGGTCAACAAAATTGGTGTATTTGATCTAAGAATCAAATATACTAACTTTTATTGATCACACTTTTATTTGAGGCCAGATGGAGTAATTAACATTTAAAGTCACACGTTTTTTTTATTTATTTTAATAGTTATGATTAACTGATAGCATAAAAAAATTGTTTCACTATCAATTTAATCATTGTTTTCTCTCTTATTTGGAATATCCTATTAAAGAGATATTGAATTAAGTTAATATGGACCTTAAGTTTTAGGTGATAATAGGACGATATGTCCTTAAATCAATCACATTAATGTAGCTGGTGTTAAGTCCTTGTTTGAAGAAAAATTAAAGTAGGTAGTGCATTCCTTTTTGTCACTTTTATTTGGCTTATATGGTCCTTATATGGATGTGACCAAACTTTATAATAGAATCTTTCTTTTAATAATCAAAATAATTGGCTCATCCTACTATACCACTTGGCCATTTTTGCTATCTTTCAATACCAATGAGTCCTCCATTCCCACCCGTTATCATTGTTAATAGGATTAGTATGGTTATTGGGCCCCAAACATGACTTCCTACTAAACTCATTTAAATTTAAATAAGAGCGACAAAGATGACAATGATAATGACAATACGTATTCTTTAGTTCTATCCTCTTCAAAATAATAATTCCAAAAATTATCATTTATTTTGCATCACTAATGGCTTAATCACTTTTTTCTCTCTTCAATCAATATCATATACACGAGCTGATTTGAAAGGCAATTCATTTATTGTTCCGGTTGTTATTAGATTAGAAGGATTGCAAAATGGATATTATGTACACCAAAATATGAGAATAATAATATATGTGAGATTATAATTAAAAAGTCCTTATTATTTACGTGCCGTGATTGGAAACAGCTTCTTTATGTTTGATTAGAGAGTTCAACTTCAACAAAAATTGCAGTTGTGCACTATCACCTTTTGAGGATTTGAAAATACATGCCCTAGTGATATTTCGCTTTCACGTGTCACTAAATAAGATATTAATCACTGTTGTTCGTAATTTTTAATTCAATTGTTAAATTTTAATATTATTAAGTTGAACATTTTATTATAAATTTATTTGAATTTAAAATTTCATAATTGTGTTTGAGAATTTCTAATGGTATCTACTATTACAAAAATATTAATAGCCATTAAACGTGGAAGCGGTGTTTTAGCGTAATAAAGTTGATAAAATTTAATGGGTGATTCTAAGCGATGCTGGTTGCAAAAAGTAGTTTACCAAAATATATAGGGCGGCAAAAAGCTAAGGCTAATATATAATTTATTTCTTTTGCAGTATGTGTATGTCCATTGTGTTGGAGAATTTGGAGTTTGGGAAGAACAACAAATTAAATATTTTAAGATAATAATATATTTTGACATTACATGCAATATAAAACTTTAAAGCAACGATTATATGTGAAACTTAGTGAATCACACTTAAATTTAACACATTAAACTCTACATCTCGTTCATACTTTTTGGTTTTTTATTTATAGTTTATCTATATTTCTTTTTGTTGTAATATTTATATATATAATGTAATAGAGAGAGAAAAATGTTCCTTTATAAGTTAAGCAAAATATGAAAAATACCTACCGTTAGACATGATCCAATCATATATCACAACTTCAGTTGTAACTTGACCAGATTAAAAAAATATAACTTTATTCGTATTGTGTTTTTTACTAAATTCTTTTTGTAATATATATCATGTATTTCAAGTGAAAATTTTGATAAGCTTTAAATCTAAATTCATAGAGAAAAGATGATATGCACCGTCAATATAAAAATAATTTTACTTTGATATTCATTAAGATTCTTGCATTCTACTACATCGCTGCAGTTCACTTCACTTTTATGATATGATAAAATAAATAACTCATTAGATGTTAGTATAAAATTAATATCAATGTAAAACTATTTTATCTATTAAACTCAAAGTCATATAGTGATAAATCTAATTATCTAAAACCGACCAAATTGCTAATATGGTATTGTAAAAAAAAAGTAGGAAACATATACTAACAGAAAAGTCAATTTTATTTCTATTGGCACATTTATAGGTTAATCATTGATAAAGTTGGTGATCGCTCATCTCAACCTTTATTTATGCTCACAAGTTGCAAAATACAACTATCAGAAATAAGCTTCCGCTAGTATATCTCATTATTTATCTCACTCAAATTACATTTCTGTGAATTAATCTCCTCGTTTAATTTTGATATAGGCCCTTATTCCTCCCTAGCCCAATGGAGCCCATTTCTTGTATAATGTATACACCAGGTTAGTCTTCTAGCCCAACACTCCATATTTTTAGACGTTTAATAACATCTCATTAACTCTCCTATGTTTTTGGTTTTAAACCTCCAAAATAGGACCCTAGCAATTTGGAGTCAGCCGAGAAATAAATAAAATACGACAACAATTGTTTCAGTCAAAATTCAAATTTTTCTCCTTTTTAACTAAAACTTATTAACCACTTAAATTCAATCATTTAATTTCATTTACTCCTTATATAAGAAGGAACAATCGAATGAATATCTGAGGTTTGAAAATAACTAACTTAAGGCATTGAACCAAATCATTTAAGCTTCCACCTATTGGCAGAAGCAGGATGCCACTTTGATCCAGAGAAGAATGTTGTGTTGAGGAAACGGGAACCATTTTAAGTATTAATGGAACAGAGATTGAGCATCCTTCCATCATGTCCAAGTTTTTAGAGACCCTGTACTAATCTATATTCGACCAGAAAGTAATTAATATCTAGTGACAAATTGGGACATTTACATCACCGGAGATCAAACTCGGGTGTTGCATCCAACCTCGTGGTTCTATCTATGGTAATTTCTACACATAAATAAGTAATAAGATTAAAAAAAAAAGTACAAGTCTGTTAATAATCCTACTAAGGGGTAACAAACAAGCTAAACTTGCCAAAGCTTCATTTATTTAAAGGCATAGCAGCATCTATAAGAAATCAGACTTTCAAAAACTGCAAAATTTCTTACAACAAATACCCATTCACTATAAAAATACATCTATCTGTGCTTTTGCAGCATGGAATTCTAGAAACAATGTTGACGAGAAAAACAAAGAGGAAAAAAAAAAACATAGTTTTAACATTTATACTAATACAAAACAATAGATAGCACCCACCAACATATATATCTGCCAGAATACAACATGCAGACCAAGAGCTGGCTCCTCTCGAGGAAATTTGAACATTTCATCGAAGTGAAGTACCTGTTGCCTAAACACTAGCCACAATGAATATTTTATCTGAGGCCAATTACTGATTGATGCACCCACTTCATCTTTCAGAAGTGCACTTCTTCTGTTTCTAATTTGGTTGACATGGATTCTTGCAAATCGAAGTTCACGGGAAATAGATTACACTGTGCATACTGTGCCATCAATTGGTCCACAAGCACCAAAGCTACCATGGCCTCTACCATGGGTACGGCTGCAAGACCGGTTCAAATAAAAATTTAAGAAATTTTCTTTTCTAGTGATGAAAAGGTAGGTCAAGAAAATGAGTTAAAATTTAACAGAAAATCAGGCACCAGAAACACATATATCTTCTTAACATTAAGGAAAAGCTGTCGTGTAAAAAATTATCTTGCCCCTTTAGGTCAATATTAACTCAGTTCTAAAGGATTTTCTCAGTAACTTAGATAAATTGTTATCAGAGATAACATAAGATTTTAAAAAATGAGGGGAAAATAAGATAGACAGAACTTCAAAAAAGGCTAAGAAACTAACCTCTGGGGACCACACAAGGATCATGACGACCACGGGCTATGAGCTCGGTTTCTTTCTTATCCCGAGTCACTGTAAGTTGCTTCCTCTGCACAGGTATATCATTATGTTCAATTCATGTCAAATAGTGAAAAGTTATTGTCATGTGCAACAAATCATGCAATGAACCATTGAAATAGGCTAAGAGTGTGTTTGGTTACGTGTTTTGCTAGACAATCTCGCATCCCAATGTTGATACTACCATGATTTTGTGAAGCAAGAAATTTAAGCTTCCGCTCACCGCACAGTGACATCGTGGAAACAAAAATAGGCTAGAATTGAACATCATCTACATGCCAAGGAACTGGTGGCAGTAGGAGGATGCAAACAAAAGGCTCCTTCAATTGCTAACCTATGTTTTGGTAAACACACCTCACTCCAAGGATGAAAAAGGGGGGAGGGTGGACATAATTTTTTTAATAATATAATAATATTGATAGAAGATGATTACAAACAGGAAGGAGGGCCCATTAGAACTTAGTGCTTGGTCAACTCGTTTACTTCCTTGGTGCTGGTTTTTTATATGATTTGTAATTGAGAGAGAGAGAGAGAGAGAGGATATTGGACTTACTGCAATAGTCGATGTCGGCTTGAAAGCTATTCTCATATTAATTATTTCTCCATTGGAAATTCCTCCCTGATTTTCAATATAAACAATACAAATAAAACAAATATAGAAACACGACTGTCATACAGCATATCTAGAAACAACTAATTTGTTATAGAAATTAGAACAGAACAAATACCTGTATCCCACCAGATCGGTTTGTTCTTGTCCTCATATTTCCATTTTGATCTAGATAAAATTCATCATTGTGTTCACTCCCAGTCAAAAAGGTACCTATAATGATTTCACTAAGACATCAGAAAATACCGCAGACACAAGTGATCAAAGAAAATTACATTGTCTAATTATCCCTGTATAAGACAAAGCACTCATTGTCATATGCACAAGCAAGTTTCATACCTGCAAACCCACTACCGAATTGAAAACCTTTAGTTGCAGGCAATGACATAGCAGCTTTAGCCAGCTCAGCTTCAAGTTTGTCAAATACCGGTGAACCAAGACCCTGAGAAATAATAAAGTCATTTTCTACTCTAATTGAAAAACAAATGAAAAATCTGAACAATACAAACATAAAGTACTTGGTTGCAAAACTATCATAAGGATTGAAGGTGCCTATAAGATATCCGCCATGCATGTAGACATATATAAAGCTATAAATCAACAGGCATTGTTTAAAAGCAGAGTGTTGTTTTCTTCCTTTTTCGCTCTTGCTTATTATTAAAATATCAAATAACAGGGTCATAAGACCTCAGAGCAATCAATATTGATGGGCTGCAAATTTAATACTTTTAGGGGTATATGGATCATGGATACATGCTATACCTGGAAGGTAAGCTTCCAAACTCAAATGGACAACTAAAGAGCACAGCTTATCTGAGTTTAGTTAATTTCAGCTAATTTTTCTAAAGTTTGCAGAAGATTCTAAATCACATAGAATTACTAGATTAATTTCCGGATCAATCATCAAGCAATATCACAATCAGGGGCGGAGCTGAAAGATATTCTTTGAGGGAAATATATAAAGATTTTTTTTCTTTCAATTTTTAGTTTATAAGGGATTTAGTTTTCTATTTTAAATTTGTTCTTTGAATCTGATTCACTATAGATTTGCCATTAAGTTTCCATTGAAAGGTAGCAAGCCAGATATAGTTTTCCCAGAAAACCTTGTGGTTGTTATCTCTTTTACAAGTTAATTTGTAAAGTAAACCCTATTGTCTTGCTCAACTGTTTTTACTTGACAGAGAAGTGAAAAGGCTTACACGTGGACAGTTCCTCACAATGCATGTTACAACTCCACCAACAGAATCACCTTTCACTCGGACTGCATCAATAGCAGATATCATCTTCTCTGCATATTCAGGGTCTGGACATCGAACAATGTTACTCTCAATCTGGACAAAATTCATAAAATAGTGGCAAACCAAGAATTCGATTTCAGATCAGAGTTGCAAGAATAAAATATCAAAATATCAACATTAAGTATTATAAATACAAGCCATATCAATAACAAGCCAATTTGGAAGACTGCAATAAGTAAATGCCTGAACGAAGAGCATGACTGCATCAGTTAAATAAAACTACTAGGAATTAGGATATTCACACACTTAGATTAGATTATTCAGTTTCTTTGGAAGTGCACAATAGATTAAAAAAGGCACTGTAAGAATTCTATACAAAAATATCAGCAAATACAGTTATTTGGTCAAAATACAGGAGAAAGACTATTGCAGAATATTCGTCCAATATTCTAGTTATATGCATCACCCTTGTTTTGATGAATTTATCCATCTTATATTAAAGGTGTTCCCTTTTACTACTGCATGAATCTACTTTCATCATCAGTAAAAAGCAAATTGTACAAATTGTCCCCCTTTGAGATATTTATTTATCCACTAATTATACATATGTATTCTGTACAAATTGTTATACCAAATCAAAAGAAAGTATACACTAATATGCACATTTACCTGTTGAAATGGTAAAAATTCATCACCCATTTTCTTAGTAATTTCCTTGGTAATACTCATCAGTTGTGTAAAACTTAAGTCAAGTCTCAGTTTAAGATCGCAATGAGATTTTTTCTTCTGTGAGAATCACTTTACAAATGTGTGTACATACGAAGATATGTGAACTGAGACTTTTTTTTTCAATTTGGTATTGATATTCTAGAGTGAACTTATTTAAAATGTGGAAAAGAAAAGCTATTTACTGAGTTTAACAAGGACAATTTAATCACTTCATATATGAATGCCAAAATTTCTTCCAACAAAATCTTGAGTTGTAAATTGTAAGCATGCTTTGAAAACTCATTCCAAGAAATGGAATTACTTTATAAGTAGTCTTTCTAGTTGTCAATAAGCAGGCTTGACTACAATATTTGTTACTTAGTAACATCCAAATATCCATAAAAAAAGTATTGAAAAATAAAACAAAATTGTCATCTCCGTGTTTAGAATACATGACAAGACGACATCTAATGCAAACAGTTCTACAAAAGGTACCTTTAAGCACATATAAATATGAAAAGTAACTTTAATACCTGATCAAGTGTCAGTGTGTCATTGTCAATTAAGTCCTCAGGAAGAATAATCTTGTGAACTTGGGAGACATAGGCAAGAATCTGAAAATTAAAGACTTTTAGCCAAGGATATTATTTCTTAAAAAGTTGGCAAATAAAACATGTTAAAAGGCACATATATCCAGATCAAGTGTGCATTGGCGAGTGAAAAATTTAGAGAGAAATAGAAAGGAGAAGAGAGATCTAGTTAAACTAGGCTCAGTCAAGTACATGCACATGCACACACCGACACGATACTTATTGCACGAGATCGGTATGGATAAGCAGATGCCAATTCAGTGATCCCTGCAACTCATTCTATTCTATTGAAGTTTAGTTCTTAGGGTACTATTTATTTTAGGCAAAATACATCTCGCGGTCTTTTAAGTTACACGAAAATAACAAATTTGTAATTTATCTTTCTTTTAGTGTCAAGTTCGTCCTTTATGTTTGTAAATATTTACACCAATGATCCTAATTTGAAACAAGCAAAATTGAAATTCAATATTCTCTCAATTTTTTCAATAAACTCGTGTAATTCTTAAGGGGTTTTGATTGCAATAATCATTAAGAACATAAGCCATCAATCAAATTTTACAAAAATAATTAAACAAGAGAGAATTCGAGTAAGATATATTTTAGGATTTTTAAAATTAAACGCAAAATTATCTCAATTTATGTCATGAAATCACATGCAAATTTATTATGTTGTTCTTTATATGATTGATAACAAAACTCATAGTACCATTTTAAAAGTGTCTAACTAAAAATGATTGAAATGAAGTTAGGACTAAAAATAGTTCAAAATTGTAACTTTTACAAACATAAAGAAATGATTGAAATGAAGTTAGGACTAAAAATAGTTCAAAATTGTAACTTTTACAAACATAAAGGACTAACTTGATAAAAAAAAAGTTAAAGGATCTATTTGACATTTTCATGTAACTTAAAGGGCTACATGAAGTATTTTGCCTTTATTTTATATCAATGGTTTCTTTCAATTCGGGTAAAGGTAATTGTATTGTCAGTTAATCATATTTGAGAAAAAGTGAATATTTGAGACTCTGATGGTTTTGACAGCCTGCCGCTGCCACGGAACCACCAGACCACCACAGTACTCGCACAAAGGCTGAATGCCATCTAGCAACTCCAAAACCTTTGAGTGAAGCCAAGCATGGTAAAGAAGCTTCCATAGACAAAACTGCTAGATTTGGTTTCTGGTATGATGGATGATTGCAGAGGAGGTGTTGGCAAAAGACGTTGCTGCAGTAAAGCATGAATGGGAAAAAGGACAAAAGGGAAGCTTTTTTAAGGGTCAAGCACGACTCTCTAAGGAAGAGAAAGGGGTTAGAATGCAGGACAATATGATAAGAGAAGCTTTAATGAAGAACCACACCTAGTAGGTCACTTCACACTGTATTGAGCCATGGCTCATTAAGAAACTCGTTTACGAGGATGCTATTTCTGCTAGAATGATCAAAGTTTCTCTTGGTGAGCGGTTCTATTTTGGCATTCCAAGTGACCTGCGAATTCAATCTTGCTGAAACATGCTAATGTAGCTGCAGCGATAGATGAGAGATACAATAAAATTATTTGCCAGAATTCTTTAGAGACATGCATGGCAGAAAGGATGCCACTACACTACTAAACTATTGAGCTAGCTATTGTTGTGGGCACTGAAGAGGGTCTATAGGATGGATCATGGGACTTCGTCACCTTGAAGATCATTACTTTTTTGCGGCTTTCATATGTTATTTTCTTACATTTTGGTCTTTGGATATTTTGTTTTGTTTTAGTACCTGCAATATACTTTTTTTGTTTGAGTCCTATCATAAAAGCACTAAGTTACCATACTTTAAATATTAAAGGGACTAAAAAAAACCAATGACTAAAATAAATAAAAAGTACATATTAAAGGGGACCATTTTGGTCAAATAAGTAGAGGGGCTAAAACAAAACAACAATGACTAAGATGAAAAAGTATAATTATAGAGACCATTTTAGCCCAAAACATTATAGGGGCTAAAACACAATAATCAGTACATTATAATGCGAAATAACATATTTAATCCTTATTTTTCATATGTAATGTTCATTGTGTTTCCAATATTGGGGACCACGGTGGAATAATGAGGGTGGGTGGGGTGTATTAGGTGTTTGTTAGGACATTTGGTTCGACTAGAGGGTTTGTCAAGTAGTTAGTTGGTTTTGTAACGTTGAGATAGCTATAAGAAATGAGGGGAGTGGCATCTAGTCACTTAATAGGTGTTAGAATAGTATAAAATATCTTTTAAATTATATCAGAGTATCTTGAGTTATTTTTTAAAATCAATTTATACTCATAGAGATATCTTAGAGTATCTCTCATTATTAATATGATTTGTTTCTAATTTAGGATTGAGTCTAATTCTCTTTATAAATAGAGATTAGTATTGAGTCTATTGTAATTAAGTTAGCATAAAACTATTATCAATAATATTCAAACCCTTATTATTTTCTCTCCTCCTTTTCTCTAAAATCCCACAACTTTAACATGGTATCTAGAACCTATTTCGATCCTCCTTGAACAATTTCGCCGTTGTTCCGCTTCCGAGTTCCCAACAGTTAGGGAATATAATAATAGTTTCTTTTTTCCAATGTGATCATTCCTTTTTCAAACCACTGTCATGACACATCCCGACACTGATTTTACTCGTTTTCCGTTCAGTTCGCTACTGCCGCCGTCACCGCCACTATTTCGGTGACTTTTCCGACAAAAGACCACTCCATTAGCTTTGCCTCTTCTAGATCGGCCCACACCTCAAAGCGTGCCGCCAAAAGTCACCGCACACACCCACACGCGCCGCCTCTCTTCACCGCATGTGATGGCGTGTTCGGCAGCCGTTGCAGACGCGGCCTATTTTATTGAACTCAACTCTGCCTCACGGTTCCAGATCTGCCCTTACTATCTAATTTTTATCAACAAAAATATGCGTCCTTGTTCAAACAACCGTTATCTCTCTTGTTTTGAACGCATTTTCTCACTCCATTGATTGATCATGGTTTCATTTCGTTAGAGTCGCAATGCTTCTTCCGTATTTGTCATGCAATTTAGTTCTTACTAATAGATTATAACAGTGCCTTCTATTCCCACCGACGATCATTTCAGTGGTGTCCTTTTTCTACAGATGAATCATATTAGTGATGACTTTTTTTTTCCATTGATGGTCATTTTGACAATGTCTTTTATTTTCATGATTCACTTTATTTTGCCAATTTGTCCCAGATGCACTGACCCCATCTTTGTCCCAAATGTACTGGCCTTGCCTTTCTCTCCCTGAAGCATGCCTCTCTCTCCTTGAAGCAAATTCAAGTTTAAATATTTTGAGTCTCCGATATTATTGGTTTGAAACTTCCAAATGCAGATTTTTAGAAGAACGAACATTGCTTTGTTGAATTGCTTGCCATGAATTTCTCTCATGCTGATGATCATATCGGCTATCTGGCGAGGCAATATTTATAGCAATTCTCTCCGACTTCACTTGCATCCTTGAGTTGCCTTTCCATCCACTTTTATTATTTTGCGGAGCAATACATTGTTTTCTTGTAACAAGCGAAAGCTTAGTAAGCTTTAGCTTAGGGGGAGCGTTCGAATCTTATAAAATATCTTATAATATCTTTTATATTATATTAGAGTATTTTGAGTTATTTCCTATGATCAACTTATACTCATAAAGATATCTTAGAATATATCTCATTATTAGTATGATTTGTTCCTGATTTAGGATTGAGTCTATATCTCTCTATAAATAGAGATTAGTATTGAGTCTTTTGTAATCAAGTTAGCATAAAACTATTATCAATAATATTCAAACCCTTATTATTTTCTCTCATCTTTTTCTCTAAAATCCCACAACTTCAACAATAGGAAATAGGAGCCTTTAGGAAAGGAGGTTGCCGACCTTCAAAGTTCTGTAATCAAGGGAGATTTTCCCAATATCAAGTTTCCATCAGATGGTTAAAAAAAGCCAACATATTCCTAATATGATATATCATTCTTGCCTCTTGGCCTGTTAAAAAAGTTTGAAGAAATATAACATAAGAAGTATAGCTAAACTTATGAGACAAGTAACACACCTCAGTTCCACAAAAGTTTTTAAGGATTTTCTTAGCTACAGCACCAGAAGCAACCCTTCCAATGGTTTCTCTAGCAGAAGATCTACCGCCACCCTAAATATAAGAGTTCAGATGTATGAACTTAATGCATATCTCATCGAACGGAAATGCCTAGCTCATTACAATGTAAAGGGCAATACCTGAACTGATCTGACACCATACTTCATGTCATAGGTTGCATCTGCATGGGAAGGCCTATAAGCTAATGACATCTCGCTATAGTCCTGAAAAAGTCACCAAAAGTACATTTTTTCAACCCCATAAATAAGGTCATGGATGCTTGTCTTTATTGAATATTTTTTAACATGAAAATATACTCACATTTCCTCTTTGATCAGTATTGGGCACAAATACATGGATTGGAGTTCCTGTAGTGAGTCCTGAAATTAAAAGATTATACTTTAAGGCCTTTTGTCAAGAATCATATAACTTCCCAGTTAAAAGTAGTAGGAAGAAATATTGACCTTCTGAAACTCCTGAAAATATTTTACATGTATCAGTCTCCTTTCTGGGAGTAGTAATTCGGCTCTGACCTGGCCTCCTAAACACAAGAACCTTACACTGTTATTCTTTAAAGACATGTTATATCAGAAGCAATCATGCCTATCAGCTACACCTTATGTCTCGTATTGTATGCCTCGTTTAGAATGTCTACACTTCTTAAAAATATGGTTACTTAAACCAATTTTCAATGCAAAATAATATGTAAAGACTAAAATATCTTTGTACGTCATTAATTATTTGTCCACCATATACTTGCAACTACTTTAATAAATAAGAAAATTGGAAAAAAGTAATCAATGTAGTATTATAAAAATTAAAATAATAAATAATTTGAGAAAAAAATATTCCAAATGACACTCAATATGAGACACAGAAAGTATCATTCACAAATATCACATTCCCTATTCCCTTATTAGCAGTTTAGAACGCATTTCAATAAAATCCATCTTATACAGTATTCCTCTATAGCCTCCAAAGGTCTTTTTACAGTGCAAGTGGTTATGTGAAGACAGTGAGATAATGTTGAAGGCAAATACCTTCTATCAAGATCCTCTTGCATGTCAGCTTCAGAAAGAGGAATGCGAGGAGGACATCCATCAATGACACAGCCAACACCTCCTCCATGAGATTCTCCATATGTTGTAACCCGAAAGTGGTTTCCATAGGAACTCCCAGCTGCCCGAATCTCTGTAATACATCAATGGTTTCAAAAACTTAAATACCCGGCGATCACAGTACCACCATGAGTTTAGACTTCCTAAGATGCAACCTACATGAGAAGTAGTAGTAACAATTTCCCTAATTCATTGGGTTTAAGTAACATAGTCTCGAACCAAACTTATCACAATTTGAAGTTAAAAACAAAGTTGGAAAAAGCAATTTAACTGAAAAGTTTCTATATTTTTCCAATTCTCATTGGGTAAAATATTTCTAGACTCTGCCTGTATCAGCTTATGAGATTAATAATTTAAATAGGCAAAAAAGTTTAATGTCAGGAGACAGTTTAAGGGAAGTTAGCACTAGTAGCCTTGAAATCGAATTTCACATAATCTAATATATGCAATTTAAGAAATTCTTACATGACATGAATTTCATAATAAGAATAATAATGTTACAATGCCTTCCAAAAATCTAGATACCGAAAATTTCAGGTTGCACAAGCACTCAATCAAAGCAGCAGAAAATAAGCAGGAAAATTCAGTTAACAATTCCCAACGTTTAGATGAAAAATTCGATTCAGCAAAGAAATAAATAGAAAAGATAAACACGGAAAAATAACAATAAGCATATTCTAGTAGACAAGTAATTCTCCAATTCCATAAAATTAATAGCAACAATTCAAACAAACAAAACGCATATATAAGCAATGAAGAACAAAGGATGAATGGAAAATAAAAAAATTAACAGAGAGAGAGAGAGAGAGGGCTAACGGAGTTTCTTGGGGAAGCGAGGACGGAGGTAAACGGAGGAGAGAGATCGGAGATCGGAACTAGGAGAACCGAAGGCGGAGAAAGAATCGGTTCTGGAAGAGGTGAGGAAGGGTTTGGTGGAGAGAGAAGAAGCCATTGCTATTGAGAATAGAGAATTGGTTTGGTTGTTGAGTTCACAAAGTTAAAGAGGAAAAAAAGAATTGGTTGGTGGCAATGGCAAAAAAGTGTAATTTATTAATGCACGGAGTGAAATCGTAGTGTCAAGTTGTCACTACTCGCTACCTACCCCCAACCCAACCCTTCCCCCTCTCGGCAATTTCAATAGTAACGCCACGTGGGCCTTTATCCTTTGTTTGGTCATTGATGTTGGTGGTGTCTGCTTTTCTACTATGCCACTTTCCTAACTGCAAGTTTGGTGGGTTGGTGAATCTGGAATCCAACCTGAACAATTCTTGTATCTTGTTGGATTCACTGAATATTTCAAATTCAGATAACCATTTAACGTATGCAAATTTTAGAAAAAAATATGATAATAAAAGTGTTATTAAAAAAATATATTGAATCGGAGAGTTTGACCCATTGATTGATATTGCTGGTCAAATAAAAGTATTAAAAAAAAAGGAAATTGTATCATTAAATATTAGAAGTATTATTTTTAAGGAAAAATATTAGAAGTACTATTAAGTTTGATTTTTATGTAACTAAAAGAATAGGACGTCGTTTAACACGTTATGATCTAGTCTGTAGGTGATATTAAATATCTCTCTCAATGCTATTTGTTAATTAAGCGTTCACTTTAGTGAATTTTAAAATTCAACCATCTAAGTTTTTTTTAATTATAAATTCGTTATTCTATCTTAAAAAAATAGATTTATATTTAACAGACTAGGTCGGTTCAATTAGTAATTGTAATTGATTTTTATTTGTGAATAATTAAAATTATATATAAATTAATTTTATTTGTGATTTTTATTCGTAAAAGATTTTTAAATTTTATAATAAATTAGTCTAAGCTGTGACGAAATTAATAACATTGACTTATATAAATCACACATTCATTTATATTATAATTTATAATGATAAAAATTATTCCAATTTATATTTTACAATTTTTTTAGCTATTAACAATTATATTTTTGTTGTTGATGAAACCGACCCAACTCATGGGATCAAATATAATAATAATTTAATTAAATATTGTCTGGAGAAAATTAGCCCTCCTTGAAAAGCCGCCAGTTCCCTCTACACCATCCGCTTCGAATCTACACCGCCACAATCAACAATAACATCTTTCTTCTCTTCTCTATCCGCGCATTCATCTTCTCCCTTCCTCTGCACGCGTTCTTCTGATCCTTTAAACCCCAACACCTCGTTTCTTTTCATTTTTCAAATCTCTTCTCCCACGTCATTTTGCCATGTATGTTTGTTCGCATCTCTTTACCATCTCTTAAATCTGCAAATACTCTTTCACAAAACAACAACAACAAAAATACATGTAAGTTCCTAATCTACGTCTCTGTTTTTTATTGTAAATTCGTATTTCTACTTTTAATTTGTGTTCACTCACAAATAATGACGACGTAACCAAATGATTTGTTCTATAGTGTAATTTAGTTATTGTTTGCGCATAATTTACAAGCTAAAAACCTACCAGCTTTATTTTATTAAATCGATTCATATACTACTTAGACATAAATAAGCTTAAAAATCAATTTTCAACTGGCATTGATTATATTACACTATAGAGTATATTATAGACTAATAATAAGTATGTGCATATTTATATGCAGCGATTGGACATTTTTCCTGCAAAACAATGAACCTGTCTTTGCGTTTGTCTTCTGAGCTCACATGTCCTACAAGTGAAGCAATGCAATACAAAAATGTGAATTTTCTTTTGTCCAAACCCTCAGCAAGGGTTTCTTGTTTCATCAATAAAGATGTATGTAACCACGATGGAAGAAATGTGAGGGTGTCTTGCCAATTGATGCATGACCATTTAGAAGAATCGTATAAAAGAAATAAACGGCTGCAAATGTCTCTCCCAAAGCAGGATTTTGTGAGGACTTTGTTGATTGATAATTATGACAGTTACACGTACAATATATACCAGGAGCTATCTATTATTAATGGTGGTAAGTTTAACTTTTGTTCTCTCTGTTTTTTTGTCTCTCATTTGAATGTGGATGTGGGTGGTAAACAATTGGAAAGTGTGGAATTATAGTAAGCGTTTTGGATTAGTTTATTTTGGAGTAGATATCCTCTCAATTTCTTAAACAAAATGGACATCTCCATAACTATAGTTTTGCTATTTAAAAGCCTAATTAATGTCATCAATTTTGAAAATGTGTGTATTTATATCCTTTATAAATTTCACGGACCACTTTATTTCTATTAGGAAATAGAAGGGATTTCTACTCTTTATTTTGTGTTTATAATAGCTTCCTTTAAAAAGCAACCACATCTTTTGGACAAAAAAAACTCAAAAGTGAATCTAGTCCAAAATGCCAAATATGTCGTCAGGTTACATGAAATAAAGAAATAATGTTGAAAGCTCAGCAGGAATACTTATTTGTGAAAGTTTATTTGATATTGTGGAAATTTGCCACTTTAATACGGCTGATTGAACATTATTTGTTTCCTAGAATAAGAGGGATTTGGTCATTATGTTGCCATCTCGCCTCATTAGTTTATTTCCTTTTCTGTTTATTCTAGTTTATGAGGAGTTATTGTATTGATTGTATTTCTTTTCTGACGAGGATGGCTGAGTGCCTACCTCCTCTATATATTCCTTCCCTGTAACCCTATTGTTTAATATATGAGAATATAACATTTCTATTCTCTGATTTACTACATCGTATTAGAGCAAATCGATCATTCCCATAACCAAATACAGTATGACTACATAAATAGAAACCAACATACTCAAGGAGGACGACAACGGATCCTTCTCACCTCAAGTCAACCCCAATCATGGTGTGACATTGGAGGCCACCGCCCATCTTCCCATTATAGGACACAAACTGAATGGAAACAACTACCTTTAATGGTCATAGTCAGTTTTGATGTTCATCAGTGGCAAAGGAAAAGATGAATATCTTACGTTGCACCAAAAATAGAAGATCCAACCTACAAAAACTGGAAGATTGAGAACAGTATGGTCATGTCATGGCTAATATATTCCATGACAAATGAAATAGGTGAGAATTCCGTGCAAATGAAATTTGGAATGATGCAAAGGGATTTTACTCGAGCAAAGAAAATACATCAGCCATCTTTGAGATTGAGACAACTTTGTTGGATTTGCGTCAAGGAGATCTATCAGTCACACAGTTATATAACTCTCTCACACGTCAATGGCAACAACTTGATGTGTTTGAAGAACATAGCTGGACCTGCTCAGCTGATTCCAAGAAATACAACGAGATAGTTGAGAAGAAAAGAATTTTCAAGTTCTTGATGGGACTTAACAAGAACTTGGATGAAGTACGAGGAAGGATGCTTGGTTCCAAGCCTTTACTAAGTATTAGAGAAGTCTTCTCTTATGTTCGAAGAGAAGAAAGCAGAAAAAAAAGTGATGTTGGTAGAGTCCTCTACAATAGCTGCCATGGAAAATCAGTCAGCACTTGCTCCCCGAGGAACCCACCATCATTATGGAGATAATCGGTGGAAGAAGAAGAGGCCTTGGTGTGATCATTGCCAAAGAACTGTCCACGCTAGAGACACATGCTGCAAAATACATGGGAAGCCTACTGATTGGACACCTTCAAAATCCACCATGGATAGGAAATCACATCGCTACTCCCCAACCCACTCCATTTAATCAAGAGCAAATTGAAGCCCTCCAAAAGATGTTCTCTCAGATGTCTACCAAAGTTGCATCATTAGCACTCAAAGGTAACTTCTTAACTGCTTTTATTGCTAAAACTGGAAATCATAAGCCATGGATAGTTGATTCAGGTGCTTCAGATCACATGGCGGGGGATAAATCACTATTTCATCATTATTGTCCATGTTATGATGGACTATCTGTAAAAATTGTTGATGGTTCATTCTCTAAAGTAACTGGTACCGGTTTGGTCACTCTGTCAAAAGATATAGAGTTATAACCTATCTTACATGTTCCATGCTTGGGTTGCAATTTGTTATCCGTGAGTAAGCTTTCTAATGATCTTAACTGTGTTGCTAAATTTGCCTCAAATTTGTGTGAATTTCAAACTTGGATTCAGGGAGGACGATTGACAGTGCTAAGATTTGCTCAGGACTTTGCCTTCTTCAAACAAATCACCCTCCTATAAGACAAACTCACAATGCAGTTTGTGTTGAGTCAATCAACCAGCAAAATAAGGATAGTGCTATTATGTTGTGGCACTACCGTCTAGGTCACCCAAGTTTTATGTATCTTCAAAAATTGTTTCCTTCATTATGCAAAAATAAAAAACCGAAGTTTTACAATGTCAAGTTTGTCAATTTTCTAAACATGTTTGTCATTCTTATTCTATGTTACCATATAAAGCCTATCATCCTTTTTCAATGATTCACAGTGATGTGTGAAGATCATCTAGAATAAAAAATTATCGCACGATCTAGATGGTTTGTGTTGTTTGTGGATGATCATTCTAGAATAACATGGTTATTCCTTATGAAAGAAAAATCTGAACTGGTCAAATTTTTCGAAAATTCAATAACATGGTTCAAACTCAATTTCAGACCAAAATTCAGGTTCTAAAAACAGATAATGCAAGAGAGTACTTTGAAACTTCTCTTGGAGAATACTTGGACAGCCATGGGATCATTCATCAAAGTTCTTAGACACATCCTGGAAGTTGTTAGATCTCTTATGTTTACCACACATGTTACAAATATTTTTTAGGGTGATGCTGTCTCGACAGCCACATACTTAATAAATAGAATGCCTTCTCATGTACTAAAATTTCAAACTCTCTACCATATCATTTCTAACTGTTTTCCTCATACACGTGTCCTATCTACTCTTCCAACCTAAGTTTTTGGTTGTTCGGTGTTTGTCCACCAACAAGCCAGTAAACTTGACCCAAGGGCTCTCAAGTGCATATTTGTAGGGTACTTTCTTAACTAAAAATGATACAAATGCTATTCCCCAACTACTCGAAAATTCTATAACTCAATGGATGTTATGTTCTTTGAAAATCAATCATTGTATACCAAAATTGATATTCGGGGAGAGAGTTTTACACAAGAATACCAGCTTTGAGATATTAGAGCCCTGGAGTCAACCTATGGTGAGATTTCTTGTGTCACCTCAAGTAAACCAAACTGACCCAAATGTGTCCCTTGATCCTAGCACTTCTTTCCCTTTGCCCATATCAGACCATCCCAATATTTAACCTTCTATTTTGCCTCTGCTCGTGTCATACCAACCTAATTCTCAGTCTGAATTGCCCAAAATTCAATCCTCTATTCTGCTAGTGTCAGAACAACCTTCAGAGCAGCCTCCTATTCAACACTCTGATTCAAACCAATCTGCTGAAATAAGTGAGTTTCGTGTCTATAGTAGAAGGAACAAGAAACATGAAGGGAAAGCTCTGCAGCAAATCTAAGACTGTCAGGAATCCAACCCGAATTTAGAGATTGAAAGCACAGAAGGTAATGTCAATTATGACCCTACTCTTATTGTTATTCCATATGATGACATACCTATTGCTCTAAGAAAAGACAAACGTTCTTGCACCAATTATCCTATTTGCAAATTTGTCTCTTATGATATATTATCTCCTCATCACTTGGCTTTTTTTAGCAACCTTGATAAAATTCAGGTTCCAAATTATGTCCATGAAGCTCTCCTAAAGCCTGAATGGAAGAAAGCCATATCGGAGGAGATTCATGCACTTGAAAAGAACGGGACCTGAGAGTTATCTAATCTACCATCAGGAAAACGTCTAGTGAGATACAAGTAGATTTTTACCATTAAACAAAACTCAGATGGCAGCATCAACAGATTCAAGGCACAACTGGTTGCAAAAGGGTTTACACAATCCTATGGGATTGACTATCAAGGGACATTTGCACCTGTTGCAAAACTCAACCCAGTCAGGATTTTACTCTCACTTGCTCAAATCTTGATTGGCCTCACGATTAGATGGATGTAAAAAACCTTTTCCTAAATGGTGATCTTGAAAAGGAAGTTTACATGGAGATTCCCCTGGGTTTTGATACCTCTACCAATACAAATAAAGTCTGCAAACTCAAGAGATCTTCGTATGGATTGAAACAATCACCTAGAGCTTGGTTTGACAAATTCACAAAGGTGGTAAGGAAGTTTGGATACATTCAATGTCATACATTTCATACAATGTTTCTGAAACAATCATTGTCAAGGAAGAAGGCTATTCTTATTGTATATGTTGATGATATTGTTCTAACGGGAGATTATGATGAAGAAATTAAGAGATTAAAAAGTCTCCTAGCCAAAGAATTTGAGATCAAAGACTTGGGAAATCTCAAATATTTCCTTGGGATGGAGGTTGCTCAATCTAAGAAAGGTATTTCATTTTCTCAATGAAAATATGTCCTAGATCTCCTAAAAGAGACAAGTATACATGGATGTAAACCATCTGAACTCCTATCGATGCAACTATGAAGCTAGGGACTCTAGACAATAGTGCATCAGTTGATAAAGGAAGATATCAAAGTTTAGTTGGAAAACTCATTTATTTATTTTATACTAGATCAGGCATTAGTTTTGCAGTGAATACAATGAGCCAATTCATGAACAGTCCCACAGAAGAACATATAGAAACAATATACAAAATTCTCAGATATTTGAAAATGACACCAGGCCAAGGATTATTTTTTCAGAAGACAACAAATAGAGATATTGAAATATTCACCGATGCTGATTGGGAAGGCTCTGTGACCGACCGACGCTGAACATAATACTATTGTACCTTTGTTTGGGGAAACTTAGTCACTAAAGGAGTAAAAAACAACCTGTTGTGTCCCGTTCAGCAAAAGCTGAATTTAGAGCTTTATCTCAAGGTATTTGTGACGGAATATGGTTAAAGAGCGTGCTTCGTGAAATTGGAGTCCTAATTTCAGTTCCATAAAGGTGTTGTGTGATAATCAATCTACCATCAACATTGCTAAGAATCTTGTTCATCACGACAGGACGAAACATGTTGAGATTGATTGTCATTTTATCAAAGAAAATATTGAAAATTAGAATATATCACTCTAATATACTCCTACAAGCCAACAAACTGCTCACATTCTCACCAAAGCAGTGCCAAGGAAAACATTTTGAGAATCTTACATCCAAGCTAGGATTGCTAAACATCTACGACCTAGCTTGAATGGGAGTGTGGAAACCTGCCATTTTAATATGGTTGATTGACCATTATTTTTTTTCTAGAATAAGAGGGATTTGGTCATTATGTTGTCATTTCTCCTCATTAGTTTATTTCCTTTTCTGTTTATTCTAGTTTATGAGGAGTTATTGTATTAATTGTATTTCTTTTCTGATAAGGATGGCTCAGTGCCTACCTCCTCTATATATTCCTTCCCGTAACCCTATTGCTTAATATATGAGAATATAACATTTCTATTCTTTGATTTACTACGGATAGGATATGATGATTCATATTGTTTAATATTGCAAATTGCAACTTGCTTGTAGCAATCAATTGAAAAAAATAAAAGCATATATAATCTGAGAACAATTGCACTAGAGGACATGATTGATTACAGTTATATCATGTCTAATTATCTTTTTATCAATATACAGGATACATTCCTCCTTTTCATAAAATCATTTGTTCATTCGAATATGACTTCCACAGGCGACTTCTAAAGTGGAGCTGTAATGGTCAATCGTTGGGTGGACGCCTTAGAGTTAATGTTACAAAAAGTATATATTTATTATGTAAAAATTAGAATACTATTGACAAATATGTTTGTTTGCAGTGTAATTAACCTCCCCCCCTATTTTTGAAAATAAATTTAGATTGTATGAATCTAGATGGGGCTATTTTGCAAGAATAACATGCATTTTTTTAGCATTCTAAAATACCTTACAGAATACCCTATGCTTGGAAAGTTTAAGAAGTTGATAGGGATTTATGTCCCTTTTAACGCCTGGTTTTGGTTTTCATTTTGCCAGTCCCTCCTGTGGTGATTCAAAATGACGATTGGACATGGGAAGAACTTTGCTATTACTTGTACAAAGAAAATGCATTTGATAACATTGTAATATCACCTGGACCTGGTTCTCCAGCATGCCCAGAAGATATAGGTGAGAATCATGAAATGTCCTCGTGGTCTGATAATTTCATAACATTTATATACTGCTCCTGAAGAAGCAATAGAAAAATTAACTGATTCAATTGTCTGCAAATGTTTGTTTGAATGGGTATATAATCCATGTTTTTATCACATTCAAAGACCTATGAATCATTGTATGATATGTTCATTGTAAATCTATGCTTGCACCATTGTGAATTATGATGTTTCACTTACAATTGTGAAGTACTCTGGTGCCCTGATACCCATGGTGATGAGTTCTCATCACGTGGTGGCAGTGTGTGGCTCAATAAATAGGTTAAAGGGTAACCTCGCTAATAAAGATTCTGCTAAAAGTCTAATGACTACTTCTGTTAATTCTTATTATCAAATTTGATCTTCAGATTTCAAGAACTTAAAATATTGAAACATTCAATCTGAAAACAACAACCAAGGCTTTGCACTAGATGGGAGCGAGACTTTTTACACAAATCAATTTTTTTCAACAGATTCATTTAGAGTCAGGTCGATTTTAATGGTTTCTCCTAAAGTATACTTAATCTATCCCCTTTGTATTAGCCTATCTATCACCTGATTCACTTTCCTCACAAGAGCCTTGAGCCCTTGATCTGTCTTCTTCTCGCATGAACAAAACATCTTAGGCTAGTTTTTATCATTTTCTTATCAAAAGGTGCTACTCCATCTTTCCCCTAAATACAATTGTTCCTAATTTTATATTTTCTTATATGTCAAGTGTCAGCTCATACTCCTCAATATTCTCATCTCTATCACACTCAAAGGGGGTATAACCATGTAAGTGAAACACTCTCAAACAACATGAATTGTAAGTCTGTAAGTATAACTATGCATGCATATGTTTTGAAAGGACACCTGATATGTTCTGAAGAATTTGATATTATTTTAATAGGTTATCCTGATTGTTGTTTAATGAGTTTTGGAAGATTCTTTATGTTGACTATTTGTCTTTAAATGATTTTATATGCTTCAGGCATTTGTCTTCAGATATTGCTTAAATGCAGGGATATTCCTGTTCTGGGTGTTTGCCTAGGACACCAGGTATTTCTCTCTTCTGTATTCAAATTTGTATTGCAGTTTCTTCTTTTCTAGAAAATTACGCCAACCTTTCAATGTTACAATTTTTGATGTTGATAACATGCACAAGTTTCAATTGAGTGCAGTGCACTATGTTTCTTGAATTTAGGTCATGTTAACTTAAGAATTAAAAGGAACTTTATCTGTCTGATTTTTGTTTTACCTTCCATATTAGGGGGTGTTTGGTAGAGCTTATTTGGGCTAATATTATGACATAAACCCTTATGTTTGTTTTTGGATATACTTATAAAAATAACTTGCGACACGTCCATAAACTATTTTTAGCCTTGTCAATAAGCTCTTCCAGAATAGCTGATGAATATGAGCTAAATTAAATTCTCGAGAATAGCTTATCGAATAAGCGTTTGATTAAACTATTCACTTGTACGCCCCCTAGAACAATATGCACTCATATTAGGATAGAATCTAATTAGGGTTTGTCACAATTTGTTCACCCTCTATTTTGTTTTTGTTTGTCTTATAGCTACATCAGTTCTATAGTATTTTTTGATAGGAATGAATGTTCGTTCGAATTAAATAAATAATCACTTGTAGTGCAGTCAAAGTAATGGGTGTTTGTGCTCTCACAGTCTAGTATAAATAGAAATGTTGGGTCTGCTTATATTTACTATTCCGAGAAGTTAGTGAAATAATGTGTTTTATTTAAGGAGAAATTGCATTTACCTCCCTTGAGGTCACCTTAAATGACACTAACACGCCCTCTAGTTTTGGAAAAACACCCACCTCCTTTATACTTACTAAAATAATTGTGCATAACATTTTTTTTTGTCACTCTTTTAACTTTATCTGTCATTTATCAAAAAGACACTAAAATACGCACTCCGGTTGTGCTACTAAGAACATAACATACCTTTCCAAATTGCAAATATCAGATGTATAGTTGTACCTTTACAAATTAAAGCGAAAACTCTAATTGTTTCATATAGTTAATGACATGCATAGATGTAAGTGTGGCAGAAAAATGTTGAATGTAGTTATTTTAGTGAGTATAAGGGAGGTGGGTGTTTTTTCAAAACTAGAGGGGGTGAAAGTGTTATTTGAGGTGACCTCATGGGAGGTAAATGCAATTTCCCCTTTATTTAATGAACAATTTTTAAGGCAATTTTTTAAACTCTCATCTTCAACACAATTAGTGCATTTAATTATACATTATCGAGAAATCTCCCATTTTTGTGAACAACATTTTCTTTTATTGAAGGCCAATCACAACATATTGGGAAGATTAAAACCTTAAAATCATTTGTTGGGGCTTCTATAAGTTTTGCTGAAAGTTACTTCTGAAGAATAATATGGAATTGCTATCAAATTTCCTAGAAAAATGTCTTTTGATTTAGATTTTCTATATCTCTGAAAAGGTAGTAAACAATATACAAGCTGTGTTACCAATATGCCTGATGTTGGTCATTGCTTTGATAAGATGGTGGAGGAATTCTTGTCACAAATACCTCATAGTGACTATGAACTTATTTACACACCCCTTTCTAATATTATGTTTCTGCTGTTAATCGTGGCTTGTCTAATGTGCACAAGTAAAATAGACTTGTACCATGCACAAGTTTATTTTCCACCATTGGATCAAAAAGTCTCATCATATCTCATTTAATCCAATGGTGAAATTTATTAAACCAATGGCGAAAACAAGTTTGTGCATAGTGCAAGACTTATCTCACTTGTGTACCATAGAATTGACCATTAATCATTTGTTGTGGTTTATTTTTTTAGTTCATAATCTCAAATGTCATACTTCTGTGTTTCGTAACTATTGTTTACATTATATTTTTTGTTAATTAATCTCTTAATCTGTGATTTGATAGGCATTGGGTTATGTGCATGGAGCTCAAATTGTCCATGCATCTGAACCGGTTCATGGGCGCCTGAGGTATGCTTGAACATTTAAAAAATTATCTGTTGTTTTTTCATAACAGTATGTCATCGCCACACTCAGGAAAATGAATATACTTAAAACAAATTTGTCATTTAAAAGTTCTCTTATCTGTTCCATCCCCTTTCTTTTTAGTTAAGTTTTGACTATTTCTTTGCACTGTGCAGTGAAGTTGAGCACAATGGATGCCAGCTTTTTCATGGCATACCTTCTGGTAGAAATTCTGGTTTCAAGGTGGGTTGCCACTATATATGTGAAAGAATGTGATTTTGAATCAGTCAAACATTTTTAGAGAATTTGAATCTTAGTGTAGAATTCAATATTTAGCTTATCATATTCATATTTGAGACATACAAGACATTCAGATGCCAGGAAACTCTAAACTTTAAACTGAATTTTTCGGGATTGTTGATGTTACTTAGCAATTATGGACTAAGTTGTTTGGGAATCTTGGTGAATTACTGAATTTTTTATGATATGATGACATGTTGTGTAACAAAATCCGATTTTCCCAGATTCTTCGTCCAACTAATGAAGAGATCTTGGCAAGACCACCGCATATGAAATTGAGCACAATTAAGTGCTTTGTGGTATTGTGTGTTCATTTTGCGAAAACATGGCACATTTGGTCAAAGAGATATCTTGTGCTTTTTTTGTGTGGATTCTTTAAGGGGGTTTCCTTACCCATTTACACAGAAGGATTACTGTGATCTTTCAGCGGATGTTTTCATTTTCATTTGTCTTTTTTCCTTTTCTCCTTTGTTTTAGGAGGGATCCCTCGTCTTCTTGGCCTGCATTTTTCTTCTCTCTTAATACATTATTTTCCTTTTCTTATTCAACTATTAATGAGGATTAGCAGATAAGGAAGACATCTTTCTTCTAGTTGGTGGTTTTTTTTTTCTTCTAGTTTTGTTTCTTATTTTTTCCAGGGGAAATGGAGATGTTGGGCGGTTGGGTGGGTGTGGATGGTTTGCAACACATGGTGTTGAATTCATGGAGTGCCGCCAAAAGTATTTTGGTTTGCATGGTATACTCCTAAGATGTTTGTTGAAATTCTGAGGAAAGTTTGATTCATTTGTTTGGTCAATTCCACATTCTCACCCTTGGTCAATTCAATTTTAATCAGAAGAGAGCCATTTTTAGGAATTCTAAAACTTGTCCAAAAAAATGTCTCTGTGGTAGCCCTTTACCATAATATGGATTTCAACAAAAATGACTAGTTGACAATATTTGAATAAATTACATATGATGCCAGATTCCACAGTGCCACCATCCTTAATCTATAACGTGTACTGTATGCACAAATGCAAACTACTGCCTTGCAATTTGTTTATATATTGTTGTTCTCCTTTTGTCGAATTTTAGTTAAGATCTATCTTCTACCACTACAAATCATAATTCTTGTTTGTCACGCATTTCAGGTGGTTCGATATCATTCACTGGTGATAGATTCTGAATCCCTTCCTGAAGTGCTCATTCCAATAGCATGGACATCCACAGGCACACTTCCGTTTATTGGATCCAAGGTTTCTGACAAGTACAATAGTCGTGAAATTCAGATTGATCAAAGCATTTTCGTTGATCCATTTTTACCTGAAGTAGGAGATGGAAGTTCAGACATTATTGATTATGGAAAAACTAGAAATGCGAAGGTTCTTATGGGAGTCAAGCATTCTACAAGGCCACACTATGGTGTGCAGGTGTTAAGTACAGAAATTATCTGTCTATAGTTTTAGCTTTGTGTTTCTATTTATCTATTTACAAATTAATTGTTTACTAACCATGTTCAACTCAATTTTGACCTTCAGTTTCATCCAGAAAGTGTTGCAACCTGCCATGGAAGTCAAATATTCAAGAATTTTAGAGAGATCACGGATGATTATTGGCTGAGATTTAGGTCATCATACAAGAAAGAAAAACGCGCTAATTCTGATGGTAAACTGAACAACTGTGCTCCCCCTTCACCCCACACAAAAAAACTGAAGAATCTTTTTAATTATAATTCACTCTATCTTTCATATGTGCTTATCAAATTATTTTCACGGAAATAATTTGTGGATTAATGTTTACTTGAATATTAAGGAAGCCACTGTCTTTTCTGCTATGTTTAGACTTCTTTTAAATGAAAGAAATGGTCTGTAACAAATATTACATTGTATCTTGTCCAGTCTCTGTCAGGGTCTAGTTCTAGAAAATATCTAGACATTCTAAACTAGAGTGAAATCCCTTTATTGTTGTGTTCATGCTGCTTAGTGTTGTTATAAATTTCAACTGACCTTCAGCTTAATGTGGTAGTTCCGCATAATTTACCTGAGCAGTAAACTTTCTTTAGCACACATGCAGGTTTCAAGTGCTAGTAGACTCTACAGAGACTTTAACAGAAGTATTAGTTCAGATAATAATGCAGCGGATCAGCCAAGAAAGGAAAATCATGGAGATAAAGATTTGGCACATAATAATACTGACATGAAGTGTATGGATATGTTCAACATGGTAAATGCTCACCATGCAAGCACTGGTTTTAAATGTTTGAAGTTGAAATGGAGGAAATTTAGTCACTTGGCTGGCCAAGTTGGTGGAGCAAAGAGTATATTCTGTCAGTTGTTTGGACACGAAGCTGAAAACACCTTTTGGTTGGATAGTTCCTCCACGGAGATGGTATTTATATGAATTTATTTTAGTTTATCTTTGATTCTATGTACATGATGCTGAAAATACCTTTGTCACCATGAAGCCATTCCTCAACTCTGTTTTTAAAAGAGTAAATAGATCTTTTTTTAATAGAGTAAATAGATCTTTTATTCATTTGGATCTCTTCATATTTTGGTAACATACTTCATTATATAATATGTCTTTTATCATCTCAATATTCTTCTCGTGCCAACTAGGGAAGAGCACGCTTTTCGTTTATGGGAGGAAAAGGTGGATCTCTTTGGAAGCAGTTAAAGTTCAGATTGTCTGATCAGAGGTTTGGAATTAATTCTCCTAACTGTTAATTTTTAATTGTCTGATCAGAGGTTTTTAATTATATGTCTTCAATTCTCTTCCAAATTCATATTTCAGATTCCCTTCTTTTATGATGCATTGACCTGGAAAAAATATTTCAGTCGCACCAGTTGAACCTCCTTACCCTTTGGTATTAACAATAGTATATATAATGTTAAATAAAATATAATACATTCTTTTTCCAGTGATGGGTGTTCAAAAGGTGGTGGCTATTTATCACTGGAAGATTCCGAAGGTTCTGCCAAAACAATATTCTTGGAAAGAGGTTTTCTTGACTATTTAAACAAGGTATGCACTGAAATTATGCTGGCCATTTAATGCTGATAGAGAAGTGGGCCTAGATATGAGTGCTAATGCAAAGCCCAAAGTGTATGTAAGGAAGGGTAAGAAATGGAAAGGGGAGGATGAGGTAGCAACTAGTGTAACTGAATTGCCAAATGCGTGAGCATGAGATAAGGGAATCTGTTATATGTAAGAGGGAGGTGAGAGTCATTCAGAAAGTTTGTTAGATTTTGTTAGGCAGAGAGCCCTTGATTCTCTGTAGGGGCACTGCTCTGGGCAGCTTAAGAATATTCATTCCGAGCTGAATTTATCTTCAATTGAGTAGTACACATCATTCCTCTCACCTACTGGTTTATTACTTTGCTGCAATTTCTGTTTTCCTATTAAATGCTTCATTCTTGCATATCAACTTCTCAACTAGGACATGCCATATTGTTAGAGATATGACATGTTATTAGACTCTATCAGGTGTTCGGTCCTTGTTACCCTCATTCTTCCTAATGAAGTCGAGTTAACACTACATAAAAATGAGCCTATGCATGTATTTGATTCGAGTCTAAAAAGCTCTTGCATGAAGGGGTGTTCTAGAGATATAAATCATTATTGGGATTCTACATAACAGTTCAAGCTTTTGATAGCTTTGGCCCCTGGCGCTATTTTGGTGAAACCCTTACTCTTTTTCAGGACTGGAAATGTGGATTTTTCATCTAGTTTCTATTTTTACTTGGCTATACCACCCAAGTTTTTCTCCAATAAAATTTCTTTTTGTACCCTAAACAGGAAGTATGTTAGCTGAACAAATATTCTGAAAGTTTCAAAAAAAGATCCTTGTCACCCATTCTTCTGTGATTTCGACCAGTAAAATGCCATGTATTGCTTTGAATGTTTTTCGATTTTATCAGATATGAAGTTAAGAAATGAAGAAAGGGGTGGGATAGGATAGAGGATAGCAAACAGGACAAAGACATAAGAAAAGACAGAGTTTCTGGGTATTGAATCATCAGATGTATTCATTTTCTTGGGGCATATTTAAATTTTGTAACATACTTAGAGATATTCCCAATTGCAATATGCTTCTTTTTGTACAAGCATAATGAAACATTAGTTCTTTTTCCTTTTTATTAATATATCCCTCATAAATATGTTTTGATAATGTTACAGGAGCTTCAATCATATCGTTATGATAAGAATGAATATGAAGGTCTACCATTCGATTTTCACGGCGGATATGTTGGTTACTTCGGGTAGGTGATAAATTCAAGCAAATATTTGCCTACATTGAATCAAGCAAAATGCAAATGTACTCTGTTTTATCAACAAGAAAACAACAAAGGGGATAAAACTCTAAATCTAACACTGCCTAAAGCATCAGCCTGCAGAATTTGCATAAGCTGGGAAAGACAGTTCGGCTAAATCATCAAACATTGATCCATAGCTGTACCAAACCGTGCTAGCCAATCAACGAATTCATTTCCCTCCCTCAAAGTATGTTTGAATGAAAGGGACCAGGCCATGTAAAAGAACTTGGGAATGTGGTTGATTAAAGAAGCATATGGATTATATAATGGAGTGTCATCTGCAATGAAATTTAGAGCATATTTTGTGGAAATTAATAAAATAACAAAAAACAGTCCTGGTGCATTGCATAGGTTCCATACTTGTTATGTACAAAATCCCTCTAGTGAACTAACAAATAATTGATTTCTTATGTTGCAGGTATGACCTCAAAGTAGAATGTGGTGTGACATCTAACCGTCACAAATCTAAAACTCCGGATGCATGTTTTTTCTTTGCTGATAATCTGGTAGCTATTGATCACAAAAATGATGATGTTTATTTGTTGGCTATACATGAAGAAAGTTCAAGTATGACACAATGGTTGGATGATACTGAGGAGAAGCTTCTGAGCTTAACTGGTTCTATGAGGATAGATTTAGAAAGACAGTATATTCATCCTTCAACATTTTCCTCACGCAATGCTGGTTTCACAGCTGAAAAATCTAGAGAACATTACATTAGAGATGTTAAGAAGTGTCTTAACTACATTAGAGATGGAGAGAGCTATGAGTTGTGCCTCACAACCCAGATAAGGAAACCAATTGAGGCATTAAATTATCTTGGAATTTACCTGCATTTGAGAGAAAGGAATCCAGCACCGTATGCTGCTTGGCTTAATTTTTCAAAGGAAGATCTGTGTATTTGCTGTTCTTCCCCTGAGAGGTTCCTGCAGTTGGATAGGAATGATATGCTAGAAGCCAAGCCCATTAAGGGTACTGTAGCTCGTGGTGCTACTGAAGAGGAAGATGAGCAACTCAAATTGAAATTACAGCTCAGGTAACATTTATTTCTGGAAACTTGAGTCTATAAACCACCAATTTAACATGTGTTTCTATGACTTCAGTTTACATATTGGAATTATTTGTCTTACTACGTTTTTTTTTCATGACATCAAATTTCCAAGTATATTTGATGATTCAGTAATTTGGTAATAATTAAGACTCCTTGAAATCCTATTTGGATGCAAAGAAGTTGAAATGAGATTCAGTTTAGTGATTCTGTTATGAACTGTCTTGTTTCTCTATTTCAGTGAAAAGGATCAGGCTGAAAACCTTATGATTGTTGACCTTCTAAGGAATGACCTTGGTCGTGTATGTGATCCTGGATCTGTTCATGTGCCGCATCTCATGGATATACAATCATATGCAACTGTTCACACAATGGTTAGTACAATTCGTGGGAAAAAGAGGTCAGATGTAAGTGCTGTAGACTGTGTCAAAGCTGCATTTCCTGGTGGTTCAATGACAGGTGCACCAAAGTTGAGATCAATGGAACTTCTTGATTCTCTTGAAAGTTGTTCTCGAGGCATCTACTCAGGCTGTATTGGATTTTTCTCATATAATCAGACATTTGATCTAAATATTGTCATAAGAACAGTTGTCATACATGAGGGTGAAGCTTCCATAGGGGCTGGAGGGGCAATCGTTGCTCTGTCAAACCCGGAAGACGAGTATGAAGAGATGATCTTGAAAACAAAAGCACCGGTGAACACTGTTATAGATTTTGAATAGAGATCAATAAATCAAACAATAACTTTTTTCCTTTTGGCCCAAGGTTAGACAACAAGGATTTGATGCAAACAAGGATTTGATGCATTTTGTACTACTAATCATTTTTTACATTTTTACAAACAGGTTTACGAATGGTCCTCTTCTTCCTGGATCTGTTACGGCATAAGCTTTTTTGGGGTTAGGTTTTCTTTTCAACAGGAGGATTCTTTTTAAGTTTATAGTGTAAGATTGATTTGATATGTAATATATTGATAATATTTATGCATTATGAACTTGGCTGTAATTTAGGCTTGCTGGGTTATGTTTCTGGTTTTTCTATACTGTCATTTGTGTTGAATGAGAGTTCCCAATAGTTTCATTGTATTTGTTCATTTCCTTGTGAAATTGGTGACATTTGTTCATTGATACTCTTCTTTCCACATGGTTTCTGCAATGTGTTGCTGCCTTATTGAGGTATATATATTCGTGTTATGACAGTTGTGTATTTGAGATGAAAGTGAAACCGTCATTGCCTCTGGAAGTAGAATACGAGAAATATCCTCAAATGAGTGTTGGTAGGATTGTCCTCTTCACAAACAAAAGAAGAAAATGGTTGGGAAAAATTATCAGCAACATCCTGTTTGATACTATAATTCAGATATTAGTCCCGCTAATTTTATAATTATAAAAAAACCCTAGGTTACATTACTTAGCGGAGCCAACAAGAATTTCACCAATAATAGTGTGAAAAAATAATCAGATAATATGTTATGTTGATCTAAGATCTCTCTATTGTGTTTGAAAGGAGGGAAGGAATACCTCTATCCCTAATAGCATATAGAAGTTTTTTTTTACTCTTCTATCTCTAGTGGCATATAAAAGTTTTTTTTTTACTCTTCGCCAAACTCAACTGATACGAAAGTCGGTAGTAATTTTTTTCTTCAGAGTCTAATGATAAAATCACAGCACACTGAATGCAGAGAAGATGAATAGTACAAGTTCGAATACCTGCTCAAACATATTAAATTTTTCTACAATCTCTTTATTATGGATTTGGTCTCTTTTATTTATCAATTGATTAGTGGGAACATACTTTTCTTTAACTTTAAAATAAATATGTGGCTGTTGCTTATTAATATAACTTTTTATTTATTTAAAGTATCAATTTTTTCCTTTTTGACTTAGTCCCAGTCTCATGTAACCACGTTTTCTTCTCCAAGTTTGTTTAGTTATCAGATTTTAGTTTTAACCTTTTGGTTACGTTGCTTCATCTAGAGGCTGTCTAAATTGATGATGATACAGGTTGACGTGAATAGATAGATAAAGGGCATGTCTGTTTGATTAAGATTTCTTAGATTTTTCAAAATGTCATTTTTGATTTTATATTTTTTATCTGAAATTATTTAAAAATAAGACTTAAATGCAGTTTTAGTCCCTCTATTTTAATTTATTCTAGTTCATCTGTTTTTAATTTTGTAATTTTAGTCCCCTTATTTTGACTGATTCGTAATTTCGGTCTATCTATTTCTAATTTCGCAATTTTAGTTTCTCTATTTTATTTGATTTGTAATTTTGGTCTTTCTATTTTTAATTTCGTAATTTTAGTCACTCTTTTAATTGATTCTTAATTTTGGTTCTTTTATTTTTAATTTTACAATTTTGGCCCTTCTATTTTTAAAAATTGTGACATTTTTTCTTACCTATATATTTTACTATTAATATTGATTTGGTCAATGATGATGTTACTTTATTTTATTTTAATGAGTACTTGGACTTATTTAAAAAATAAATTGTAGCTCACGTTTTTAAAAATAAAATTCTCTACTCATATTTTTTTTTAATAATTTTAAAAACAATTGCTAACTATTAATTAAAATAATTATTGTGATTTATTATATACCTCTATTTATTTTTTTAAAGGTGTACATAGAATCACAATAATTTTTTATAAAATAAAAATATATTTTTAACCATCTTATTTTATTTTGTGTTTATTTTAATTAATAATCAGAGTTAGTAATTGTTAAAAAAAATAAAGCAACATCACTATTGACTAAATCAATATTAATAGTAAAATATATAGGTAGGACAAAATGTCTCAATTTTTAAGAAATAGATGGATTAAAATTGCGAAATTAGAAATAGAGGGGCCAAAATTAAAAATCTGTTAAAATAAGGGGACTAAAATTGCAAAATTAAAAATAAAGGGACCAAAATTACGAATCAGGTAAAATAAGGCGATTAAAATTATGAAATTAGAAGTAAAGGGATCAAAATTATGAATCAATTTAAATAGGAGGATTAAAATTGCTATGTTAAAAATAAAAGGACTAAAATTATAAATAAATTAAAATAAAGAGACTAAAACTACATTTAAGCATAAAAATAACAATGGTTCATTTTTTTTTATGGTAAAAAAACTTCTATTAAGAAATAAAAATTAATATAATATGATCAAACAATTTGTGTTGGCACATTCCCATCCACATAATAAAAGTCAACATAACTAAAAGATACACCGAAGTACTTGACAATAATACATACATAAAACACATGAAAAATTATTTATTTTTTTTATCCATTCCTACTTGGTAATCAAAGTTTTGAAAAAAATTTCAAAATTTTGGATAAATATGAAACTTTCGAAATAGATTTTTCAAAAAACTTTAAAAAATTCAAAACTTTAATGAATGTAAAACTTTCGAAATGTAATTTTTTTTTTTAAGTTTTTAAAAAGTTCAAAAATATAGATGAATTTGAAACTTTTGAAATGAAATCTTTCCAAAAGTTTTAAAATTTTTTTGAAACTTTTGAAATATAATTTTTCCAAAAGTTTAAAAAAGTATTGAAACTTTAGGTGAATATAAAACTTTTGAAATACAATTTTTTTTAAAATTAAAAAAAAATTGAAATGTTAGATGAATTTTAAACTTTCAAAATGTAATTTTTCCAAAAATTTTAAAAAAAATTGAAAATTTGAAATTGTCAAAATATTAACAATTTCGACTATCAAGTAGTAGGGGAAAAATGATCTTTTCATGTACTTTGAAGGGGTGGGGTGGGAGGTAAAGACAAGGGGGTGGGTGGTAGGTTTCTCATCAAACAATCTAATAATTTCTATACATGGTTAGTGGTCAAATACAAATGAGAATCCACCATCATAGAAGATATTTTTGACTCATTTGTTACCAATAAAAAAATAATTTTCACATCCAATAATTTAGATATTTATTAATAAAGATTTTAATATGACATAAATCACATTTTTTTTTAAGTTTATTCTCTCTTCTAAAAGAAAAAATGTTATTCTCAAAAATAATTTTTATGAAGAGCTTCTCAAAATAACTTTTCATTTTAATATTTTTTGAAATTTAATCATCCAAAAAATTTGTAATAAATTAATGAAATATTTAAAATAGTATTTTATGATAAACTATTTAAACCAATTTTTTATTTAAAATTTTATTTTTGAAATTATTTATAAAAAAAATTATAACAAAAACATAAAATACTATAAAAATTATTTTAAAAAAAATCTTAAACTCACGAACCAAAAATGAATATCTAATGTAAAATTGTAATTGGTTGTTTGGAATAGCCAATTTTTAGCAATAATCTTATTGTTAGTAATAGTTTGAGCGTAGTGATGATAGTATTGACCTCCTCTATAACTCTCTCACTCCAGTGTGACGCCTGAAGCTGACGATGACAAAGAATGATCGATGGCGCACAAAACACCTATAATTAGTGGCTCCTGAAACGCTTATCGCATTTTTCTTTTTGCTATAACAGTGCAATGTGTCGTGATAGAAATTTTATGGATTAATTCATTCACTTATAAGTTTAACAAATTTTAATACGCCGATGATATCACTATAAATTTGGATGAATTATGATAAATGATTGTATTTTTATAAACTATAAGTTGTAGCTTTTTTAAAAATCACGGTAGTCATTGGGTGAGTTTAAGAAGAAAAAAAAAAACCTTTGTGGGCCAATATTTGAACAATATGTCTTTAATTTCGTAATTTTTCCGTTATTCATGTTTTGGTGTAGTGGTTACTTTGTTTGTTTTGTCTCTGACTAACAGGTTGTGTTATGCCGTTCGACCAATCGTTATCTTTGTACATGTGTACGATATTATATATATTTTCTCTTTTCTATAATGAGTGTGATTTAAAGTTTGTACATACATTTTGATAAATTTAATAATAAAAAAAAAAAAAAGCTAATTATTGGTATATTTTATATTATCATTAATGTAAAATATAATAATATTTTAATATTTGTATACATAATATTAATTAAAAAATACTATAAAATAATATTATTTTATGATAAATTATTTTTTACTCTAAGACAGATGAAAAAATTAAAAAAGTTGAAGGGCCATGACTCCCCCTAATCCTTTAAAAAATCCACCATTAACATTGACAGTAATTTAATGTAATTGTAATAAATTAACGGTGATACTAAAGAAGCATTACATGATGTGATGCTATCACTTGTGCAAAGAAAATTAGAAAGAATCTGGAATTAATAGTGTTGTAGTACTTTGTACCATATTTTGCTTGTAACATAATGAAACATACTACACATTCTTACTAGACAGGAGGACAGGGCACTGCAGTTTTCTTATAGCAGTGAAGAATCTTATCTTACAAAATTAGCCATATATATCTGGAGAGATTTTTTTAGCATCATTCAAAATAATTTTTCTTCCTAGTCGACGAAGATTTTGGAGAATCATTTTTGTTCATCAAAGGCCACTAATTAAAAGGACAAGAAAGTAAAATACATATATAGAAAATATGAAATTAAAAGCACAAGTATAGTGAATCAATAATCTTATATCCACAACACTAAAAGACTTTAGATAGAAAAGAAAAGGGTAGAATAGGTATTAGGTAATATATGTATTTGAATAGAAGAGATGAAGGGACCCGGGGAAGGGTGATAAAAAAAAATGAAGGAAAAAAGATATATTACAGTTTTCACGATAAGGGAAAGAAAGAATCATTTGAGAAGAAAATAGATAAAAAAGAAAAAGAAAATGAAAATGAGGAAAGTGAGACAGGAATAGTATAGAATCTACTTTTCTGAGAGTTGAAGAGTACAATTAATCTGCCAAGCAGAGGCATCAAACACTGAGGAACCGGCCCTAGCCAACACACATGCAATGCATCATCATATCATTCATTACTCTAATTATTATTATTATTATTTTATTTTATTTTATTTTATTCTCTCTCTTTTCTTTCATCTTATGCAATGTAATGTATCTGCAGGATATTACTTTGCATCACCGATAAAAACCATTGTTTGCTTCCATATGATAGTAATTTCCTACCTACCTAAACTTTCTCTCTCTTTTTTTAAAATAAATTTTGAATTCTATAAAATTTTATTTTTAATTCTTTACATGTTTTAGTTCTTATTCAATATTTTATAGTTAAGTTATTTTAATTTTTTGTTGAAATAAAATATACTTCAATTTTTAAATTTTTAAATGATTCTTTTGTAACTATGTTTAAAATATTATTAAAAATTCATTCGTATAAATATAAAATTTTTTTTATTTTGAATGAATCAAATACGAATTTTTTAAATGTTATATTTTTAAGATAAAAATCTTTAAAGTATAAATTTAGAAATCAACTTTTGAGTTCATTTATTGTAAATGAACTTTTTTATAATGTTGCAGACATGTATGCAAAATAATTATTCAAAAACATATGATGATGCTTTAACAAAGACTACAATTGGTTGCATAACAATTTTGTAGAGACTAAAATATATAGATTTTGTTTATATAAAACTAAAAACAAAATTTTTAAATGTTACAAATACAAAACAATTTATTTAACCCTTTTTTTATAGACAGATAGGTGTTATTTTGTTACGGAGGTAATATCTATTAGGAGTAGGGATCCAACCATGATAATTGTTGAAAATGCATTTTTTGTATATATAATTATAATCAAGTATTCTAGGGCTACAAATATTAATTTTTTAGGTAAGTAAGATTTTATAGCTATTAAAGTTTTGTCTCAAGAATCTAAACAATGGTGTATTTTTAGAGTTGGATTTGAAGTCAAGAAACTATTTAAACTATAATTTTTTATTTGTTGAACACAAAATTGATAATGAAAAATATACTATAGAATTAAATACTATAATTTTGTTATTTAGAATTACATATGATTACATTAAAAAAAGAAAACTATAGAAAAAAAGATTGCATGTATGAATTGGAGAAGAGAAATAGAGAAATAGAAAATGAAGAAGTGAAATTGAGAGGAGGTGTTAGGGGGAGGTGTGGTCCCAGAAAAGAAAAGGCTGAAGCATAATGTCCTTTTGTAAGCTTTTTGAGCTGCTTTGACCGTATAACATATTCCCTTAAAACCAATTGAAAATAGAGAGAGAAAGTGGTCCAATTCCTTTTTGCAAATGAGATTCCATTCCCCCACTGGCCATCATCATAATAATAATAATCCCTTCTTCTTCTCCTTCCTACACATGACCTGCTGCTGCTACAAATTACTTTACAATCATGCTTTTGCTTTTCCCAGGATCCTTGCTTTTTTTTTTATTACTTTCTTCGATTCAACCCCTGTCCCTAACTAGACATGCGTGTGTGTTTTACAGACACACCTAATATTGTGATTCAGTGACTCTCAACAACACCAATATATACCTACCTTCATGTCAATCTTGCACCTAGCAACATAATGTAATTCATGCTTTTTCATCTTTATATATATACATATATTATTAAAGGAAATTTAAATAAGGAAAAATTATATATTTTATTATGATTCTTGATTTAAGGAATTAATAAAACTATCTAACCATTCAAGTTATGCTATTGTTAAATTAAATTAACAAAATATTTGGCTTAAAAAAATTAACAAATACAGATTTCAGTAGTACATAGTACACTATATTTTATGCATATCAAAGAATATGGATTTACATTTTTTTTTATGAAAAGAAATGACTGTTTTAAACAACAATGTTTTGATTAATGGTAACAAAAAAAAAACAATGTTTATTATAGAAATGACTAACTTATAAAAAAATAAATGATTAATTTATTAATAGTATATTTTCAAAAAAAATTATGAACTTCTTTTGATCTTGAATATAAGAGAAAGGTAAATCAATAAAAATAATAAATGATGTATTTAATTTAAAATTTAAACTAATATATTTATTTTTGTTGATTTACTTTCTCTCATATTCAAATGAATAATATTTTATCTCTTGCTAATTCCTAGTAATGAGTATCTTAGTACTATTAAAGAAAGTTTTGAATATTTTATGGTGCCATATGTTGCTTCATTTAAACGGTTAGTTATTGGTTGACCTATAAATGAAATTTTAGTGACAAATAAATAACGATGAAATTACGGTCTATTGTGTCCATAAAACCATTGATATCATCATGCACGGTTAATTGTGAATATAATCACAAATTAACGACCCTTAATTAAAGGTGAAAAAGGAATTTACCCTGAAAATAGAATAAATTAAGAAACATTTCCATCCACGGAACAAATTAATGATCAAGTTACCCTTGTTAGTATAATTATATTAATTCATATGGAAATCATATTAAAAGCATTTTTTTAGACAATGTATAGAATCCTGTTAAAATAAGACTATGTATGGAATCAATTAAAAAATTTCATAATTTATCAAAAAATAAAAATAATGTACATAAGTGAAAAAATTAAAGTACGTTTTTTCTTCCAAACCAACAATGATTGTGTAACCAATTAGATGAACATCAACCATAGTAACGTCTCTTTGAGTAAAAAAAACATTAGTAACGACTCTTAAATAGTAAATATTTAATTTAATTATAAAGTTTGAATGCAGTAACTGTACACATGACACAGTATATTGGTTCTTTTTAGGTTATTGTATTGTGTTGGTATAATGTGATTTTTTTTTTTTGACAAGAGTGTTGGTATAATGTGATGGTCATATGAAATGTCCATAAGACAGACAAGCTAAGCTAGCATGGTGAATCAATAAAAAGGGCAGCAAATAATTATAATTAATAATAATAATTTTTTATAACTTCCATGATGTTAATTTAATTGACTGTCACAAAAGCTCTTATTTACCATAACACCCCCTTGTTGCGGTTTTCGCGTGCCCTCGTTTCATGTGTGAGTAGTGAAATCATTACTTCTAGTAGTATCTCATTATTAAAATTAATAAAGATTACAACATACAATATGTGTGAAGGAAGGAATATTTTCCCCGGTTTAAGGCTATGCAAATCGCATACCATGCATCACACAACAAATCAAATAACTATATACTACCTTATAGAAAAATATCTTCATTGTAATAAGTTTTTTTGCAGTGATGAAAAAGCAAGATAATTGATGTACCTTTGTTCAGTGATGAGGAATCACAACCTGTGATTTTGAAAATGACAATGCTGTGACTCCTTTGTTGAATAATTGGCGCCTATACATATAGACTCTATGTATATGTCCTTCACTATACTTGCTACAATCAATATTGAATAATACTAACAATTACTGCGTATTTCATATTTGATTCAAATATATTAATTTTTGTCTGTATTTTAAAATAGAGAATAAAATATATAAAAAATAAAATATGTATTTATATATCAAAATTTGATGTTATATATTGATATATGATCTCATGTATGAACACGGAATATGCTTGGCTCCTCATACGCCATCCACAAAGGTCATTGATGTTTCGATGAGCTCTGTATATGGCATACAGGGAGCCAGGCACATACTCATATGTATGCATGATGCCACCATGATATAAATTTTTAATTTGATGCAAAAGAAAACTAAAAAATTATGTTTTTCTTCCTAGATCCTAGTTAACCTCAATAAATCTCTATTCACCCTAAGATTATAGAATTTGTGTGAACATGTGTGTATGCAAATTAATGAAGATAGCTAAACATATGCATATGACTATATATATATAGATATGTGATTTTTTTTTTTTTGTTGAGTTGTGATAGATAGATAGATATGTAAGGACATGGATAATCATGAACTTGTTGTAATTGTTTCATGGTGAGAAAGATGAAGGTGGAATTGGAGGAGAAAGAAAGAGAGAAAAGGACAAAAAGAGTGATAGCAAGAGAGGAAGTGAAAATTAAGGAGAGAGTTGTAGTACTAGTAGTACTATAGGTAGAGAGTGTGAGAGTGAAGGGGGTGAAGAGAATGAGGTATATATTGTGGTTGAGAATGAGATCTATAGAGAGATACATATGGAAGGAGAGGGAGAGAAGAAGAATTACTAGCTAGGTCAAAATCAAATGGGGTTTGAAAGCCCCACAAATAAAAATAAAAACCCTACTCAATTGGCATAAAACAAGCAAAACTAGTGTAGAAACATATTAAGGTGTGGCTAATAATAGTGTGTGTGAGGGAAAGAAGGGAGATTGTGGGGTTGTGGTTGCACCCTGAAGCCAACTTCACCCACTAAATATAGACACCAACACATACTAGGGAACCATTATCAATTTTATTTTATTTTAAAAAATAATAAATAAATAAAAATTGTCCAACTAGGGAAAGGGTAAGAAAGAGAAAAATAAAAAAATAAAAAATAAAAAATGAGTTGGGTTGGGTTACTAACCACGCAATTTCCTAAGCTAGCCTTATGTTGTTTGAAATCTCCTTTTCTGGGTCGTAAAGCTAAGTGTGCTTTTCTCTTCTCTGAACCTCATTTTGTCTTTGAGTGTTTGGAGGACATGGATTCCTCATCACTCAACACTTTCTTTAAATCAAAATAAAGCTAAACTAAGAAAAAGGAAATTAAGTATTACCAAAATGTACCCTTCTTTTTCTTTTTCTTCCATCACCTTTATCATTTTTTTTTAATTAATTTGCTTTTTATGTAAATAAAATCATATTTTATTACCAATTGATTACACAATTACTTCCTTCTAGGGACACCATTGCACTAACCTTTTTTGTTTATATTTTAGAATAATAATCCTCCTAGCCCCCCAACCCTTAAATCTCACCTAGTTCACCACTTTTATTTGTGTCCACTCAGATATATTATATAGCAACTCATATTACCGCCTCTAATTGCGTTTTCTTTTCCTTTTTTGCTCTAACATGCTACATTTCTATATATACATGTGTTTTAGGGGGACTTGTTGACCAATATAGCTAGGGTATGTCCCTTCCAAACCTTCAACTGTTAATCCCTTCTTTAAAGATCTTCATCACTTACTTGCTAATAAAATATCATTTATTTTCAACTTAAGCCTAGGGTATTATTTTTACTTTTTTTACGATATATTAAAGTTAAATAAGAGAAAGAAAAATAGTAAAAACTTCAAAGTAGTACAATTGACTCCAATTTAATTTGTAAGCATTGTACATCATTTTTTTTTTTTAATATTTAACATAATAAATATATTCTTTAATAAGTACAGTAGTTCAAATGATAGATGTAGTAACATTTAATATGTGTATAAGTTTTGGTGTTAACTTGTTTAGCTAAAAAAAATTATAATATACAACTTGTACTATAGTGTTATGGTTTGAAAGGGATATAAAGTTAATTTCACGATTGAAATCAGATAATTATGAAATAGAACAATAAAGAAGTTTTAGAATTTAACCACTTCACAGGTACAATAAAAGATTATTAAACCAATTTGAGAAACAAATTCAATTAAGGGGGTGTCCAACTCATTACATTTAGATTATAACATATAGCAAAATTGTGAGATCTAATTTGACATTTGTGCGAAAATAATTTATCGTGTCGGCGCATACAAATTGTACTCATTTTCTTTTATAAAAAAAATTGTGTCAAATATTTAAAATCTCTTTTACAACTATTAGAAATTGTGGCAAAATACTTATCTATTAATTATATAAACTTCTTAAAATAACTAAACATGTCCAACAAATAAAATAATCACTAAACCTAACATTAATTAAATATATTACCTTGTTTTCACCCATATTTTAATTCATTTTTATTATTATGAAAAAATTCTCAAATTTTATATACTACAAGTCAAAAAATATACTACATATATATTTTTTTAATATATTTCGTCAAAACAAAAAGTTTTTTACTAACGATGGAAGTCATATATACTATGAAGGTAAACTGTCAGTCAATCACAATCGTTAGATCATTAGATATATTTATTTTTGTTATAACTACTTCTAAAATAATGTCCATAAATAATCAGGATGTGCTACAATATAAAACTTTTTACACTAATAGTGCATGTCAATTAAACTCTCTTAGAGTCTTACTTAATTATATATGTGAATTTTATTAAAACATTCTTAAAATAATTTATATAGGTAATTAATTTCTTAAACTCAGTTTTTTTTATTTATTTTGTCGCCTTAATGCAAAATTATTTTGATTTTACATCTTAATGCAATATTATTTTAGATTTACATTTTAATGTAATTTATTTGACTAGAATTCTTAAATAAATAATCAATATTAATAAAATTAATTATTTATATCGAATCATTAAATAAATAATTCAAAACAAAATATAACCATTATCAAATTGACCGGTCATCATTTGATTCAATCCTAATGTGCGTTTTTTTTTTCGCTACTATTGTAGTACTAACACAAATATTGAATTTCATGGGTACCATAATGATTGTTTTTGACGAAATAATTACGCCTGACATCAAGCAAAACAACAATAACTTTAAATGTAGATGTGAATGCAGTTGTTTCGTTTTAATCTTTAGTTCTTTTTAATTGTCATTCTTTTAAGGAAAAAAAACTATTTTTATTTGTCAATTTCAATATTTAAAATAATATTAAATAATGTTTTATTGAAATTGTCCTATTTATTTATTACATAAAGAAATAAATAGGTTGAAATAATAAATAATTAAAAATAATATAAAAAAATATTACATTGTTTATGAAAAATAGTAAAAATTATTAGTTTTTGTGATTTTTATAAATTATCTTAAAGAATATTCGTACTTCTTGTATAAATTATCTTGAACCAATTATTTTAAAGGATTGGAATACCATTGTACTCCTTTTTAATAAAAAATTTATTATGAAAAAAAATTGTATCTATAGGGTAAGTTTTTATATTCCAGGTATTTTTGTGAATTCTCATAGTGTCTGGGTTCAAGTTTTCCTACGTAAAGGTGATAGTTGTAAAGATAATTGGATGGTGGAGTTAGAAATGTGTTTTATGTTTTTTAAAGGATTAATTATTTAAATAAAATATTACAAATAATCACATTGACGGACTTTTGTTCCGGAAAAATAAAACATTCAACCCATGGCCATGAGCAAAATCATATCACACCCTGCATATAATGAAGAAATTAATTTACATAAAAAATAAGTAAAATTCTTAAATATTCATAAATAAATAAATAAAAGTTTACGTATACTGATACTCTTTGGGCAGAACTAATTATGTTTTTTTTTAAAATAACTAAATATAAAAAAGATGTGACATTGAATAATTAAAAATTTAGTATTATATACTCAATAAAACTTTAAGAGTGTTATCCAACAACAAGATTTTTAGGTTAGTAGTCCGTCCCTAAACCCTTTTCTCTTTATTTTTCTTAGCTCTTTATTCATTGAAAATGGATGATTTAAGATTATTTTTAGTCTAAAATTAAATATCTGATTTTTTTCGTCTTCTAATTAAATAAGTATTTTCATACATTTATTTAGTTTTTTCTGTCTAAGTGTGGCGTTTGATTTTTTATCGGTGTGACATTTGATTTCTCGTTTGTTGCGATATTCGTTTGGTTCAGATTAATAGGTTAACTTCGATCAAGTGTAGATTCAAATTCAATTACTGACTTTGACATCTGCAATGTAACATTTCCAGAAGTGTGTGTATTTCAGACACTTTGAGTTTGTCATATTAGTAATTTTTGTCACAATTGTAGGCATTATATTATTATGCTATTAACACGGGTGCTACAAGTTTATTTATAGATTTATTTTATTTAGTTTTAACAACTTTAAATGGTATTCTTCTTGATTGATGTAATTTTCATCAATTTAATTAAATGAATATTATTTTTTACAAATAAAAAAAAAACTTTAAAAGTTTTAAAAAAAATAATAATACTACGTATGAACTATAAAGAGATTCATGATGGTGTTAGACTCTACTAACATGACTTTATAGATTCGACACTATTGACATTTAACAAAAAGACTCTCTAAAAATTGCTCTTATAAAAAAAATATTAAATAAAATAAAATTGAAACTTTCTAAACTTAAATTCACAAATTTTAATATACTTTTTTCGATGAAAATTTTTATATTTAAATGTTTTTAGAGTATTTATTAAATTTCCCTTAACTAAATTTACTGTTTAAAACAATCATCGTAAAGTGTTGAGTGCATATATTTTTACACTTATGTTATTAAACACATAACTTTA
>JBBPBQ010020324.1:10373582-10403676 GCA_037974755.1 Cicer yamashitae
ATAAATAAAAATTAAGTAATGAATCTTCCCTTGGTAAATGTATTTTTGCATACATTTATATATTTAAAAACTAAAGTAATTAGCTATAAAATTATATATTGGAAACGAATAAAGTAAGCTATAATAAACTTTTTTAGTTATCCAAGGTTTAAAAAAACAAAGTAAGTTATAATTATTGAAAAAAAACAATAGCTAAGCTTAAGCATGTTCGAATAAACTTGTTTTTTACAAAAATTCAAGAATATGTTATTTTTTCCGTCTCAAAATAAATATTATTTTAACAAAAAAAAATTAATTCAAAATGAATGTGATTTGCAACTTTCAATGTAAATTTAATTGTTATTTTTTTATATTATCTTTTAATTATTACTATATACGCAACGTTTAAAACATTATAATATTTTGTATTGATAATTGTAAAAAACCTATCAATAGTTAAAATTAATAGTTTGATAAAATCATTTATCTATTTCTTATAATTATTGTATTTTTTAATATGTATGCAAAAAATTTAAACGACTCATTGTGAGATGAATTTGGTATACTACTTCATCCGTCTCACAATGAGTATTACTTTAACAAAAAAAATTGTTTCAAAATAAATGTCATTTACAATTTTCCATGCATCTTTAATTATTATTTTTCTATATTATTCTTCAATTATTACTATATACACAATTTATAAAGTATTATTATATTTTACATTGATAATAATGAAAAATCGATCAATAGTTAAGATAAATAGTTTGGTAAAACGACTTATTTATTTTTTCTAATTATTATATTTCTTAATATGTGTGCAAAAATCTTAAACAGTACTCATTGTGAGACGGAGCGAGTATATAATATACTTAGTAGTACTTTATCTATCTCACAAATGAGTATCGTTAAAGACTTTTGCACACATATTAAAAAATATAATAATTAAAAGAAAAAGAATAATTATTTTATTAACTATTAGTAAGTTTTTCATTATTATTAATGTAAAATATTTATAATAATACTTTGAAAATTACATATATAATTATAATTAAATAATAATATAAAAAATAATTAAAATTATATTAAAAATTATAAATAATATTTATTTTAAAATACTTTTTTTTAAGTAAAGTGACATTCATCGTAAAATTAAGGAATATCAATATATCATGGTAAGTATAATGGGTGACAAAATATGACTTCAAAAGTGCTAGCTAGCGAGTAGTAAGCATGTTTTGAGTGCTGCATATTATTGGGTGAAGAATGAAGATTATGCTTTAAATTAGTTTAATTTAATTTAATTGCAATGCGGAGTGAAACGTATTTGTAAAAAACGATCGAAAGCACATAAAACTATGTCAAAAGAAAAAAAACGGATTACAATTACCAGTCATACATTTATCCTAAATTAAAAACACTTAATGGGTATAGGCATAGGGAGCTTTGAACTAACGACAGTTTGTTAATACAGTTAATAATTCCAAATTAGTACGCTGAAACATATATTTATTCTGCTTTTATAAAAATTGTTTTTTAGTGAATTAATTTTATAAAATTAATTTTAATTAAATGTAATAATTTACATTTAAAATATTTTAACATAAAAATGAGTTAAATAGTAAACTTACGTATACAAATTAATTTTATAGTAAAAAAATTACAAAACTTAATTAAAATTGATTATGCTCAATAATATCTAAACATTACAAAATCAATTTTATATTTTTAAAATTTTACAAAAGTGGAACTATAAGATGATACACAGCCACAAATACAAAATAATTTTAATTAATATATAATTATACAATGAATAAATTATACCATATCATGATGATACTATTTCTATAATGGAATGGGATAGCTGGAATGAAGAAATAGTATTTGTACATACTTCTTGAACACGTAACATCATCAGAAAAGTTAAATTCCATAAACATTACATTACTATTTGTAGTAGAGAGGAGAACGTGGTATTGGGTACAATGGGGAAGAGTGGGAATAAGACAACTTAGATCTACAAAAGTCATATACATACACATTATATTAAAATATATACTACTAACAATTTAATTATATAGATCGTCTTTATAAAAAAAATCATATATAGTATAAGTATAAAATAATTTTATATTGTTAATTAATTAAAATTATTAGATTATTAATAATATTTAATTTTTATTATAATTATTTATAAATTCACTTAAATAATTGATTATAATATGTCGATGGTATAAGACTTTTTACATTAACATTAGTTACAAATTAAATTCTACTATTAATTAATAACAATTAAGGAGTAATATAACATATTTCCATGAAAATATATTGTACAAATAATAAATTTTAAGCGGTAGTAGAAACTAACACATCCATTTGATCATTTGAAATTAGGATGGCAAATCGAATTAACTAGTTCCATAATTAGTTGACCAAAAAGTAAAATTGAGTAGGACATTTTAGGTTGTCAAGTCAAAAATATCATTCTGCCATGTGAAGTGGTGAACTCATAGGCTAACTTGTCTATTTTTTTATCTTTTGCATTTCATAAAAATAATAAAGATAATAACCATCAATCAATAAAGTCAAATATCAAAACAAAATCACCACTAACATAAAAAAATTTCAAAATAAATTTACAACATTAAACAATCTCAAATAAATGTAATACATTCTACTTACTGTTAAGGTCTATTAATAAATAAAAATTTATAAATTTAATAAATGTATTATGCCTCATTGTGTAATTTAACTATGCATTATAAACATGAAAATATATATCTTGACATCCGTAATATATTGACAAATTAAGGTTATATGGTTCAATATTTTTATTCTTGTACATAGAACACATATCCTTATCCTTGGTCCGAAATTCACCACAATAACCCTCAATACTTTACTATTCTGAAAATAAATATAAGCAAGAAGGATAATTAAAGAGATAATCTATCTGATTTTAATTTTTAATCCGATACATTAATTTTTCAACTAACATGTTTACTTATATTTCATTAAAGATAGAGTACTCTTTTAGTTTGGGTTGGTTTCTAATTGGATTGAGTAAATTAATAGACCAATTTTAGTTTTTTAGTTTGGTTGAGTTAGTAAAAAAATGGAGAAATAAAACCCAACTAAAGTCAAAAAATTAAGTTTTTATTTATTTATTAGAACCTTGCCTCGTGATCATCTCGTTTGTTTAACGAGTTAAAAGAAACGAACCAACTTAGATAGAGATGAGTTCAAACGTTCGAACTAACCTGTCTAAAATGACGAACAAAATATGTCAATCCAACGATTTCAATCCGTTTTGACACTTTATTTGAAATGCACCAATTTGACAAAAATTAATAGTAATTTTGATTGTCAAAATTTCCAAAATATTTTTACTCTAATTAGTATTTGAATTTATCAAAACTACAAAAATTAATATATTTGAATTTGTCTTTTATTAGTCAAGTCTTTGTATCTATTTTTCTTTGGTTAATTTGGTATTCAACCATATATTTCATTATAAAATTATTAAAAAATACATTCAAAAATATTTTTATAATATTACTACATTCAAATATTATTTGTCACGTATATAACGATGAAAATAGTTATGTATGAGTTAAACAAACAATACTTAAAACATGTGGTGTGAAGAAATTAGAGTAAGTTATGTATGAGTTAAACAAACAATACTTAAAACATGTGGTGTGAAGAAATTAGAGTAAAAAAAAAAAAGGAAGTGTAGTAGAGTTGCGAGTGGTTATAGAAAAGGGTGCAGAATTTGATTTTGGTTGTATGTAGAAAATGGTAAAGGATTAAGAAGAAAAAGAGAAAAAGCAGGGGATTAAAAATGGTAAAGAGAATATTGGAAGCTTTATTTATTTATCGTGTAGAGTGTTTGGAAACAACAAGTGTGGGAATCAAATCCTGGTGTGTCAGTCAGATAATAATAATAATATTGGTTTTGTGCATTACTCTGTCTCTTGCTAGCTGCACTTGCAGTCTTTGTGTTGTTCTTATGCTTTCTTTGTGTTTCAATATATTAACTAAAGTGACTCTCACGGTAAGATTCTACTCCATCACTTCATTCTATGTTTTCTTTCTCCTAATTTTGTGTTTGTGTTGAGCAACTACTTTTTACATTCAACTCATTAAAGTGTCTCTCAAATTTGTTGAAATCATTTTTATAATTGTCATGTATTATTACAGTAAAAAGTTGCTTTTACGGTTGTTTTTACTGTTAGTATATTATTATTATTTATTAAAAATTAAACATTTTTAATGAATATTATTGATTGATATAATAAAAAAAAATTAATTCATATTATATATAAATTAATTTTTTTTATATAAATATATCTAAACATAAATTATTTTATATTCAATTCACATTTAACTAAAATTAATTTTATAAAATCAATTGATTCAAAATAAAATTTTATCATCGAAAAATCAAACACACACTCAATTCATGTTTATTTATTTTAAGAATTAGCAACTTAATTGGTGTTTATTTAAGTTTTTTTAAAAGCTATTCAAAGTGGACACCTAGCTAATACTAGTACTACACTTTCACAATCATACATACATTTCACATCAATTAGTGAGCTAAAAAAATATCAAATAAATTTTAATATTTAAAATGCAAAATTTGAAATTTGAAAAACTAACGTACTCATTAATTTACTAATTTTTATCTATAAAAAAACACAGACATTCCACCATTAATTAATGTTATTCAATTCTTTATTTTTGTTTGATATATGTAATTGTAATGTGATTAACAAACGTACAATGGAGCGAGGTTATGTTAAAGGTTGATATGTGTATGGTTGTATTAGCAAAAGCCTCGAATAGCACAAAAACAATATTCTCAAACACACACTCAGCTATTGGTTTTAGGTATGTGGATGGTGAGGGTCAGGGCCGGTGGTGCTGACAAGCATGTGTTGTGTTGTGCACTACTAGAGAGAGAAATGTGGTTAAGAATAAAAGGTTTTATATTGGTGATTAAATTCTTGGATTTAACACAAGAATACACGCATGTTATGTTATGGTTAATGTATTTGTATGTACCCTGCCCTGCCCAATAAGATACAACCCTTTTCCATTCTTTTGCTCCCCTTTCGAGGAGATACCAAATTGGTTAGGTTACATTATTATGCCTACTATCTTTCTCCCTCTTTTCCCTTCTCTCTTACAGAAAAAAAAAATACATTTTATTGATACAAGTAGTACCAATTAATTCTTATAATTTTTTTTAACAATTGTACAATTTCGTATCAACTACAGTGCTTTAAAATTAAAATGTCACTTATTCCAATTATTTATTTATCCATTTGTCTAGAAGCGTCTTTAGAGTTATTCATTGAACATTTCTGGTGCTTTAATAACTCACCAGTCTCGAATGTCACATGCCTAACAAATTATGTATATTTGTCCTCAACTAACATCGTACTATGATAGGTTTTTTATAATATCATTTTTAACGTCTCATATTGCAATAAGGATTGTCGATTGTCCTAATAAATCAACACAAGTATTTTCAACGAGTTTTGTCCTCACTCCCATGCTTTATAGAAAACACTTAGAAGGTCACCAATCCCACAAGTGCTTCAAGTCAAGCACTTTTAAGTATGAAGTTCTATGTTATTGGTGATTGAAACGAATATGCATTTTGTTAGTAGTATCGATCAATTCTTATAAATCTTTTATAACCATATATAGTCTCATACTTGCACGACCTCGAAATCTATCTCATTCTGATGTGAATTTAGTTCATTCAAGTGTCGTTTTCTTAAAAGCATAGTTAAAGTCTCTCATTGATCATACCTTATGCACCGACGATCCCTGATCCTACCCTTCTTCATCCCTACCCTTCTTCATCCTTTGGTGTGACATCTTGTAGTACAACTTCTAATTGCATTAATTTGTCTACCTTTTGCAAATGGAATATTAATATATCATTTTAGTAAAAGCTACTAAAAAAAATTAAGTCAATTGGTCCCTCTTAGGTGGCATTGATATAACATATACATAGAGTGATACATATGCGTTAATATATATATATATATAAGGGTAGATAAATAATAATAATAAGTTGATGATGAGCCAGAAATATGGGATTCAAGGCATGTCATCGTCGTCTTTATTGTTTTTAATAATAATAAATTTAGATTAGGGAAGCCATATCACATGTAAGATAATAGAGAGCGGTCAATTTTATTGAAAGTTTACAAAATAATTTGTATATAACTTGTGAATTGTAAAATTTTGGATTTAAGCCCAAGTCACATTAAATATGAGGGAATATCTAACTATATGTCTCAATAATAATAATAATAATAATAATAATAATAATAATAATAATAATAATAATAACAGAAGAAAAATATTGTAAACTATAAAAATCGTTGAAATGAAGGGTAAAATTGTTAAAAAAAAATGTTATACTAAAATTTTGTATCCTCTTATAGATAGATGTAAATGTTTTAATTATAAGTTATCTAACTAAATAAAAAAGATAAAAGTGTATATAAAGTAGTTTAAATATGAATAGTAAAATTAGAAGAAAAAGTTGCTGCTTTTTGTGATAAATATATCAAAAGTAATAAAAGTTATACCGAAAAATCTCTCTCTATATATATATAAAAAAAGTATATATTGTAAAGAGAGAAATAAATGGAATAAGATAATAATTAATAAGGTTATTGTAGACAAATAACAATTAATTTCATCAAAAAGAGTAATAAATTTATTACAATGATATAATAAATAATCTTAAAACAACCACTAAAAATAAACGAATTTGACTTTTTTAAAATGAAAAGTGAATAAAGTGAATAAAATAACGGTTAATATTGTAACTGTCTATGTTTGACTATGAATATATACATATAATAATAACCATTAATTTATTTATAAACAATTAATATTACTCAATTTTTATATCTAAAGTGAAATGATCACTTAGATTAACATAATCCACACGAACCTAGTCTATAGAAGTTCCAGTTGATGAGATCATGAAAAATAAAGTTCTAACTGTTAAGAAGCTTCAGGCCAACCCAAGATATATAAATGTCTAAAGCGAATTTTAACGTGAGACATTTTAAAGTCTATAATTGTATTAAATTAATATAATCGATTTTGTATAATATATTTTTTTAAATAATAATTAGATCAATTAATTTAATATTTATTGAGACAATATTAATTTTAAATATAATTTAATTAATTTTAAATTTGAAAATATTAAAATATGATTTTTTTATTAAGTATGGAATTTTTTGAATGTATTTTTATTATAAAAAAATTGAATGTCTAAAGCAATTGTTATTCTTACTTTTGGGTCGGTATTGAGAAGCCTATCACATAACATTTTATGAAAGTCACTTGCATTGTAAAATTGATTAATCTTTAATTAAAAACTTTGGAATAGACCAATCTTTGAATAGTAAAATAACGTCTCAATATAACTTATATCTAATATTATCTTTTAGTTAGTTATAAAAAAATCATTCTTCTAATACTATTTAAAGCAAATACATCAACTAAATCTTGTTCTAAAATATTTTGTTATATTCTAAAAATAAAAACAACAAAAAGCTGGACATCTCTCATTATATAAATAATTTTTTCATATGTACCAACTATTGAACTCTGAACCAAATAACTGGAAAACTCAAATATGTACCCCACTTCTGTCACACTATATTTCATGGTCGGGATTGTTAATATGATTAAAAGGTGTCATGGTAAAATTAGTTTATGGAAATAATGTGCATTTAATGGTTAATAAGAATCATTTTTTAGTGTAAACTGTGTATGATTTGTGCACAACTCCAAAGATTAATTTTAAAGTCGGTTGGACCGCAATAAACAAACATAACTTATGCCTCTTTGATTAATATATTTTGGCTTTTATAAAAAATAAACAAAATTCTTCTTGAAGATAAATTTTAACGATGCTATATTTTTAAGCCTGAATTTGAACCATGACTTTGGATTAAGCTAAAATATGCTCAAACTATCTCGTGGAAACATTCTTGAGTTAGAGTGTACCACTTTAATTATAAACCATGTTATGCATAATTTAGTAATGATTATTATTATGCTATAAAAATTAAATTAAATTTACAAAATCTATCACAAAGTCTTAATTAACTATTTTGAAGGCTTGCTTTCATACTACTACCTGTTTTGTAATTGATTGTTATGTATTTATAATAAAATTATAACTTTTTTTACACAGATATTCAATTCATTATCACTAAAAAAATAGTCATTTTGTTGATTATGTTAGTTACTAATTAAAACATATTAATAAATATATCCACATTAAAATATGATTCATGTACATATTAAAAAATGTACATGTGGTCAAAACAATTGCAGAGACATGAAAATTTATAATGTCTCGTAAGTACAGTTTAATTGATAATCATAAAAATATCGATATGCATATATGAAAACATAACACAGTTATTTTGTTTTTGTTTTTATTTTCATTAAACTCTTCATTTTTTTTCAAGGATTGATACCTCATTTTTTATTCAATAATTGATGTCTCATAGACTATACATGTTTCTATTTAATTTCGTGTTTCTTCCTATTGTTTTTGAAACCATGTAGTTACTTAAGTGTGGTTCTTATTTATGTTTTATATTTGACATGGATATAACCATGAATTCTAAATTTCTCAAATAGTAAAACATATAACTATTTCTCAACTTTTAACTCAATTTATTCCCAACATCAAAACCGAACTCTTGTCGACCATGGAATAGTAGTCTTAACGACTTGCATATTGTGGATGTGGAGGGGGAATGGAATGGAAAGGAGAAACAACATATTTTCATCTACTAAAGAATTAGGTTCAAATTTTATAAATCAACTATTATTACATGTCATTAAAACTAACAATTTTTTTAAATGATATTTAATGTCAATGACTATTTTGATTAACGGAGTATTCAATTAATTTTTATATTTTATTCTTTCAAAGACGAATATTAAAACACGTGTCATTTTAAGAGACGAAAAGGAATGTTTATTTAATATTTATGAATGCATATGCATGAATGAAACTAATGGGTAAATTTGTAAACTTTGAAGGACGCGCCTTTATATTAAAGTTGAGTCTAGTCAATTGTAGTGTACAGAGATAATAACAAGAAATGAAATTTGTTCCTTTTGAATTTTGATTTTGATGTGCCTAAAAGAGAAGTGGGGGTGCATAGCATAGTTTGAATCCAAATCCATGAAGGAAAGAGGTAGCAGCAAAGTACCATAAGCATATGCTATCTGTCAAAGCTCGGAGGTGGAGGGGCCAATTTTGGCATTGAGCATTCTTTGCCAATTGCAAGTCCCATCTCACATTTCATGCTTTCAATTCTTGGATACTGCTCAACCCATTTTTAATATTGCTTCTGCTAATCATTTCCATTCATTCTAATCTTATAAAATGCATTCATACGGTATGTAGTCGCATGTATGTGAATTTAGACGGTTTTGTTATTTTAAGTTAAATTTTTATTTTTTTAAAATAAAATTTTAATCTTAAAATTTGAATTGTCCATTCTGAATTAGACGACGGTGGTCATAAGGTTGTGGCCATACACAACCCATTTCCAATTAATTATTTTATATCTTTTAGTGTTTGGATCGAATTTTGAAAATTATTTAAAATTTTAACGAGTGGAATTTATTTGACAAAAATATGAAAAAATAAATATAAAATGAATTGTGACACACTAATATTTGTTTTTATTGTTTTTTTTTTTTTGCAAATCCACACTGATTGGGTCAACATATTAGATCATACTAAGAGTAATATGTTTCTACTTTAGAAGGAACATATCGCCTATTATTATAGTTTTAAATTTTTTTTAAATATTGATTTACCTTAAATCATACAAGAAACTTCTCAACCGTAATTTTTTTGACCCTTGAATTATTAAGGTAAATAGACTCAAGACTCAACTAATCTAAAGTTCGTTCAAAAAATAAATAAAGTCTGATTGATGATTGTTTTAGTTAAGATTCGAATTTGAATCCTCTTGAATAATTTGTTCTTAACTAAAATTAATTAATCACTTGAGTCCAATTATTTCATTAATACTTCCCTACCTTAGAAGTCGCCTGAAATCAATCATTGTATTGTGTTTATTCTTTTATAAAAAAAAATGAATGTAAATGTGGGAAACGACTGTATTTCTTTAAAAAAATTAAAAATATAATTATAATAAAGAGTGTCAAATACACAATTACAATGAATTGGATTGGTTGATTTAGTTTTTACATACACATAAGTACATATTTATATTACATCAAATAACATATTACAAGTTAAAAAAAACAATAATATATAATAGACTTAAAATTTACAATACAAAGTAATACGTATCCATTATTTTAGAACATATGAAATAATTATTATTATAATAATAAAAGATACATTAAACTAATTAATATTATTGAAAAAATAATAAAATACTACAATATCTCATATTAAATCTGATCTAAACGGATTTTACAAAAGAATGTTCAAACGGTTTTGTTATCATTTTGCGGCTGTTTATTTTTATACCAATTTGGATGTGAACCCTCAAACATAAGTAAAAAAAGATCACAAACAAAAAATAAAGGACAAACTACTTCTCTTATTTATTTATTTTGTTAAAAACTAGGACTTTTATAACCAATAATATATTGACCTTGTTCATCACAAAGGAGACCCCCACAAGCATCTTGCAGACCCAAATTACTAACTGGCCCATCACAATTTAGAGCAACAAAACTTGACTAGGAGCCATCCAGCTAATGTTGAGCGACCAACTATCATTGGAAATGCCTTGATTCAATCTCTTAACTCTTATTAAAAATAAAATTGTGCTAATGGCAGCATCGAACAGATGTCAAATCTCAAAAATACAACTGGTCAAATCTTGGTTGACTCATTTGTATACTCCTTGCTCTCTTCACTTTTAAAATTTATTTTTAAGGTCTTGCTAACAAGTGTATTAAAGACGCATATTATATATCCTCGGTTCATAACATTGGAACTAACTATTTCTGATTCAAGGTCAGGCTTAAAATCCATACCAAAACCACATGCCAACTTTATCATTAGAATATACGAGTCCATAAAGTCAAGAAAGCCGAATTGATCTTCCTCGGAAATTTTACTCTGTACCTCTCAAATTTTATTTCTACCCCACAAATACAATGAAATGACATATCTACCCTCGTATAAATATTAAAACTTGTCATTTTTCATCATCCTATTATTTCAGTTTTCCGGTATACAAGTGAGTATCAATATTTTTTTTCATGTTTTTCGGTGCAGAAGTTATACTTCGAAAAACTTATTTTTAAGATTTCCGGTACCGGAAAACTTATTTGAAGTTTTCCGAAACTATTAGAAAACTTTTTTCAACATTTACGGAATACTTTTTTTTTAAGTTTTCAGGTAGTTACCGAAAAACTTGAAACCACAAGTTTTTCGAAAGTTTTTTTTTTTTAATTTTTTATTCCTTTGTTATTTATTTAATTCATTTTTTTAACTCATTTTTTTCTAGTGGGTGCTGGTAACAGAGGAAGAGACGACAAGATAGTACGAATAGCACGTGACATTGATACTTCATCATCTATGATGGATGCTCCAGAAAGGATTCGACCAACAAGATCCCAGAGGAGACGACGAATTATAGTGGAAGATGATGACGAGGGAGAGCAAAATCATATATTTATCCAAGAGGCTGATATTGCTATACATGAGGAGCATGAACAGACTATAGTACATGAGTAGCATATGCAGGAGGGACTTGTACAATAGGAGGGACCTGTATAGCATGAGGGTGAGTTGACACAGTATCTTGGGGGACCATATGATTTGTCTGTCCTTACACGATACCGACATCATGTTTCTGCAAGACTGTGGTTTGGTCAAATATGTTAAATTAATTATTATTTACGATGCATTAAAAATATTTAAATTAATTATTATTTTTGTTCTATATTTTATTTTAATGTCATATATTTTATTTGTTTGCAAGAACGACCAATGCTGAAAATAGTTGCTAATGGAAAGAAACTGCAACAATTTACTTCACAAGTACTCCCGAGAATTATAGAGAGGTGGGTGATTATGTAAATTGTAAAATTGTCACCATGGAGCAATCCAACAATATATAGTAAAATTACAAATTCGAAGTTTTGTAGTGACATGACATACTTGTTAGTCATTGTGTTCCCCAAATGCATCACTCGATTTGCCCATACTTCAACAAACATTTGTTTACGAGGATTCAACCAAGTTTCTTTCACATAATCAACAAACACTTTATTATCGACATATTATTGCTCAAACATATGCAAACGCATGATATACTCTTTTTCTTCACTGCAATACATAATGTTTTTCCACATATTCAATACTAATTCGTGTCTATCCTTTAATACATATTGCTCCAATATTTTTGTCGATATGAAATCGACAAAGCAAATTAACAACATGTGGAAATACAATATTTACTACTTTCATTAAAGCAAGATTTCTTTCTGTCACAATTACATGAGGAAATTTGTTTTGTGTAACAAACAGTTCTCTTAACCTCTCTAATGCCCAACAAAAGTTTTCTTCACGCTCACATTCTAAATAAGCAAATCCAACTACAAATGTTATATTTGTTAATGTCATACCAACAATTTCAAGTAACGACCTCCTGTATTTATTGACTTTGTAGGTGTTGTCCATAATCAATACGATAGAAAACAAGTTCAACAACTTCACTGAATCTGGATGGGCCCAAAAAATATTTCTCATAACATTTGAGTATTCCCGCTTTCTATTCTAACACACATATTTTGTATCTTCAATTAACTTGAATAAATTTTGCATCTTTGTCCTATGACTTCTCACGTGCAATCGAATCATACTCCTCTGTTTATATATTTGTGAAATTTGAATAACATTGTTCTTATCTCGGTCTTGCAATGAGAGTAATATGTGTCTCGGTGCAACATTATATTTTGTTAAGTCATGAACATGTTTTTTCTCTTCTTCATCTAAACGTCCAACAAATGCATGTCTCTCTAAAATATCAGGTAATTCATGGTTGTGAACTCCACAAATTACTTTAATTGTCCATCATAAACCATCTTTTAATGGTTTTGATCATAGTTTGAAAGGACGACCACACTTTTTTGTTGAACTTCGAGTTAAACTATCAACACGTTTGTATGTTCCTCCTTTGTCACAACCTAATATTAATTTATTCCTCCTCCCTCTCTCTCATGTCTCTTTATCTGATCTAGTAACGATAACGGTCACTTTGTTTTTTATACCAATTTCCCCAGCCCAATTTGTATTAAATATCTGAAATAAAATATAAAAATAAATTATAATTATTAATCCCAATAATAAATTTTTACAGTATTAATATTAATTATAATTATTCATATATGATCTGTGTAAAAAACATTGGTAGTATTGACACATGTTTTATCATATAATAGTAGCGGTTATCCATATATATTAAAATTTATATAAATAAATAAAATAATTTTTTTTATAAAGGTGTGTACCTGAAAAAAATTTCACAAGTTTTCCGGTATAGAAGAGTTTACTGAAAAATTTGTAAAAAGTTTTCCGGTAGTACACATTTTTAATCTTCTATACTAGAAATCTTTAAAAAAAAATCAGTAATTTTTGAAAATCTTTTACATACCGAAAAACTTGAATTGTTTAGTTCAGAAATCTTTGAATAGTTAAAGAAAAAAAATTGAATTTGAGTTGATAAAATAGTAAAAAAATTTAAAGATAAATTTAACATTTTTAAAATATTGTGGGGTACAGGTAAAATTGGGGGTATATGATAAAATTTCCAATCTTTTTCGTGTGCATGAGGCCAATCAAGACACAAGTTTTGGCCTTAAAAGCTGGCAACAAAGCCCAACCCATTTTACCTAACTATTATTTTACTGTGGATCAATGTACACCTTTTATTCTTTGACAGCAATTGTATATATCTTAGGAGATTTCTTGTCCCACCTCCACTATTCTCAGAAGTCTTTAAATACACGATTGATGAATTCAAATGTATAAAATGTATATTTGAAGGTTTTTAAGAATATTGGAGAGTAAGAGAAGAAATCACCTACAGAATGCAGTAGGTCAATTTCAAATAGCATAAATGAATGGGAGAAAAAAAAAGCTTTCAAAAATGTAAGGGGGCTTGCTTCTAATTTTTACTTTGATATAATTCTTCTAAATTTTTCTAAAAATCAGTTTAAAGTTATATAATTTTTTTAAACATCTTTCATATAAAGTATAAATAATTATTTATTTATCATAAAAATATTTTTTATTAAGAGAACGATACAATTTTAATATGAAAAATTTAGTAATATTTTTTAAAATAATCATAAACATTTCTTAATTTCAATTTTAAAAATTATGTAATCAGATTTGATGAAAAAAAATTAAAGTGTTTGTTTAAGGAAAAAGTCGAACAATAACTTTCATTCTTCCACATCAATAAATATATATTTTTTAAAATATATGAAAATTTTATAATGTATAATTTAAATTATATTCATTGTCTCGTATCCCCATAATCACTTCAGAAGTGTACACCTTTAAATACTTCCGGACAAAATAAGCGAGTATCCAGTGTTTCCAATACTTGAACTCGTGGAATTTTATTGAGCCCAAGCTAACTCAACAAGTCAACTTGAATGCTTGAGGTTTTTTTTCTTTTAGTTTATGGGGGAGTCTATGAGTTAGAAGAAAATAACGAGAGAGAAAACAAAAAATATGGATATATAGTGTGATAGAAAATCAGAATGATTGTAGTTATTTGTACAAGCTAGCTTGTTTTACACCTAAGTCATTTCTTCACAGCAACGCAAAGGGCCATAACTAAAACGATAACATAATAACATCCTTTGACATCAACAACAATAACATGAACCTCATTCACTTCACAGTTCTCATTTTGTTCTAATCCCTTGACCAAAATTAAGATGCATATCCCAACAACACTTAATGCTCATTTTCTTCTCTTGTTTTCACTCATCTCTCTTCTTCTTTCATCATCATCCATTCAAGTTCAAGGTATACACATGCAAGGATATATGTGCTTAGTGTTAAGCGTTCATCTTCTCTTATACTCCCTTAATTTATTTCCATTTTTCAGGTTTCCAGCCATTGCCATCACCAAGCTCTGGTGATCATCAAGGTGCATCAACCCCATCAGTTCACGAATTCCAACCTCCTCTTATGCCACCAGCACTTCCTCCAGTGGCTGCAGATGGTAGTGACGATGGTGGATTAATATCCGGCGAGTCCCCGTCACCGGTGTTGATGGAGGAGTGGCACAACGGATCTCCTGAAGCTACAGTGGCTATGTCAGGAAATGGAGTGGGAGGTGATGGAGATGGGAGTGCTGGAGAGATTGCACCCAATGATCTGGCAACGGTTGATGGCAGAGTGAGGTGGTGCGCGGTGAGGGATGAAGTGGAAGAATGTCGGTCCTTTATAAGTGTCATTAACCAATTATTGGGATACACATGGAAATGGTAAGCTCTATTGAAAATGTGTTATTAAATTGTGTTTTTATATTAGTGTATAATAACAAATAGAAAATAAAATATGTATAACTAACGGGCAAAAAATGAACTTAAAAAGGATATACATTTTCATGGTCACAAGTCACAGCTATGGTTAATCTTTATCTCTTAATAGGAAACTTGAAATTTTTGGTACTCTCAATTCTCAAATCCCTTTTAAGTTTCTTCTAGCAGCTAATTCAAGCAATTGAAAATGCAACAACATTTCAGTGGTTCAATAACATGATTCTCAAACTTTTTATGTCATTAGCATCCAAAGAGAGAAAGTCCAAGATTGTCTAGAGTCAATCAAGAAAGGAGAAGCAGATTTAGTGAACTTAGAAGCAGGTCTTGCTTATATTGCATTCATAAACTATTCAATGAAAGCCATAGCCAATGAGATCTATTGTGATCATTCCAAAATCTATGAAGCTGTCGCAGTTGTAAACAGAAGGGTGTGTGAGAACAATGAAAAGATCAGTTTAATGGATTTCAAAGGCCACAAATCTTGCCATGGCGGTTACTCCACAGCAGCAGGGTGGAACTACCCCATCAACCACATTAAAAATTTATTGAATGATGAAAAACTGAATGACAGAGAAATTGCAACGAGTTTCTTCTTAAGACTTTGTGCACCATCAGAGGTTGAAGATTTTGATACATGTAATGTATGTGGCGGAGAGAATGAAACCTGCAATGAAATAGGTTTGTACTCTGGTCACCCAGGAGCTTTTAGGTGCCTAGTAGAGGAATTAGGAGACATTGCTTTTGTTAAGGGTGATACTGCCTTGTTCTATTCTATGGAGGGTCCTCATAACCAATCATGGTCAACAAAGTCTGTTAGAGACTTCATGTAAGTACCTTTTGCCTCGGGAACCTTCATATGATGCATAAATTAGGAGTGTTTCCTCAACTAATATTAATCCATTGAATGATTGTAGGTATCTTTGTCCTCAAGGTGGTTGCAGAGAAATCAACGGTTATCCTAGAGATTGTTCGTAAGTCCAAAATCATTATTTCACATGTTTGTGTTTGTTATAGGTGTAAGAAATTTCTTTGTTGGTTCATAAAAAGAAAAAATATGTCTTTGTAGGAAAGACATAAGAAACTAAACCTCATATCAAACACTATATCACAGAGAAAATGGGAAGGAAAAAAAAAGGTTGTCTTGTTGACATGAATTGACTGTAATTTCTTTTTGATAGAGTGTTATTGTGGAACCATTTTGAGTTTAATGCATGTTTTTAATTGGAACATACTGATACTGTTGATGTTTATCCTATTCTCATTTTTAGTGACTAAAGTTGCTTGCTTCGCCCTGAATCTTCAGGTTCGGAACTGTTCCTGCAAATGTGATAATGGCACATAACTCAATGCCTAACAAGAAGAGAATGCATGTTTTAGAAACATTGACGAATACTAGTTTGGTAGATGAACTTTACGCCCCGATCGATATTCGGAGCAACCTATTTAGTCCAAGGTAAATAGTTTGGTAGATGAACTTTACGCCCCGATCGATATCTGAGCATAGGAATATCTTTTGCTTGACTTATTTTATGCTCTAGTTTTAATGTTTGGCATGTGATAACATATGATTCAAAATTAACTTAAATGTAAACATTCAAAAATTCCTATATGTGTGAAGATCTGGATGGGAAATGTAATCAGTGCAATGGAACTCAGAAGTATGTCTCACAAATTCAATCCTTTATTGCAGTACCCAAGGACTAGACATGATTAAAAAGGTCACAAGGTTATATCTGGGGAAATCAGCTTCAATCTCACAGATCATACAAAAATTAAATGACCCAGAAGCCAAAGTCACCTCACATACAACAGATAACGTTCCAGGTTAACTTTAATTTCATCATTTAGTTAGGGTGATAAATTTATGATAGGCTAAATCATAGTTCTATTGCTGTACTAACTTCATTCACACATGCCATAACAGATGAATCTTCTTCATCTTCACACGTTTGTTGTTCACAATTGATGGCTATGCTCTCAACCCTGATGCTACCATTGGTACTTGGAATATTTGCTCCAAAATAGAAACTTGGTTGTTTTCTACTCAGTGGTTCACTTTCATATGCAATGGAAGTTGACATCAATTACTAGTTTATTTGGTGTGTGCAGTGTTGGCAAAAACCTAACATGATGAGCTAATGACAAAAACCATAGTCACGATTTTGACAAAAACAATAATTCAGTTGGTTGGATTCAAACCCTTGATATTATTAGTATGAAGAAAATGTATCAAGTTTCGATGAAAAATGTTTTTTTATTTAAGTTCTTACTTTGAGAGGTTCAAATGAGTGTAAAGAAGTGGTGCGAAAAAATAACTACATTATATGAAAGTCCATTGTGGACTGCATACTCAGAAGTCAGAATCAACCTATATCAGTTTTTATAGTTTAGTCACCCTATTAGAAAACCACTTTGTTAATTTGAATCAGCTCCCATTATTAATTATTTATCAAAGATGAGAAAGTTTTCCTGATCAATGATTTCTAAGCATGACATGACTATATTTGTGCATATTTAAATTTAGGAAGCCAAACCTGAATAACAAGCTATACACAATCGCCAAAATGCCTTTGAGAAGAGACGAGCATTCTGCTACTTCCGCCATTAGTTCCATACTCCAGGAAATTTTCTTGGTAGATAATCTCTCCAATTATTTAAGGTTGAGATATAAGCACGCTGAAAAACACAAACCAATCTAAAAAGCATAAGAAAATTGAGACATAATGCACTTTTTTATTTACTTAATTATAGACAACAGAACCTTTGCTTATATGTTGGGAGCTAAACAAAGACCACAGATGTAGATATATCGTATCACCAAAAATTTATATAATTAAATAAAAGTAAACTAGGGCAATTGACACTAAAATTTTAAATGTACTTTAATTAATCCCGCAGAATATCATAGTCTAACTTGTACTTTCAAAAGTCCATTCAGTTTCTAGAGGAACTTTTTCAAAAAATAAAATTATGATATTTAATGAGACACTTATAACAGTTTAAGATATCTCCGACCTAAGCATTGGAATGGGCTGTTACAAATTGCAATACTTATTCAATTTTCTCCATGTGTGCAATTTTGAAACGAATTAAAGTAGATATGCTTGTGTTACTGTTATGTCCCTGAAAGCAGTGGGAATTGAAAGTGGGAAGAATTTAACATAATTGTGTACCTTCCGAGAGCCATTTATGTCTTCTTTAACATAAAAAAGATTGGGCGCTAATGCAATTCTTCAAGCAGTAAGGAACTACTTCAATATAAATTAGTGGAATGGTTTTCAGAGCCAAATCATCAATAATCTCCACAGGAACAAGAGCCAAATCCCCAATAACCACTTACCATTACCGTCCATGTAAAGACATCTTGACCAACGAAACTAGCAAAAGAAAACCCGTATATCATTCCTCCATTCACCAACATTTGGAATACATATCCACAAGGACTGTCCTAACATATTCATTTCCATCAATATCTGCATTTCAGAACAGTGTGAACTTACTTCCAAAAGTCAATTTCAAAGAGGCTAGAACAAGACCTCAACACTGATAATTGTATACATAATAATGGGCCTAAAGCCTTCAACAAGCATCTGATAGAAAGTCTTGGGTCCTGATTCAAGTAATCACAATCATGAAATCCATTCCAAACAACCAAGAATTCCACGAAACAAGGTCTGGTTCTATCACACCTCAAATATATGAGCACCGCCATGCACGCAACCATGTTTCGTTTACAGCCTGATAAGGGCATTACTTACTGAGCTATCAGATTCAAACCTATATTTAAAAATACAAGCATGGATACTTTTTCCATAATGAAAGTCTCCCAATTAAGAGGCAGCACTGAAAACACTTACAAAAGTAAATTGGTTTGGTTCAACGCCTGTATGTCTCATCGAGTAAAATACCCAAGCTATTTCTCTGCTTTTCCCTTGTTGATCAAGGCAACCAATCATTTCATCTCACAGAACAAATTCAATACCTTCCCATCCATTTCCTTGAACCGCAGAACATAGTTCAAGAGACAAAATCTTGTTCAGGCATTCCATCAAGCACCTGGCGTGGACAAGTGGGGTTGCCACGTTTGGCATAATAATTTACCAGAGAAGCCCAAAAATGTGAATCTGAGTCAACCCAATTATTTAACTGGTGTCCATGAATGGCCATTCCATCGTTGTGAAACCAACCAACAAGGAAGAGTATTGATTGAGCAGCCTATGATTGTTATTCATATTCATAATCGTAGATTCCTCCTCAGCATATATATCTATTTACTTTTGAGGCACTGAGCCACACTACCTTGTACCACAAGCGACTCTTATCGGTATCTTGCATGAGGTTCCGTGAGTTGAACTGATTGTTGTGTGGCACGATTTCGTGAGTTCAAAAGGTCTATGTTTCCGGGGAATCGAAGCCCCAAGAATAGAGTATCTTTGTTAAAGGTTAAATGGAGTATTTGTAAGAATAAAAGTACTTTTTATTTGCTTGTTACAAATTTTTTTTTTTAAATTGAATTAGAAAATGATAAAAAATATTATGCACTGTAGATAGTATGAATACCACCGGCCATAACTGCATGGTCATTGCATTCTTAGAAAATAATTAAAAATTGTTTCTTTTCCATGTTTCTCTTGAAATTTTTTTTTAACAATTAATTATTATTTTTAAATATTTTTATTGTAATAAAACAGTTTCTATTTTGTTCTCCTAGGTGTGAACAACCCTTCAATTTTGTTCTCCCCCTCTCACCACTCATACATCATCTCTCTCCATTTTTAGTGCAAACTACCATTACTAAAATTACATTTAAATTGCTCTCCTCTTACATTGTTTTCGTTGTTTTTTATTTTTGTCTTCTCCAATTCCTCTATTTTAGAGTTTTAAGATAAATGGTTTTGTTTCTGTCTTTTCCATTTTTTCTATTTCCTTCCTTGTAGTATCCGTAGAATTTCTTATCCTTTGTTTTATAATAATTTATTTAGTTTAGTGAGTTTCTCTACCCTATTTACTCATTTTTCTATCCTTTGATATGTTGTTGTTTATTGAGTTTTGGTAATATATTAATTTAATAGGTTTGTGATCATAGTTTATTTTTTTTTTAGGGTTTATGTTGTTTTGACTTTTTTAATCTGGGTGATTCATCGGTAGAAAAATGATAATTGAACACACGTTCGATCAAATACGTATAGTGAATAGTGCTTTATTTTTCAATTTTATTTTTGAGACATATTTTTGTAACATATAATAAAAGTTTATATCATTAACTACTTTTTATACTTTATTAATTATTAAAATATTATCATTAAACTCTAAAATGATTAATGTCATATATTTTAATGGTTAATAAAATATATATTTTAAAAGTAATTAATGATATATATTTTAATAATGAATGAAATATTAATGATTAATGATATAAATATTAAATTTTATTTTAATTTAAAAAAAATATTGCAAAAAACAAATAATACACCATATGTGTCTCTATATATATATATATTGTGTTTTAATAACACACTGTTTTTGTAATGTTTATAATGGCCCCTCTAGTTGTATTTTGTTTCACACATTCATATGACATATTGTCCCCCACATGATCCACTTATGACTAGTTTATTAACGAGTTAGTTTATTTTATAGCCAATGTTTGTTCGTTAATACTATATAGTATTATTTTATAAAAGTGAAAGCACTGGAGGAAATATTGCATTCTCATTTATGAATTTATATAATACTATTTTATAGACATTCTCTTCATGCTAAAAGTGAGGTTGATACAAATAATAAAAGAAGATTTTTGTATTAGTCGAAAAAACTAAAAATGAAAAAAAAAATTATTGTATTAATCAGAATAAATTAAAGAGTCTATTAGTTTATTTGTTAAAAACAATAAACCAATAAATATAAAATACAATCCACATTTTTTAAGAGATTGAGTTCGCAATTTTAAAATTATAAAAACAATTACTTAAACCAAACTAAAATACAATTTGATTTTAGTAAATGTGATTTACATAAAGATTAAAATAACTATTTAGCACATATTATATAGATTAATTTCAATACCAACAAATTTTATAAAGATTGAAATAAATAACAAAAGAAAAATATGTATATTTAAAAAATAAAAAATAAAAAATTTACAAAAATAAAAAATAGTATACTGTAAACCCGAGGGAGTACAGTATTTTGGAGTTTAGAGTTTGACTAGTGTGAGTGTAGTAAGAATAATGCATTAATTTGACAATGTGTTGTGATGAACGACACATCATCGTAACTTTACCACACAGCCACACATCAAAGCACCAATCTCTTCTCTTCAAAATTCCCATTCACCACTTTCACATGCAATCAACAACAAATGCACATTCAATTTCCGACTTCTTGACACTCTCTTCTCTCTCCTCCCACCATGTCGGCGAACGTGACAGCTCCTCCGTTACTCCTCTTCGTACGCTCCTCAACGGCGCCGTCGACCAAAAAGAACAAGAAGTATCATCATCAGCAACGAGCACTGGGAAATTTCGGTCACTTTGGTCAAGTGGTTCGTAAGGATATGGAGTTTCTCAAGAGAGGGTTTAACAATGGCGTCTCGTGGGCCAATGATGCCTTTCGCATTCCTCGTATTGCTAAGAAAATTGATGACCTTCTTTGGCTTCGTAATCTTGAAGACCCTCTTGCTACTTCCTTTTCTACCCCTTCTTGGCCTGAGCCTTGGTACCCAGGTAGAATCATAATTGTTTTTTTTTTTTTTTGCTTATTGGGTGTGCTTATTCGTCATTAATTTGGTTTGAGAGTGGGTTTTGTGAAATGGGTATTCAGTATTTTTGTGTGCTCTGTGAGATGGGTATTGTGTATTGTTGTATTTAGCGTATGTTTTAATTCATTTATTTAGTCTTATAATTAGCTTATACATGAGCTTTTGTATGATAAGACGTTTCATTAAATTGTTTAACCAAACAAGATGTATTGCTTCCCACTTAAGAGTGTTATTGGGTCTGTTTGGTTGGTTGATGTTGATAACTAGACTAATTGCGTTGGAAATTCTGGACTAACACAGTGTGCTAGTTACATGGCTAAAACACGGGGGAGAATGTTATGCGGTGTTTCTTTACTTGTTATTTAGTATTTATGCATATTCTAGATTACTTGGTGGGGGTTAATGATGGTGATTCCTGTGTGGATGTGATGCTCTTGTGTGAATCAATCTGATGTTTATTTTTTCTTGCTTTTGTAAATTAATTTGAACTCGTTTTGCTGGCTGTCCTTACATTTTATTGGAAAATATCAAGTTTCACTATTATATGGGCGTTGCTTTGTTGTATTTTGCTGTCTTTGATTAGAAGAGATCACATATATATTTTTGAACTTTTGGAAAATGAACTGGATTTGAAAGGGAAGAGCTAATTCTTAAATGTTCAGTCAATCTAAATCGAATTACTTTTGTAGATGTCTTCTTTGAGATTATGGGGTTTCCTATTGCATTCATGTAAATTAAGATAATACAAATATCACGCATTGAACTACATCATAGCACCACAATCAAAGATATGGTTTACTTATTTCTTCTTTGTCTTCCAGGACTGTCTGGAGTGGATCTGCTTATGTATGATCTTAAGGCCTTGGAAGCATATGCTAGTTACTTCTATCATTTGTCTAAGATTTGGTCAAAGCCACTGCCTGAAGCTTATGATCCCCAGGATGTTGCTCACTATTTCAGTGCTAGGCCCCATGTCGTGGCCCTTCGTGTTATTGAGGTAGTTGGATTGACAATTTGAACAAAAAATCTTCCCTTTTCCTTCATAAATAATTAGGTTAAGTTGTGGAATTTCCCCTTTTAATATCTCAAAATATTCCTTTTATTGACTTTTTCTTTTAGCTTGAGTCACAGCACTTCTAGTCTATGTCACCTACTTATTAAAATATGATTTTTGTCCTGTAATCCGTTTTACGTATCAGTAAAATGTAATTGGTTTCTGCAGATAAAATGGTATATAATTATATATAGGGACAAAAAGCTCAGGAAGGATTTTAGGACAAAAGTCCTGTCATGTATTAGGTCCACAAATAGACATCTGCTTCTAAATCTTTCTTGATTGTTTGACCTAGTTTCCCTTGGTCTCTGCCTATCTCTAACCATTCGACTATCCTCCATTTGGTATACTATTCTTACCGATGCTGCTACATGTCTTCTCCATGTATGCCTAAACTATCTAAAACGAGATTCTATCATCTTCTCTACTATGGGGGCCACTCTAATTCTCTCTCTAATGGTTGTATTTCTAATTGTTTTTCTTTGTTGTACTCACCCATCCATCATAACATTCTCATCTCTGCAAGACTGCAACACAAGTTTATTTTCTTATTGCCTTTTTACTGCACAATAGGTAGTTCCATGCAACACTGCTGGTCTTATAGCTATGTGATTTATTTTATTTTATTTTATTTAAGTTGGATATGTATTTGTTATTACATTTTCACACCCGAAGCATTCCTCCATATCCATCCTATGTGGACCCTATGGTTGACATCTCCTTGTCACTTTGTATGATGGACCATGGTTCCTAAAACATGAAACTTGTGGTATAGTATGTTCTCCAATTTTCACCTTGACATTAGAATTTGTTTCTCTTTTACTAAACTTACATTCTATATTCTTTATTTTACTTCAATGCACATTCAAACACTAATATAAGTGCTTATGGTACGAGATAAACCCAAATGAGTTCTAAATAAACTTTTACAATCGTCTCCCATAGTAATTGAAAGATTCTAGTAATTGAATTATAGAATAAGATGTTTGATTCTTTACATTATTTTTTTACTTATATTATTGAGTATCTCATGTTTATGTACTGCATGCTTATAGGACAAAACAAAAACTGATCCATATCAAATCAAACTGCTGTAGATTGGATTGGAATTAAATTTAGAACAAAACTGATGAACGTAAAATAAGAAAACTGATGGGATTGGATCAAATATCCTTTCCTTGCACAATCGATCCATTCAATTATGTGTACTACTGTATGCAGATTTTTGGGATTGAGTTAGATGCAGTCCTTTCTCAATATTAATATGGCATCAAAGTATATCCCCCTCCTGCTTTTCAAACTTCACACTACAAATGTCTAGTCTTGAGTGTGAGGTGGATGTGTCAGAATCTCACATCGGTTAGGTTTATAGATAAAGCACCCCTGATAATGACTTTGACAATCTTTCCTCAGTGAGTCAGCTTTTTGTGGCTAAGTTTTTTTTTTTTTATCAATTCGTATTTGTCTCAATTAACTTCACATAATGGCAAAATTGAGCCTATATTAGATTTTTGATAGATGCATTTGAAACCAATGATAAGATGCTTTCTTGACTGTTCCATGAAGTGTATCCTTATTGAGCTATTTTTCATTTTGGAAGGTGTGTTCCTCCTTTGCCTCTGCCATGGTCAGTATTCGAACTTCAGGGCTTAGAAAGTTTCTACCAATGAATGCAGAAGAGGATGCGGACGATAAAACATCTGAATATAATTTTGGTTTAGTGTTAAAGGAAACAATGCTTAAACTTGGACCCACCTTTATAAAAGGTAAGGAGTCTGATCTATTTGTACAAATGTTAAATTAATTCACTATCATCGTTTCACTATTATTCATTATTTTTATTTTTTTTTTGTAATGCATAGCACTTCAAAGGTTTTCTGTTGGAGCTTTCACTTCTCTTCTGCATTAATAAGATTTCCAATATCCTTTTTACACTCATTTGATTAATGATGCAGTTGGTCAATCGCTTTCCACAAGGCCAGATATCATTGGTTTTGAGATGTCCAAGGTTAGATTAAAAACTGTTATCTTTTTCGCGACTTATTTAGTTCTGAACAGTTCTTTCTTGCGATGAACATGGAAAAATATTGGCTGTTATCAGTTAGGGCAGTGATGATGTCTTGTTAGAGGATGATAACGTGAGGCTATATATCAAATTTATTGGTGACTGCACTTCAAATATGTTCTTTGGCTGTAATACTGATTTGCACGGAAATAATATTTGTGTTCCTTTCATGTGGCTTCTATCTCTGTTTCAAATGAAACTTTTGGTGTCCAGAACGCACCTTGATTGTAATGCCGCTAAAGTTTGAATATATATATTTATATATTTTTATTGTATTCTTCTTGTAGGCATTGTCACAATTGCATGATCAAATCCCTCCTTTTCCCAGGAATGTTGCTATGAAGATTCTTGAGGAAGAATTAGGATCTCCTCTGGAATCATTTTTCAGTTACATTTCTGAGGAACCTATAGCCGCTGCATCATTTGGTCAGGTACTTTTTGTTATGGCAACATAAGTGGCTACATTTATTTAGAAGTGTTGGTATGATGATTTATGTGTCTTGCTCACTTATTTGATTACATTTTCTAGGTTTACTTTGCTCGTACCATTGACGGTGTTAATGTTGCTGTAAAAGTTCAACGTCCTAATTTGCATCATGTGGTGGTGCGGGATATATACATTCTTCGTCTTGGGGTTTGTATTGACTATTGATCCTTACTTGAATTTTTACCTTTATTATTCTATCCTACATGGAATTCTTAAATGAGTGTATATGAACCATCTCAGTTGGGACTGCTGCAAAAGATTGCCAAGAGAAAGAGTGACCCTCGCTTTTATGCCGATGAGCTTGGGAAAGGTTTTGTTGGTGAATTGGATTACACTTTAGAGGCTGCAAATGCTTTGAAGTTTCGGGTAATAGCTGACATATCAGTTAGAGCTTAATTATGTTTACATTTTGATGAGTTCTAGAAATTGGAAAATTTGGCGCATTGCTGAAATATTTTATTAGTGTCTAAACTTATACTGTGAACCTTGGTTTTGGTGTTTGTCAACATTGATTAACGTTTTGCTCCTTCAATGGTCTTTTTGTTGCCGCATGCAGGAAGTTCACTCGTCATTCTCTTTCATGCGGGTGCCGAAAATATTTTTACATTTAAGTCGAAAGAGAGTACTCACCATGGAGTGGATGGTTGGTGAAAGTCCCACGGAATTGCTCTCTGTATCTGCCGCAAAATCTACTGGAGAGGTCTCTGAATATTCAGAAAGGCAAAAAGTAGATGCAAAAAGGCGTCTTCTTGACATGGTACGTAAACCGAAATGAAATTATCCACTTTTTCCTTTACGTTTTGCAAAAATATTGAATATCTTGGATGTTTGATAATCCCCTGACAATTGGATTATGGTAGGAGTCAATTTTATTAATGAACATGATTGATATTTTTCAAATATAATTGCAAGTACGAGTAAAAAAGACACTTTTGACTTTTTGATACTACATCTGGACTTAATTATAAGGAAAAGTCAAAATGTATTTGGTCCATCCGGACTTAACTATAAGCAAAGTCAAATCTATTTAAGTCCGGAGGGAGTACTAAAGAGTTTCAATTACAAAACAGTATGACTCTGGATCTAGATTGAGGCAGTGGTAAAATTTCTTCACTAAACTTCCATTAGCAAATTTTAACCCTTATTATTCAACTGAAAATTGTTCAATCAAGAGACGCCGATTCTACTAAAACCTCACTCTGTCTAGCTAGTCACTAGTGTATGATAATCATTGATTCACCATTATGAAAGCGCCACATTTGCTGAATGTTTACTTCGATTACTCATTGGTTAATTCAGGTCAATAAAGGTGTTGAAGCAACGTTGGTGCAACTTCTTGAAACGGGCTTATTACATGCTGATCCACATCCTGGTAACTTGCGCTACACTTCATCAGGACAAATAGGGTTTGTGTCTTTCCTTTCCTTATTCAATCTGAATAAATTGTGCCTTTTCTTTCTTAAAAAAAAATTAAGGATTATTTTAAACTTATTTGTATGATAGGTTTCTAGATTTTGGTTTGCTTTGTCAAATGGAAAAAACACATCAATTCGCTATGCTGGCTTCAATAGTTCATATAGTAAACGGTGACTGGGCATCCCTTGTCTGCGCGCTGATTGATATGGATATGGTGAGGCCAGGGACAAATATCCGGCTTGTTACAATGGTATAATACTCGTATCTCAGGATTTGGTTATCTTGCAATTGTATTTTTGAATCAAATAATAACATTCTTATATAAACAGTTTTTGTTGTATCGACTGCATCGTTCTGAAACTTATGTTTACACAATAACATTCTAAATTTCTATTCTCAATTTTATTTTCAGGAACTGGAACAGGCCTTGGGAGAAGTAGAATTTAAGGATGGAATTCCTGATGTGAAGTTCAGCAGGGTGAGAGTCATGAATAGAATGCATTATCCACTAAATTTTCATGTTTGCTCGCGAATAATGAAAATTAAATAGATCATTGTCTTATTTTTCTCTTCAGTTGCTGATTTTTTTTCTATAAATTTTCCTCAAGGTTCTGGGAAGGATTTGGTCTGTAGCACTCAAGTATCATTTCCGTATGCCACCGTATTATACACTTGTCTTACGATCCCTAGCCTCCTTCGAAGGTAAACCATCAATACAACCTTTAAATTATTTCTTGGGTGCCCATATCTATTTTTATACTGATAACTTATATTCAACATGTAGTAATTTGAAATATTTGTATTGAATTTATATGTTTTTGTTTCATTGTCTTCCACTCATAATTTGCTTTGAAACAATTTCAGGTTTGGCTATAGCGGCAGATACAAACTTCAAGACTTTTGAAGCGGCCTACCCTTACGTTGTTCGAAAACTTCTGACAGAAAACTCAGCCGCGACAAGGAAAATATTGCATTCGGTATTGTATAATACCCATAACAGTGGATTTTATCACAATAGCCCACAGAACTGTAGCATGTTATTATCTATTTGCAGTTGTCCGATGAAGATAAAACACCAGGAATAGATCCTGAGCCCTTTTCCACACCAAAATTGAGAACAAAAATAATGATGCTTTTTTAATAAAGAGCAAATTACACTCACCTTCCTTGAGGGCTTCTTAAATAAGACTAACACCCCCTCTAGTTTTTAACTAAACAATAACCTCCCTCAATTTTTGTTGAAAGTGGCAAGTAACTCCCTTCCCTTTAACATCGTTAACTCTTGGTTAACTTCTTCATTTTTATCCAACTCTTACAAGTTACAAATTATTACAGTCACTCTCTCTCTCTAGTGTATACGCTGTTTTTCGATATTATTAAGCAGACTTCTTCCACTGTTGTGTGTGTTTGTAAATTCTTTTATTTTAAATAAGTTTTTTAATTCTGTAACTGCCTTTAATTTAGGTGCAAACTATAACAACAATTAATATATAATAACACCAATTAAAGGATTTTAGAGCTTCAACAAAATAAGGGAGAAGAAAGGGTTCCAACACTCTTGACACCATTCTGTTATTCTTCTGAATGGATTTCTGTTCAATTTCTTAATTTGTTTCAATTTAGCATTTTTAATTAATTTTGTTGAATGAAAAGGCAATAAGCTAGCGTCACTGATGCGCTTTGTTGGATTAATAGCGTATTCAGCCCTTTTCGTTGCCGAAAATAAGAATGAGCATCAATGCTTGCAGTTTCCGTTTTTCTTCCTATACGGTTCTTGCATTCATATGCTCCTACACTTCCATTCTTTTCCTTATAAGCTTTTTAAAATAAACTAATTTATGTAGAAAAAAGACAATAAAACTCTAGGTTTTTTTCTCTATTTCTTTATCTAACAAGATCTTGACAGTGTCAAAGTGGGGGGTGTTTGTGATATATAAGAAGACTTCAGGTGTCTCGGTGTAATTTGCCCTTTTACAAAACAAATTAAATGATGTTTTTATATAAAATCTTGTCACATTTTTTTCAATATTTTCATCACACCAATCTTTGCATATTTATCCCAATGTCTTAAACTATCAAGATTCAATACTATTTGATCCTTAAAAAAATAAATTTCTAGCTGAAGTATCATATATTATTCACTTTTGTAAGCTTTATTTTCTCCTGTTCAGGTGCTTCTAAATCGAAAGAAGGAGTTCCAGTGGCAAAGGCTTTCCCTATTCTTGAGGGTAGGGGCAACTAGGTATGTCAAAATGGCATGTCAGGAAGTAGTTATTTTTCTTTCATATCATATATGTTGATATTACTACTCATCTCAAAAGCATCTACTTAACTCTCACAATTATGTGGAACTCTCACTAACATGCTTAAAAATTCAAATTTCTATTGCACTAAAGTATATTTAAAATTGTCAAGGGATATTCTTGTAAAATTTCTGCTATTTTATCATGAATGTTCTCTAACCATTATTAAGTAATGCATTTTCTACAAACATTGGACCTCAGTGGGTAGGATATGCTCACCTAGTACCTAATAGCTGTCGATTTTGCTTTTCCCATATACTCAAGCTGATCCGGAGACATTCACGCGAGATTTGCTTTTAGCATGGCCTTCCTCTCCTCATCTGTCCTTTATGCTACGCATTAGGCTGGCCTGATTTAGTTACTTGATGAATTGCTCTTTTTTTTTTTTTTTTTT
>JBBPBQ010020324.1:10403686-10434931 GCA_037974755.1 Cicer yamashitae
TGATCCGGAGACATTCACGCGAGATTTGCTTTTAGCATGGCCTTCCTCTCCTCATCTGTCCTTTATGCTACGCATTAGGCTGGCCTGATTTAGTTACTTGATGAATTGCTCTTTTTTTTTTTTTTTTATTCTGTAAATACAGCATCTGATTAGCTTCTGATACCTTCTCAGGAAAGCCTTGCAACTAGCAGCTTCAAATAGCGAAAGTTCCTCCAATCGTTTACCAGATAAGGCCACTGGTACATTTGATATTGCATACTTGATCTTGAGGCTTTTACCATCCAAAGATGGCGCCGCTTTACGAAGGCTTCTCATGACTGCTGTGAGTTCCTACAAGCTCTCTGTCTTGCTTTATTTTTTTTTTAATGTTCTTCAAGATTTTGTCACCATTCCTCGTGGCTTCTTCAAAACTAGTCATAGATACATGGTTTGTTTATTTGTAGTATGGGGCAAGGAAAACTGAAAGTTTGGAGATTTTATATACTTATCTGAATTATATATCTTATGTAAGAAACTTAATTGCATGGAATGAATAGGACGGCGCTTCGTTAATCCGAGCAATGGTCTCAAAGGAGGGAAAGGTCATCCGAGAACAACTTTGCAAGGTCATAACCGATGCTTTATGCCAATGGATGATTAAACTATTTGGACAAGGAGTTACAGATACTCAGTATCCCAGGGTGATGTTGACTTCTAATGGACCTAGCAACAAAGAATCAAGTCGATCCCAAGATTATAATTCCATCTTTAGAGATCGGCGACTTCGTGTGATATTTTCCAAGGTTGTGAAATCTGCAAGCAGTGATAAAATATTGATGCTTCGGTTCTGTTGGTCTTCCCTTCTTATATTCATTACAGCTTCAGCTTTGGCTTGCCACAGGGTTGTTCTGTCCCTGTCTGAGGTTTACTTGGGTCCGATATTTAATGCACCTAAGCGTAAGAGATATGCAGTCAGTGCATGAATATATACATTCATAGAACATTACTATTATCCAACAATTTTCAAAGAAAGCAATGTTTAGGCTTTGGAGGCAATTTAGTGTGAGAAAGGTGAAATATGGATATAGGATAACAGAGTCTTTTGGTTACAATTACTTTTCATATATGGGGGATACTCTGTATTCTGTGAGCTGATATTGTTGCAGTCCAGATTCGGGTACCCTACAATAATGTATAGTTTCATGTAAAGTGAGTGCTACATTATTTTTTTATCTATTTCAGAATAAAGATAGATGTATTTAATTATTAATCTTTGAATTGGTCTTGGGTAGATCGGTATAGGGACTGGACTTGGTTTGACAGTAAGGGATAGTAGATAAGTTGGTCCCTTGATTGGTTTGCGGATAGTTAACGATAAATAAAAAATGTAGTTGGTAATATTCAAAATCGTGATTAATTATGTCGAGTATTTAATGAGTTGCGACAATTTGGTACGTTCATTTAATTTACATTCATTTAAGTAGTGAGTAGATTAACCATGAATTTAAACCTGTTGAAATTTGATTTGATGTAAAAAAATTGTTTCAAAGTAAATGAACTCATTTAATAAATTCTATTAATTAGATTATGAATTAAATTACTTTTAATCTACCTCGGGGATTTGGTTCCATAAATTAGTTGGCATGTTACCTCTTCATTATCATTTTTTAAATCCAAAATGCACATATCAGTCAATCTTTTATATTGAAATCAAGAAAAGCCTTTTTTTGTTGTCGATAAAATACAGATTTGGAATTTTAATTTTACATATTTCATTTTAAAACGGGATAAAAATGAAAGGTAGTTACACTCTAAAAGACCCAAAAAAAAACATTAATTAATTCTAATATAATAGTAATTAAATAATATTAATTTGATAAAAACAAAAAAAATATATCTCGTATTAATCAAATGATCGTTTTATTCATAAATAGTATTTCTAGTTAAAATTTTCTATAGATTTTAAATATTGGTACAGGTGTAAGACGAAGTACTCCATTGTAAAAATAACCGATTTTTCAAATCACATAATTTTTTACTTATATCACACGTTATATATTGGTTTCTCCTTACGTAGCAGCTATTAGTATTTATCGAAGTTAATAGTAGGAAAATTGTTTTGTTATTGCTATTTTGAGAAATTAAAATTATGGTAGTAGTAGCATAGTGCTTGGGGGGTGGAATTAGATCTGGGTGAAGTGAAGTGAAAATCCCATCTTCGTCTTCAATTCTTCATCGTCAGATTCAGATTCAGATTTGAGATTTAGATCGCAACGCATTGGCCATCTCGATGAGCTCGCCTCCTCCTCTTCCCATCTCACAGTCACAGGTATATATCCATATCTTTCGTTTACAATTGAGAATTGAGAATCAAATGAATCGAATTGAATTGAATTGTAGGGCACAAGAACGTTATCGTCTGTGTCGGTGTCTGGATTCACGCGACTCTGCAAGGGTCTCGCTTTGATCCTCGTTGCAGCGCACCTTGTCCTTCATTTCTTCCCTTCCGCTATCACCTACCTCGCCCTCATTCCCGCCAGGTACCTATTTCTTCAATTCAATCTGCGCTCTTTCTTTCTCTACTTAATTCATTCATATGTTTTTCCCTATACTTTATTATCTATCCGGAATAATGGAATATTAATAAGGTTCACCTAGATTTATTTGACAAACTCTGATAAATATTAAGGAATGGTAAAATGGCATGATTAGCTTAGGTATAAGTATAACCATTAGTATAACCATTAGCATTAGATTAAGCACAACCTACTACTACTGTGTGGAATCTCTAGGTTGATGTCCGGTTCGGTTTTTAAAAGACTGCTTAATACAATTTGCTGTGATATAAAAAAAAAATTGATTCATTTGTTTACATAACATTATTATTAATGTATGATGCTTTCACGCTTAAGAAGACACTCCTACCAAATACAAGTTCAGGGTCTTTGGAAGTTATTTTACTGTTGGTTTCTTTTTGCAGGACAATACCATTTGCCTGGAACCTCATTACAGCTGGTTACGTTGAACAAACTGTACATGGGGTATGATTTGCTGTTCTATTCAACTATGTTGCAATATTTCATTCATTGTGTTTCCTGAAATGCATCTGTTGCTTCAAGGAAAACTTCTCAATTAACGTTAGTATGTGTTTTTATAGGTAGTTATCAGCATAGTTTGTCTTCTATTCATTGGCAAGCTGCTTGAACCAGTATGGGGTCCCAGGGAATTTCTAAAGTTCATCTTTATAGTTAACTTCTTAACTTCTGTGTGCATTTTCATCACCGCTATTGCTTTATACTACATTACAAGACAGGAGATTTATCTGTAAGTGTTTGAAACCCATTAACATATGAGATTATATTTTCTGTTGCTTGTGCTGTTATCTATCTTATCTTCTTCCCGTTTAATAGATTACCCTCTTTCCCATATCTTGCACTGCACTTTCAAACTCCATTTTTCTATTTGAAGCTTAATACAGGCCCATTTGAAGTTTGATTACTTGGTCTCTTTTTGCTTCAACACTAGAAAACATTGTTGGTCAAGTATTTATGAAGCTAAATTTAAATATTGAAAATTTGAAACAAGCCTTGGAGTAAGTTATATAATATGCTATCTTTTAAAGTCATATTAGATGCTATGCGTGCCATTCACACATTATTGTTAATTTATCTTTATACTTTTGCAATGCTCTAGTTATACACCACTTTCTGGATTTCATGGAGTTATAGCTGGCTTCTTGGTTAGCATCAAACAAATTATACCAGATCAAGAGATTCCTTTCCTCAAGATAAAAATGAAGGTTTGATGCTCTCACTCTGTTCCTTAACTTGTAATTCATTGCTCAATTTACTTTACTGCAACAATAGTTTTACGAGGAGGCCCTAAATATGGTGCCGCTTCTATTCTCTGTTCAGTGGCTACCATCTATCACTTTATTGGGTTCTATTGCTATGAGCTTCTGGATAATAGAGGCAACAACATATCTTCCAACTGTAATATTTGGTACATATATGAGCTGGATTTACCTGAGATACTGGCAGAGGAAGCCAGAAACAAAGTATAAGGGTGACCCAAATGAGGATTTTGCATTCTCTACCTTTTTCCCAGAGTTTTTAAGGTAAGTTATGATTTTGGTTTGCCTGTCATACATTATGAACTAGAAATTCCTCTAGTCTTTCTAAGCGACTTCCACTCTTTATATCTGCTGCCTTGTAGACCAGTAATAGATCCTATTGCATCAATATTTCATCGAATGCTCTGTGGAAGATCTGATGCTTCTGTCGATGCTGAAGACTACAATCGGGGAAGTGAACCTTTGCCAGGCTCCGACCCCATTGAGGCATCCAGAAGACGGTAATTGCCCATTTCTGTGCTTGTAGTTGACCTAGTTGAGTATATAGTAAATTAGAAAATACTACTGTGTGCCAATTCATTAGGAAGGAACTAATTCAATACATAAACAGTAGAAGTTGCTGGTCTAAAACTTTTTTTCTCAGCGATGGTTGCTTGATGGTGGTAAATAAATGGTTTCAGCTAAAGAAAGGAGAAAAATTTGTTGACAAATTTCAAGTTTTTGCTTTCTTTCCTTATTTAATTGAGCTTTATTTTCGTAAATTGAAAAAAAAAATCTGCATAGCATTGTTGTAACAAGTACACTGAATAAAACAACTCACCATTGAGACTGTTTCTCTCTTGTAGAGAAAGAGGTGCCCGAGCTCTGGAAGAAAGGTTGGCATCGGAGAGGTTGGCTACTTCACGAAGTGCAGGGGAGTTGCAAACACATGCTGCAGGAAATGTATAATTCCCTAGATTTTGTAAATTCAGAAAAGTTCGGCCAATATGAACTATCATGAGCGACATTTTCACAGTTGGTACAGAAATGAGAAATATTTTTGTTTGTCTTAAAGGAAGATTATAATTTGCATTTGTCTTTGGACTGTGATCTTCATGAGAGTAAAGTTTCTTTTCAATGTGTCAGATAATTGAGATGTCTTGTGCACTTATCAAATATAATGATTATGCAACTGCACGGAAGGTTTAGAACATGTCATTAGTTGTTGATATAAACTTGGACGTGAAGATATACCTGTTGTTGGTCCTGCTCTACAAATAAATTGAATAATTCTTTTTTAATGGTTAAAAAGTAAATTTATGAACCCTAAAGATAGGTGACTCGATTGGGACAATCAAACGTCACGTTTTATGGGTGGATCACTTGTTTAAGCGGTGCACCCTAGAGTGCATTCCACAGCTTTCAGCTTTGTCCTTCATCATGCTCATTCCGAATCATTAAAACTAAACAACAATTAAAATGTGGCACTTAGACATTTACTATACTTTCCATTAACTATAAATGTCATTTTCTCCTGTCCAAAATGGTTTGGAACCTCCACCCAGGTTTGGATGGATGGAATCACTTACTCAGAAAGCTACCTTTCAAACCCATAAACCCATCCACTTCAATGTAGTACCAAAACATACTTTTCCCTATACACAGTAGCAGCGTCGAAAATGGGGGTTAAGAAGGGAGGAGGCCATGGACAACACCAAGTTGAGACATTCTAAGTAATTCCAAGCAATTCTGATCTGATTATAAGTACTGTAATGAGATGATTTTTGGATGTTGCCTTAGCCTCTACCAATTGGAGGTTTGCTATTTGTTCCCTTTTTTTTAATGCACCCCTCCGTGTAAATTTATTTATTCTTAAAATAATCATTTCTAGAAGTATAATTTGAAGGGGCATCAATAGCTGATAGCTGACTGACATGAACTTATGGAACACAGAAGTCTCTATTCTAGAAATAATGTGCTCTGAAAGTTATTTTTCAAAAATACAGTAAGGTATATTGCCTAAAATGAATATACAGAAATTTTCCGAAAGTTATAGTTAATGTAGTCCTAACCCAAATACGCAAGTGAAATCCAAGTATTAGCTCCAAAACATGGTATATACTGTATTATCACGTAAAATGAATATACTGATGTACAATCATGGCCATTGATTCATTCTGTACTTACACAACCAAATATTTTACAACTTTTATACACAGTCATCAGGAGACTTTCGGAGGACTTGTGTAGTTTCATATTACAATACCAAAGCATCATAAAAAAATGGGCAGATTTACAGGCCGCAGAGATTTTCTTTCGACAAATGTTTGCAACTATATATAGTACGGAAACTAATTGGCCTCACTTTGAAATTGTATCAATCAACTTTCTGGTGCTTCTCCAGCTAAATACTGTTTGTGAACCATTCTCTTGTAATCTGCATGATATATTCCACAAGTAGCATCAATTAGACAAATGCATTGGACAAAATATACAAGTAAAACCTCAAGTCTACTAGGGCAATAAGGAAGCAGATAAAGGTACTATAACCCTCTAGGAATAGAGTAATTGAAATAGAGAGATCAAATGGAGTAAACTTTATAGCAACAGAGCAATAGCAACAAATAGATGAAAGTTTAAACGATTAAATCAGAAAACAAATGTGTTTTACAATGAAAGATATATATATCCAACCTTCCTTATCATTCCAAATTGCAGCAGCATAACTGTTTAAAGGACTCTCCAGGTTAGGCTCTGTTGTTAGAAAATAATTGATCAGACAAGCATGCAAAGGTGACTGTGAAACTCTTAAAATAAATGAACAAGTGAAGAACAGACCTTCTAATAGACTTTGAATAGATAGAAGAATAGTTCTGCAGTCATAAGCTGAAGACCACTTGTCCTATAAAAACAGATAAATATGAAAGAAATGAATATATCATCTACATATACTAATAATGATAGGCATCCATAGTACAGATAATTGGTAGATCCAAAGCATTAAACACACAGGTAATGGAAAATATGGCTCTAATATATGCTCTTTTGTTCTCTAAAAGTTCATGAATACCTGAAGGATGTCGAGACATATGTTGCCAAACTGGTCGACATTTGGATGAAAGCACATAGTCTCAAACTTCACTTGGGGTGGCTTAAAAGGATAGTCCATGGGAAAACGTAAGGAGAGTTTATAAGACAAACCCTCATACCGAGTTCCTTTTCCACCTTCAATTGTGCCGATCCATGTAAAAATACTCTCACCGACAGGAAATGCGGATACTCCAAGATCTCCTCCACTCATCTGCAGAAAAAGTAATCATCAACGGTTAGATTGATAGCATGTTTGTTTCTGCGTTCAAAAGTTACGTGCCACATGTTCTAATAAAAGCTACAATGTGTAGCTTCATTCTAGTCACATGTCTACGGTGTTCCTACCGTAGATCCAAACGTTTATTGAGTGCAAGATAACAAATTATATTGTGAATAGATCGAAAGCAACAATACCCTTAGTTTCTTAATGATATAAGAACGACACCCAATAACATATTTCACATGATTTCCCACCTCAATGCAATTGCATAGCATATGAAGCTTTTCAAAAATAAAATGAAGTTTTTTTCACTTTGGCTGGTTACAGGCGAGCCTATTTGGGTGTGACTGAAAAAACAAGTGTGACAAGCAAAAGTGAGCTTTTTTTTTTTAAGAAAAAAAAAAAGATACCACTGTCCCCTCCTCAGAATCAAAAAAATGGAAATGATAATAATTTTCAAGATTTTTTGGACAAAATAATAGTAATTTTCAAGTTGGTTCTTAATAATAATACTAATGATGATAAAAGCAAAGAGAGACATACCATGAGAGCCATTAATTCCTTCTGTAGTCTGCAATTACATAAAAAAAATAGAATGAATAAAACAATCAAAAGCTATATAAATGAAAAACCTCAATATATATATGAACTGCAAATTCGACCATATAAAAAAACTTAAAATAATAAAAAAGAGTAAAAATGAATACTTTCATACATGGATCGAAAAAATTCAAATCAAAACTTCTAAATTAAAATCGGTTTACCATGAAGTAATCGAAAACCGATAAAGTAAAAAAATATATATAATTACATTACCAAAAGGAAAATCAAATTTAGAAAGGTTTCAGGGAGTTTTTGGGGAACAAAGAACTCGTAGAGAGAGAGAGAGAGAGAGAGAGATTAACCTCTGAGAAACTGAGGTTGTGTCAACAGGAAGAGGAGACGCAAGAGGCTTCTTCGACGAGACGGCGGGTGTTCGACGGTGGCGAGTCGCCGGCGCTTGGTCTGAGGAGTTGTCGGCGGTGGGGTTAGATCGGACCTCCATGATAGTGATGAAGATCAAAAGCAGAGGGGCAATCCAGAAGGTGAAAGATGAACGGCTCAGATTTCAATCTACGGAAAGGATGACAGAGGGAAAGAGAGCGAGAAACTCTTTCTATTTTAGAATTTTCCGATAAAATATATGAAACGAAAAAAAGTTAGGAATTGGGTTTCCAGTGGCATGTGCGTTACTTCACTTTCACTATATTTTTCTTTTCAATTCCATTCCTCACCTTATATTATTTATTTATGAGAAAATGGACCATCATTAACCTTACTGTAAATCTAATTTACTTCTTCCTTTTTCTATAAAAATATATTCAATTTTTTAATTTTTAATGTTAATTTTATCATTTTCTTATAGTTCTTTTTAATAATTATTATGAGTTCAATTATAAAATTTTATTGTATTTATATTGATAATATTAAAAAAATTATCAATAATTAAGATAAATTATTTTGTAAAATGATTTTTTTTTGGTTTTATTTATTATATTTTTTAATACATATAGAAAAACTTTAGAAACTTCAGAGAATATTCATTATAAGATCAATAAAATTGCATGTGCATTAAGTCTTTAATTTATATATTTTTTTTAAGTTAAGTTATTGTAGATTAAAACTAGGAAAAAGAACAAAGAAGAAAACAAAAGCGAGAAAAAAAACAACAACTAAATTACGTTAACTATTAACTATTCCTCGGTCAAAAGAAAAACTATTACCTATTGTTGTACGAAGTTTGATGTAAATCTCATCGTCAACCACCGAATGCTCATTTACTTATAGTTCTCGTTGTTTGCATGGTCGAATGTGATTTTGGTAATTTATCAAAAAAAAAAAAAACGATTTTGTAACATGATTTTGATTCTTCACATTAAAAAGTCTTGATTAAAGGGAGCTAAATATTATTAATTTTTTCAGTAAAATATATATATATATATATATATATATATATTATAAATATTTATAATATAGATAAATTTTTCAATCAAAAAATTTAATTAAAAAAATGAGTTTAATTTGTATATTCTATTGACAAAAAAAATGTTCTACACATTTATTCAATTATATTTTATTGCATAAATTATAATCGAAATATTTTAAGAACTAATATTATAAAAAAAACATAATGGTGAGATATAAGATCTTTTAAAATCTTTTTATATTAATCATACATGTGGATTAAATCCTACATAAATTATAGTACTATTTTAATTGAAAATGTGAATGTTGTATTATTAATTTTGCAAAGAATGTGAGTGGACATCAACCTCTTGAACTCTAGGATCATCTTCAAGAACAATTCTCAAACGATGGTCATTTTAGATTTTCATATCACTTAAAGATATTCATTCAATTAAACAAGAGGAAAAATATGATTCTAAATTTTACACCAGATTGAGTATCCTTTGGAATTCATCTAAATGTTCTTGCTTCATTCCTTTCAAATTGCAGTTTGCAAAAATTAGTTTATGAGGGTTAAATGATAGTTTTAATCAATCTTTCGATCAACAAAACTCCATCCTAAGTAATATCCCTTCAATCTCTTGAATTCTTAACACAGTACCATGTCATTTGCACAACCAATTTTTTTCCAACCTCTCATCAAATTAAAACATATTTTGTGTCGCTTTACCCAATGATAATAATATAACATGTGGTATATAACTGATTTCAGTTTTAACATTATTTTTATTCAACAACTTATAAAATCATTAAACTTCAAAATCTTGGTGGTCTATTCCATCTCCAACTCCAAGAACCAAAGTTTTTATTCCAGTAGTTTACTGATTTAATGTAGCTTATTAGATAAATTTATTATTTTTTTCAAACATAATTCTAATTAATATTATTATTTTATTATAAAATATCAAAAATTATTATTGAATACATCAATAAATAAATAATATTTTAATATTTTTTTATACAAAATAAACACATTAATTATACTGCTAATTTTTTTTTAATAAAAATTTATATTAAGAAACAATTTTTTTGATTAATTGATGTTTACGAGAGAAAGTAAAGGGTATTTTAGCATGAGTGTCCGTGTAAGAACAGAGCAACACGTGGTATTAGGTTGCGTATTTTATTCTTTCCAATGAGCAATGCATAATTCACCCTACTTTATGTATTAAAATGGAAGAAAAAAAATCTACTATAATGAGAAAAAGGCAAAATTAATAAAGCAAGTGCCTGGCATGAGCAAAATTAAGTTTTGTACAAAAAAGCAGCAAATGAAATGAAGTAGGAAAGATAGACATTGAGAGCATCTATGACTATGTATGTCCAATACCATAAACTGTGACTGTGACTGTGACTGAATTGTCACATCCATGGATAGTAGAGCTAATAAAGCTGTTCTTTTCTGTCATGCAACCATCTCCACCTGTGGAAAAAAGCAAAATAACATGAGTCATATATTATATTGAGCATCTTTCTGCAGGATTTATTTTTACCATTAATTTCTTGTACCAAAAAGATTCCTTGAGTGATATTGGACTTACCAATGATAATCCCATCTGGGTCGGACTTTAGTCATCCGGTTTTCACCATATGGATAATCCGTTTCAGCTCTTCTTGCATTTCTGAAAGCACAGCAACCAATGCAATAAATCCCAATGAGAAGAATAAGCATTGTAACAGTGAGAACAGATAGCTTATGCCAATTTCTTCTCATGTCTTCAAGTACACCAGCTTTGCAAGAATCACACTCATAGCATAACAATGTTGGAGCATTGTTCCACTTGTAGCAATCAGAATCTTGTGTCATCATCACTGATTCCATGTTGTACTTGCAAGCTGTTGGTGGTTTACAACATCCAGACTGCATATAATATACATAATCATCACTTACCAATTCTTCATTTTATAAATAACATTTTTTTCTTCTTGTTATTTTTATTGCTCCTAGGCTTTTAAAAATTAATGGTATATTTGGGAACTTTAACTTCTTTGAGAATTTTATTTTTCATATATACCATCATAAAAATATTCTTCTTTCCACTTTTCAAAAACAAGGTAGAAGAAAAATAAAAATTTCTTCAAAATATAAAAAAAATATATTTTTTGGTACAACAAAAAATCCTATATTGTTTGAGGATCGAAACTAGGAATATTCACTCTGATCAACTAATTGGACATTGTAAAACACAAGACTTAAAGTAGATAATACTTAATAAAAAAGCCGTTGAACCAAATTTGAGTTTGGAATATAAGACAATCTTAATATTTGAATGACTCAAATTATCTATGATTGCAGTATGTTGTTATCTTTTAAATTTAGAAGATATAATTTATCTTTTAAATTTAACGGTTCTTAAAGTTGTAGCACCAATAACACCATACTAGAAACGTAATGGATTCAAACATGTATTTGAATCTTTAAGAGTTTGTTTGGGAGGGATTTTTAGAGGGGAAGAGTTGTTTTTCTTTTTGAATTAAGCAAGATATAAAATATTTCTAAGAATAATTGATGTGTGAGTCATGTTATTTTCAAAATTTAAAAAAAAATCTTAAATATATATCAAAATAGATTTAACCTTCTAAAATTCTCCTAAATCTCCTTCCAAACATACTTTTTTACGTTGATAATATATGATACAATCGAGTGAAATGAAATGAAATATGTTGGTTGAATTATTTTTTTTTAAAAAGGATGTTATCTAATTCTATTTCATTCCTACTTATCTCACCAATCCAAACATAACACCCCAGTTTCAAACAAAAGGAAGATAAAGGAGCACATCAAGATAGGAAAAGAAAGCTTGAACAAACCCCAAAACTAAGCAAGAAATTAAGCCATTAAGCTATAGTTAATTAAACTGGCTAATTGTAATATTATGTACCTGAATTGGAGTCAAATCCCCTTGCATATAATCCAAAGGTGTCCAAGAAGCAAGTTTGTCACAAGTTTTAGACCCCAAAATACAATTCCTAATAGTATTCCAATAACGAGGATTTTGTATTCTTTTCTTCAACCAAGGTGAATAATCCATTAGACGATACTCATAATAATTTCTACCAGCCACTTCCACACCACCACCTTGACTAGTCACACCAAAACCAAATATAGTCAAACCCAATAGTGCTATTATTAGGAGCAACATAATCACCAAATACAACCATAGTGCACATGCCACATGAAAACAAGCACCAATGAATCCAGCTAATGATATCACTAGCACAATAAAACCTATTACAAGAAGTGGTGTTTGGAGAAAATTTGCACATGTTGTGCTACTTCTTGCCATCCATAGTCCTGCTCCAATTATTGGTATAGATGCTAAAAGTGTTAACAAGTTTAAGAAGCCTATCACTGTGTTGCTAAACCTATACATATTTTTCACTCTTTTTTCTCTCTATAGTTTTTTTTCTTCTTATTTCTATTGGTTGCTTCTTGTGGTGTTTTCTTTGTGTATTTAAAAGAAGGAGAGGCACGTTGATTTTGCATAGTGTACATAAACTTTAGTTGATGAAGTGTGTGAAAGTTAGTGAATCATCATCACATTGTACTTCTTAGTTGTTAAGGAAGTTGTTTTTCTTTTGAAATTACGAATTTGTCCTTCTTTCTTCCCTTATTTCTTGCTTTTTTTTCAAGTGACTTATTTTTTTAAAAGCTATATTTAGTAGTTAATTTGTTACGAGATAGATAGTAGCTAGTTATGTTAATTTCTCGTGACTAAACCCTAAAATCTTTATTTATATTTTCTTCGATATTTTTTAACTAATTAACCGAACTATTTATTTGAAATAAATAATAAATTTGTTAATGGTAAAGATCGAATTTTGTATCTCTTTCTTAATATTATTTTGGTGTTTTAACACATATTATTAGGCTACACTTTCAAGAATTTCAAATGACTCGATTGAAATATTTATTCATATATATCTCATTTGCAAAGGCATCAATTCCATGTGCAATTAGACAAGACAAGCAAAGAATTAAGAACTATTGATGGTCATTTTGGTAACTACAAATAATGCTACTGCTTTTGTGGTTATATGGACCCCAATTGAACTTCTTTGTGAAGCAAGATCATGAACTTGATTTGGGTTATTCTTGAATGGGTATTATAGAATAGTATAATATATAGTATATATGGAATATGGATGCTCTTTCTTTCTTATCCTGTCTCATCTAATTAATCTTAATGTCATAATATATACCATATGTCTTTTTGGCTCCACGAGAGGTACCCTAATTCTTTTTCTTTTTTACTTAAAAAGAAGTTCCACCAAGCTTTAATTCGTCAATGACAAATATACTTTAGCAAAGCACCTTGTGTTGTTGATAAATTGTCTTCTACCATTTGAAATTTAAAATTCAAAAATAAAAAAAGCTATTTTGTAAAAGTAGACCCTCATTCTTTTTCCCCGTATTACCCAATTTTGAGAGTGAAATGAGATCTTGTAAAAAAATTACTTAGCACTACTATTACACATAAACATGCATGTGTCATGTGCATAGCATAAAATTGAATTAGAGAGGGGGATAAAGTGATTTCCGATCACTTTTAATTGATGTTTGGTTTCAATTTTAGAGGGTTAAAATTAAAGTTGTAAAATTGATGTTGGCATTGTTTGGATGCTGTCGAGCATAATTATTTCTGTCTCCAGAATTGATTCTAACTTAAAGTTATGATTTATAGTTTTTGAGTCTAAAAATAATTTTTACACTGAAATTAGTCGGTGAACCAATTTTTATCTAAACATATACAAATATAAATCACTTTAAGTTCAAAGCATTTTTAACTAAAATCAATTCTACAAAATCAATTTTAGTCATTGCAACACACGCTTAAATAGATTGATAATGGATTATTTTCGTCTTACGGTGAAACTGTACTGATTTTAAAAACGAATTTATTCAAAGTTGACTTGAGTCAAAGCGAATATATTCTTGCTAGGTCGACTGGAATAATCCATGGAAAAAATATAATGGACTCACATTTATAAAATGGGCAAAACCCGTAGAGGTTTATTATTAGCCCAACTCACGGTAGGAATGGACCTTTTATAACATGGACATTTTCCTATTAAATATTGAGAGTTTCTTCTTCCTTCTTTAGATTGGTCAATTTATGAATATATTTTGACAAAAAAATACATTTAAATTGACTGATTTTGAGGTGTATTTTGAAGATTTTTTGAGAACATAGAGATGAGAAAAGAAACTACCTTAAATATTTGGGATGAACTTTTTCCACTTTAGTCATTTCAAAAGTTAATATTCAAAAAAGAAAACACTATTTTTTTCAGTTTAGATGTGTACTTCCTAACAAGAATACAATTCTTTCTCTCTCTAGATATATATACTCTCAAATCATGTGTGATTTTTAGATATTTTTTTGACCTCAAGTCTGCATCGCCATATTTTTAAGATATTGTCTGCTTTGGATTTTGTACCATCTGTCACAGTTTTGTCCTTTTAAAAAAAAAACGTCTCATTGACTTGAGGAGTGTGACCCTTATAGCTTCGATTACCAAGAAATGTGGAACTCTTTGGTGTACTGGAACAGTAGCCCCAATCAAGGCTAAAGGGTCTGTCATTCTTCATTTGTGGTAGAGACCCTCGTGGATTTGCCCCACAGACGACACAAATGATCCAGAGTGGATCTGGATTCGTGGTCAAAGAGGTGGAAAAGACGGCCATATAGTGATGATATGGTTGTTCCTAGTGGGGGTGGTGTACCTGCACACACACACTCCGAACAGTAAGTTTGTGTCTTAAAGTGAAAGGTTTTAGAGTTAGATTTCAAATGCATATCCTTGATAATAAATGATAATATTGTCATCGCGTGGCTGAGATCATGACATGGTTGCCATCTTATGGTCTTGGGAGGAGGTGCATGTGAGTTTTTATGGTCACTCACCTCGTATTCTCTTTGGACGTATTCTCTTTGGACATATTGTTACGTCCTAATTTGTGAATCTCTCATTATTGCCGACGAATTGGGTCGGGTTGACATGAGTCCTACCTAGAACAAATAGACGTTTAGTGGATAAAGTTGCTCCCCAATTATTATGTCTCTCGCAAGTCATTACCTTAGGTTAATTCAAAAACAAACAAAAAATGTATAACTACTTGTTCAATCAATTCAATCCACTCTATATTATTATACATTCTCAAAAGGGGTATGTATAACTACTTCCATTTCTATGCAAATTTCAATTATAAGGGGACAAACAAATCTATAAAACAAATGAATAGGAACAGAAGCAGGAACAATGTGTGCAGTAATATCACATACAAAAATAATTTGAGCACTAATGGTTGACATCCAGGAGCTAAATCCAAAGTTTAAACTTTTCATTTATGAGAACAGTTTTACACAAGATATCACATTAATCTTGCATAGTGAAACTATATAAAAAGAATAAAACTGTCATAAAAATAATCACATTTTCAATAACAAATAAAAATAGAAGAACTGACAACTATATTGGTACATTTATCAAATTTTAATTTCCAGGCAGAGAGAGGCAAGATGGAACTCATGAGAAATGCATTCCTTTATTCTGTCTCAGCCTGTGTTCCATGTATATGAATTGTAACTATTATTCTTAAGAATGTAAGTTACTACTTTTTTTATTGTACTATACTTGTATGATCATGAACTTGATGATGGCATGTACTTGTTCTCCAAGAATGATCTAAAAAGAATAAACGATTCGCGAGGCCTATGAAGAGGAACTTCATGTCCGGCGCCTCTTACTGTAACAAATGTGAGTCCTTTATAAACTTGACTCCATCCACCAACCTTCAAACAAGAGCAAATTAGTGTTATTTGATAGAAAAAACAATACAATACTAATTAGTTTCATTTATTTTGTTCAATTTTTAGTTATAGAAAGTTAGCACCAACCTTGCCACTATCATACCAAGGGTACCAGTTGATGATGGTTGGTAGCTTCAAGGCATCAATCGAATGTCGCGTGGCGGTCAAGGGAACTACAGCATCAGTGTCTCCACTGCAGCCAAAATATTATGAAAGTTATGTAAGAGTTCCAGTTCTGGATTTGATTTGTATACACTGTAAGTGGAAAACAATTTTATACTTGCATCTAATTACATTTCAACATGTAGTTATTTGTGGAAATATTTTAAGAATTATCATATTCTCTCAGAAAATAATAGTAATGGAAGATAAAAAGAAAAGGTCGGTACCTGTATACCCATATCCGAAGACTAGCATTAATAAGTTCTTGATATATAGGAAGCATGGACAGTGGAGAATCAGTCCAATAATTCCCAACAATATCACTGTCAAGAAAAATCTTCTAAATCAAAATTCTGATAGACTAGACCTCAGTAGAACATGTTAAATACTATGTAGCACCGATACTTTAGATTGAAGGTGTGTTCAATGTCCACACAACATCAACATGACACCCGACACATGTTATTACATTGAATCATTTTCATTTTCTTAAAGTATTACTGGTGTCTATGTTCAGTACCATTGTGTCCATGTCTTTGTTAGTACTTCATAGGCTAAATATTACTTTAAAATAATAATATACCTGCATGTCTTCCATGGATAAGAAATCCCAGTTACATTGGCATGAAGTGCCTTCTGAACTTCTGGACGATTGAAATACAAATCAGAATACCTTTCAGTACAGGGATCATATGCTCTTGACATCCATGGCTAAGTTTGGAAAACAAGAAAAAGTTATCACCAAACCAGGAGTGACTAAAATCTAAACTACTAATATATGTTGTACAAAGTTCAAACACTTCTTTGTTAGAGTATTATTGCACGTGTTCTTTTAGAAGATCAAAAGGAACTAAACACAATTGATTGGATTCACAATAGATAAACCAATATGTTCCATTTTGAAAGGACTTAATTTGGGTTTGACAACTACAATGGAATCAAATGACTTGCAATTCTAAATTGCAGTTGCATTAGCCGCATTTTCCTGCACTTTTCCGCAATATCAAGTTTTGCAGCAGAATTGCATCTGCAATTTAGAACCATTTGCAACTAGACATAGTGTTTAGATGCAAGGTGAGTGAGTTGAAAGCATATATAGACTTACATAACGACCGTTCAAGCCACGTCTGAGTGATGCTGTATCGTTACAAGGTGGTGTATAAATGCTATATGGATCGATGTTTCCTTGCTCCGCGACCGCAACTCTAAGAGCAGTCATGCATTGGACTGATGGATGCTGGGAAGATCCAAAGTCACAAGCAATTCTTAGAATCCTGTATGTGGAATCTGAGATCAAACCATGTGTCCACCAGTACTCAAATGTTCCAACATAATCATGATAATCATCAGTAACACCATTTCCAACCTGTGCCATCAATCACAAAATAATCAAACTCATTATATAATTATCATCAGTATCACATTTTCCAAATGAACCTAACAATCTTACCATAAATCCCTTAAAATTTATAACTGGATTATTGATTCCCTTATTTCTCTGATAAACAATTTGAGCCAACTGAGGAACATAATGACCTGAGAAAATCATTAAACTTCTAAGAAATTGAATAATTCTTCATTGTACAAATCATTCAATCGATATATCAACTATGAAATATAGATTCACCTGCATAACTTTCCCCAGCAATGTAGAATTCTCTATGCTTATACTGAGGAAATCTTTCAAACCAATTAACAAGAAAAACATATGCATCCTCAGCTACAAAGTAAAAAAAAAAAAAAAACAGATCTCAGATACATATCAGCATGTCAAATCTCATTGCTAAAACAAAACAGGTACGAAAAATGCAAACAAAAAACATGTGAGATTTGATCATAGAATTCGGCCAATTGTATATGCATGCAGTGTCTTTTTATATTGAAATCAAACTTAGGATTTACACTGTACAACTGTTTACAAGATTACGCCAAAACTGTACCATTGGGACGAAATATGAGCCATATCCAAACAAAAAATTACCTGTTTTCTGGTCACCAAATGTGTATAGATCTGTTGTTTTATTACAATAAGAAAAGCCAACACCAGCAGGAGAATCAAGGAACAATATATTTGCCACTGCACACCCAAAATAACAAAATAGGCATAAAAATTAAGCAAAAAATTGAAAAATTACTAGAATTAACAAAATGTTTGTGATTGTGAGAATTTAACTTACAATTATTCCAAGCATAAGGATTCAAGTAAAGTGATTTTCCATCAGGCCTAATATGAAAAGGGCCAATTTCTTCAGAAGCACCATAAGCAATAGAAGAACAACCAGGACCACCATTAAGCCATAAAACTAATGGCCTTAAGTTAGGTCCACGATTCATTGGTGATTCAATCAACCAATAAAACAATGCTCTTCCATTCTCTTCATTCACTGTAACATAACCTGAATACTGTTCAAATCCAACATTCTTTGGTTGTCCTGGTAACAACTTAATCTTATCTCTCCTTTGATCTTCCATTGAAGAAGAAACCAAAGAAATTCCAACACAAAAAATTGACAATAAATGTAAAACTACATAGCATATTGAACGACCCATTATTCTCAAAATCAATAATTTTGCAAAAAAATTAAATATTTCTTGGTTTCCTACTACCCTTTTAAGTTCTTAATTGAAAGAAAGAAAGAAAAAAAAACATTTGAGAGAGAATGAATGAGAGAAGCAATGGAAGTAGTAGAAGAAGAAAGAATCAAAGACCAAATCTAGAAACACACATCCCAATAGAGTTTCACATAAATCTAAAAGATCTAATCTTTGAAGCAAGTGGAAACAAAAGCAGCTGAAAGAGGATGAGAAAGAGAGAGTGAGGAAGTGAGAGGCTTAAAACTATGTTGGTATTTATTTAGAAACAAAAGTACAAAAAAATGTTTGTAATAATGAGTTGTTAACAAATTGGAACCATGCAGTTGGTATTTTCACTCAATCATCATTAATGCTTTGAATTTTATGGATTAATTCTTGTATACTAGCATGCCAGTTGACTGAGCAGTTGAGTGGAGCACATGCAATTGTTTCAAAGTTTCTATATTTGAAGGCTAAGATGGAATTATTATTATTATTATTATTTGGTTGGGAGTATAATAATATTATATTGAGGTTTCAAATTGTGATTGTGTCATCATAGTCAATAGTCAATGCCAATCTATGCAATTCCAGGCAGTAGCCACCTACCTATATTTTGTTATATATATATATATATATTATAATTGGGGAATACTATCTAAACGTAGAAAAAATAAATATTAGAATTTGTTTAATTTATATTTTTAAATTTTAAAAAGTTAATTTTTCATTCAAATTTTTATTTATTTATTTATTTATTTTCTTTAACAATAACAAGTATTCTTAAAGAAATATGTTATAGCATGAGGCATGTTTAATATATATAGTTGGAGTTTATTAACCATAGTAACAAGTTGGTTAGTATTAATTACAAATTAGTTAAGGTTTTTGTAATTTTGTTGTGATTATTATATAAAGTGTATTTTAGATTAATTATAATTAATTTTTTCTCATTCATTCAATAATAAAGTTTATATTTATCTTAGTTTATTTTTTTATTTGTTGAGTTTGAGTACGTTTCTCAACATATATTACTAATTTAAGTTTACAATTCACATATGAAGGTGAGAGAGACATCGTCCTTATATTTTATATATAGCGATAAAAAATTGAATTTGATTAAAATAATTTTGTAAAATTAGTTAATTTAAATTTAAATTATTTGTATTTACATATATTCACATAAATATGAATTAATCAATATAAATTTGAGTATAAAAATTACATTTGAAATCAAAAAACATGTGATTTACTCTCTCTCCAATATGTGCATATGTACATGCATCAATTTAAGCCACAAAGTTTAAACGTAAGGAACCGAGGAATGAGAATTTGTGATTTCTCTTAAAACGTGGGGTGTGTAATGTGAATGCGCATGTGGTGAATTTTTTATTTTTAAAGTGAATTTTTTATTTTTTTTTGAAGTGGGATAGAAGACAGTGAATATAGAAAACTACATTACATAAAATTTTATATTATTTAAAATTTTGTGTGTTTGATCATTAATGTATTATGTCGATAATCAACCGTTTAATTAATAAAATTTATCGTTAATATTAAATTATTAAGCAAAATAATTTATTATAAAGTTACTTAACAAATTCTCTATATGTATACAGTCGTGAACATATTCATAATCTGCCTTTTGTTTCAAAGGGAAATGGTAGATGGAAATTATAACAATTAATTATTTAGGTTTTGGATGACTAATTGATGGTCCAAAATAAAGAGAGTTTTATAGAATATCCATAGTATTTATTTGAATTGTTACACTGTTTTCAAATCCAATAAAATGTCAGTGTTTTCAAATTTGATTGGTTAGCCTTTGAGTATGTTTTCCAACTTTGTAGGCCATTGTGTTGAGAAGGTTTTTACTTTTGAAAAGATTGGAGACAGACAGAGTATTAAAATTCTTTGACAACCATTGCAGAGGAAATGACAAATATGAGTGGTAAAAAATTCAAATAAAAAATTACTGAATGAGTTTGTGGATTGAGCAGTGAGTAGTTGTACTCAGTGCATTTAGCTGGGATCTTCACCATAACAATATTCAAAGTTGTTCTCTTTTGCTTTAATGGAAGAAGCAAATAAGTAAAAACAAGAGAGGGTCACCACACTAGGACCACAAACCTACCTTCCCTTGCAAAAAGGAAAAGTACTTCCACCAAGTTCTTCTATTTCGGCTTATTTTAGGGATTAATTCACATACGCTATTATATTATAAAATATATTTTACATAGATAATTATAATTAAAATCATATATTTTTTATAATTCAATTATTATAATTGACTGTACAAATATTTATATTGACGGTATATACATTTTTCGTGTTAATTTTTAATGGAGAAAAAGTTATCAAAACTTTCTCAACACAATAGAATTTTAAGGTTATTAGTGGTGTAGGAGTAAATAAAATGGAATGAAATGAAATATGTTAATTAGTTTATTTTTAGAATAATGTTATATCATTCCATTCTATTTTTTTTTTATATTCTTAATTCAAATTCAATTTAAATATACCTTAATTTAAATAGTTTAATTGTTAGACTAAAAAAAATTATATTATCAACAAATCACAACTATTTATAAATATAACTTTAGATACAGTTATTGTAAAAGTTAAATATTTTTAATAATTTAACCGTTGGTATTAATTGACATCATCAAATCTCTTTACACTTATATATAAATGAATTAAATTCAAATTTAAATGTGTTTACTTTATTATACAAACGAAAAACATACCAAATTTCTTTTTTTTTTTACAAAAGACATATTAATTATTGTATCTAAGAAAACATACCAATAACCTTTTTTAAGGATTTTTTTGGGTACAAATCTTATTGATAACCCAAGCCCAAACTCAAAACATGGTGCGAACAAATTGCACTGGAAAAATTGTCAACCCAAATGTGATTGTGTAAATTTAAAAGGTTGATAAAATTATATTTTTTTTAATTGAAATTAATTTTTGAAGTTTATTATTTAAAAAAATAAATTTAGAGGAGTAATTATATCTTTTCATGTCTAGTATTTATTACTAGCTATGAAAGAATAATTAAGTGTGGTTGGTGCATAAGTGATGAGAGAGATAACACTTATACTCCTCGTGTCCCTAATTACAAATATCCTCTATTAAGCAACTTTATTTTTATAATAGACATCTCACAGTTTTTTAACTTAATTTTATATAACAATTCAGTCTTTTATTTTATTTTTATTTGATTATTTATGTCTTAAAATGTCAACAATATTATCATTTTTACAAAAACCCAGAAAATTCATTTCATCTTCAAACAAAATCCAAAAAATTCATGATCAATTTCGAGAAAAATCATATATTCATTAAATTCATAATTCAAATATTCAAATAAATTTATATTTTTGTCTCCAATAATATCAAGTCCATCAAATAAAAAACTCACACTTTAAGATTTGATCACCAAATGACCAAGTCAATATCTTCTTCTTCTTTCTATTATTCTCCAAATCAAATCTTTACTCTAAATCTTAAAATATGTGTTTTTTATTTGATGGATTTTATCTTGTTGTTGTTGTTGGAGATCAAAATACAAATTTATTTGAAGATTTGAGTTATAAATTCGATGAAAATATGAATTTTGTTGAAGATGATTAATAATTTTATGAGTTTTGTTTGAAGATAATGATTAATTTTCTGGATTTATGTAAAAAAAGATAACATTGTTGACATTTTTAAGATATAAACGATCTAATCATCACTTAAAATTAAATAAATAATCAAATTTTAAAAAATAAATAAAAGATTGAATTGTTACATGAAATTAAGTTAAAGACCGCACGAGATATTTTCCATATTTTTTTCATCCCCCAATAAGAGATAGTTGATAAGTAGTCTCAATTAAGTAAAGCAACCTTGTTAGGGATGCTCTAACCATATTCTTTGACAAGTCTGAAAATAATATTTATTTATATGAAAAGTTGTATATTTAGTACATTGAATAATATTAATAATATTATACACTTAACTTTTCAAATAATCGTTTATTTGTCTAGAATCTTCAATGATGTTTTTAGGACACTTAATAACAATCCACATAAATTAATTTAGAGCTAAAATTACCAACTTTTCATTCTTAAAAACTTGTGGCATTGTCGTAGAGTTTACATTTTTAATCATTTAATTGCTTCTACTTTTTTAACATTGTGTTTCTCTCTTGTATTTTTACACTCTCTTGTACTTTTCTACTCATATTTCTCTCTCTCTCATGTTTGTTTTATTTTATTATAGCAAAGTAGGAAAATTTTAATTTCCACTTTAATAACACCTACAAAATTATTTATATTTATATCCTTCCCATGATATTTGCGTATCTCGAATATTTAACCTATCACTAGATAAACTTTTGAAGTTTTCTCTCATATTTTTTCTTTGTAATAGTTCTATTTTCTTTACATTTCAATATTTTTTTACTATTTCGTTTGTTTTTTGTTTAGGATACGTTTGGTTGTGAGAGAAAAATAAGAAGTAAAAAAGAAAAATAATTAGTGGGAGAAAAGAATAAAATGAAAAAAAATATATATATTATATTTTATGTATTATTTAAGATAAAAGAACCAGAAGATAAATAAAAGATAGAGAGTTACATCCTTCTCTCTTTTTTAGTTTGGTTATATTTAAGATGAGAAGGAAAAAAATTATATTATTTTAAAAATATAAAGTATATTTTATTTAAGAAACGATATAAAAAAAGAATTTTAATTTTGTATTATGTCAATTTGATAAAATAATTTAATTAAAATTATTAAATAATTTAGTTAAAATTATTAAATAATTTAATTAAACTGATTAAATAATTCAAATTAATTTATTCGATAAATGTTAATATAATTAATTTTATTGATTGTATTTGTACAAAGTATTTTTAACAAAATATGGGTATAATTAAGTCATTAGTTTTTGTTGTTGGGATTATGAATTAACCGAGGAATTCGATAAATGCTCCCAATTGTAATTCTCTTTTCTTCAAGTAATTACACTGAGGAATGAATTATGTCCCTTAGTCATGGGTTCCTTAATTACGATTGTGTTTAAGCTACCGATCTGAAATATGCATAAAGTAAAATAAAATGGTAAGCGGATAGATATGCGTAAAAAAACACTTGTTTGATTGATTAGGTGTGTGTAAAAATTTACAAACACTGATATTTATAGGCAAATGCTAATCATACTGACAGTAAATTATTATCTACTTAAATATAGATTTGATAGGCTAATTATGCGGTTAATGTAGGATAATTATTGCTTTTGGGATTTCGCAGCACTTTATGATCGGCTCATGTGCCCTATCTTCATGGCATGTCCCATTGAAAATATTCGCGCATGCTTTTTTCCTCAGATCATGCCTCCATGTTGATCGTTAATGGTGCTAAAAACACTGAATATGAGCCAAATTATTAAGTTCTATTGAGTTTGACTCGTTCTTATGTCTTTGTGATATTTGTGGACCTCTGTAGACCTCGAGAAAGATTCAATTAACTCGCATTTAACTGTTTTTTATTCGCCCGACCTTACTTTGACTAGGGGAATTCAAATAACCCTAAATTCAATTGTATGTCGTTTTCAACTAACAAATTATTTATTTTTAGATGTAAACATTTTCTTTGTGGAATAACTTTTTTTTAATTCATTTCAATTTTTTTTAATTTAAACTATCCATATAATTAATTTTTTTACTTTAATTAAACTTAGATAATTAAGCTATTTCTATTATGCGCGAGACCACACCTTTATCTTAAACAAGGTGAAAAATAGAAGAAAGGATTGTTTAGATTTTGTTTTATAAACTTGTTTTGTTTAAATAGATTTGAATTTTTTTTTCAATGAAGTATAGGTTATAAAACATTTTCTAATAACCCATAGTGTAAATAAAAGTTTTTTTAGCAAATTGCAAAGATATAAACACAAAGATTTATATTAGTTCATGATAGTTACATTTAATTCCTTTAATATTAAAAGACTTTCTACTAAATAAATTATTTTACACTACTAAGTGTATAACTGTCAAATTGTTATACTTTATTCATCTCAAAATGACTTAGTATGCCAATTCTTTGAGGAATTAGTCACTATTGAATTTGATTACAAATTTCAAAATGAATTTTGAAATATAGTCAAACAACTCTTACAAGAGAGGATAATGAGATTTTAAACACAAATGCAAATCAATAAAACTTTCAAATAAATAATTATGCACTTGAGCTTTGTTCGAGGCATTCAGAAAAATTATATTTTCTGACTTGGTTCACACTTTTGGATTTTCATTGTTGCGTTGAAAGTTGCTGTGTTGTTCAATACCTACACAATTTCTCTATTCACAAAATCGACAATGTCAGTGTTGATGGTAGTATTATTTCATCATTGAAAAAGTAAATTGTTGTTTCTTATATGTGACTATATTTCTAATAAATCATGGTATACTTGTACGAATCGATGGTCATATTTTCAAACTGACATTTAGGGAACTTGAGCAATTTGAAATAAATTCATTAATAATAAAAATCAACCTCATATATTTAGTCTTCTTAAATACATTGACATTCTTCACTATGGAGATTTAATACACTCTTCATAACATAAACATTATCATATGAGACGATATTTATTTTGTGTATCAAACGCACGTAATCAAGAGATGTACATGTTTGGTATCAGACGTAACGTGACTTTGTTATCATTCAAATAGTTATACGTCATTGATTATGGACCAATTTAGTTCTAATGCATCTCTCAAATTTTATATATATGAAGAGAAACATGTATATCAATTAAAATTTTCCTAAGTTAAAAAATATTTTTATAATATTTCATAGCTCCCTCTTAAATATAAGCATGTAAACAAAATTATAAGTTCATATCGCACTAAATACATGTGTATGTTATCACTCGTATCAATCAAATCATTTAATCTTAGTTGAATCATAACATGAATGAAGCCTTATGAATACTTGTGCTTAATTTGAAGTTGACATTATGTCGTCACAATTTCTCTTAATTATTTCTCAACCGTTAGAATAGGAAGAAAATACAACTTCTTTTAAAAAATATTTTAAGACAAAAGATAGGATTAAAACGTGCATTCAACCAAAGTAAATCTAGATCTCACAATCTCCATTGCAAATTCAAACTCATCTCACTCTAACATGAGTTAAAAATTTATTTAACCCTTCACAAATTGAAATAAAAAATCTCTCTGCAAAAAAAAAAATGTTGTTGTCATAAATATATGCTTTTTCAATAGCTTTATAAAGTGTTTCCGCAAAAAAATTGTATTATTAGCATCACAAATTATGTTGGCACTAATATATTGTATCATTCCCTCTTAAAATTTATGTTGTTGCAAAAAGATTGTATTATTTCAAATACAAATTATGTCGCTGTCAAAACATTGTATTAAATTCTCAAAATATTACATTGCTACCAAAATATGGTATTATTTCCAAAACAAAAAGTTCTATGGTGAAAAAAAAAATATTTTTTCCAATAAAAATTATATTGCCGTCAAAACATTGTATTATACCCAGTGAAACATTAAGTTGTTTTATCAATGTATTTGGGCAAATCTTTATAGTTTTGTACTTTGACAATTTGAAAGTTTTTCGAATCTAAGATTCGTTTTTTTAGCATGTTCTAAACTTTTGGGTCATAATTGAGTTTTAATATAACTATTTGATTTATTTTCAGTATTATTTGTATATTGACTTTTGCTCGCTTTGCAGGCCATAACTTGAACTCCGAATATCAGATTGACGCGTGCGAGCATGCGTTGGAAAACTGAGAGACAAAGCCAAAGCCTAATTTAGAACTCAGCTTGGTAAAAACTGCAAATTACATTACTTGAATCCTTAATTAATAATAATCAGTATTGAGCCAATAATTTATTTTTAGGCCTATAGCTTATAGAGCCTAAAATCAATACTATATTTTTGTATTTTAGAGTAAGTCAGACAACTTTTAGAAGAGATACTCAAATTTGGGTTTTCATCAATAGAACAAGAAGCTTTTTTTATTTATTTTTTATTTTTCGTGGAAGGCTAAATTATACGATTAATCAGTTGTTTCAGAATTTCATTAAGACCTTAGATTTATCTTATATTTTTAATTTCATTTTAATGATTTTGATTGCTTAATTCGAATCTCAATAAGATTGATAAATTTGGTTTGACATAATTCAATTTGCAAATCAATTGTAGTTTTTGCGACGCTTGGTCCTTAACTATAATCTATTATTCACTGTGATGCTTAATCTAGTTAAAGAAACATAATTCACATATGCTTGATTTAGGTTTGTTAGATCAAATATATAGTCAAACATCAATAGAATCCGAGTTAAAGATTGAACCATTTAAAAAATGGTGATAGGTCCGAAATTCCTGAACTAGTGGATTAGTCGTTTCAATATACATGATTTTAATTTCATTACCTAAAGTTGTCTGAACCTAAATTCGAAAGCTCCATTTTTTATTGATTCTAAATTCGGTTAATTGAGTAAAAAGTCATTTTTTATTAACTCATATTTGACCCGTGTACGAAAGCGGGTCGCTGTTAAAAAAATGCAGTATTACAAGCAACAAGTTATATTGTTGGCAAAACATCGAATTATTCCCACAAGAAAATGTTATGTACTTACCAAAAAGTTGTACCATTACCACCAACAAGTTATATTATTGTAAAAAAATTACATTTGTTTCCGCGACAGTAATTGTTGTTGGTATAAGTCATCTTTTTCCAATAATAATATATTGTTAAGAAAAATAAATCTAATTGCAATAACTTAAAGTCATTGATATACATGTGTTGTTGCCAAAAAGTTGATTTTCGCTCAAAAAAAAAGAGTTGTTGCAAAATACTATCTTATTTCTTGTAGTGCATGCCCGCCGTAGCTAACAAAGTGTCACAATGTTTAATTTTATTGAATGCTTGTATAAGAGGGTTTTACACTGTCACTACATAATAAATCTCATAAAATAGTACAATGTGAAATTCGAATTCTCTATATTATAATTTTATGTGATATTTGTGATTCTTTATTTCCTCTAGCCTCTTGTATTGTTGCTTCTATTTTGAAAGTCTGGGTTTGAAAAAAAATATATGCATTTGATCATTACACCGTCTATAGTGCTTCTAAACATATGGTTGCAAAATTCTATATGCAAAACTACTAATTTGAATTAGTAGTAATTAAGATTTCTTACATCATCCAGTTTTTAATCCCTACTAGTATGATGTTCAATTACATAGCTTTCAATATTTTTTATAAACATATGTTTGTAAGTTAAATTATATTAGTTTTTGAAATAAAATTATGGATATTTTATTTAAAAAAAATCTTTCAACGTCTCTTAGTCCGACAACTGAGTTTTGAATATTGAATCGTAGTATTTAATGTACAAAACAAAACGATAATCTGCACTTCTAAAATTTATCATTCGAATTAGAGTATCTAATATAAAAGACAAAATTAAGGCTCAAGCATCACAATTCCTAAAAAAGCAACAACAAATTTTAAATGAAGGTGAATTGCACCAAATTTCCGTAGGATTATTCATTGATCCGCATTTTTGATGGAGCTAAATATCACCAGAAAGAGGGTTGAATAGGAATTTTGGCGTTTAAAAATGTTTTAAAGAGTTTTTGAATTGTTGTCCTCTCTAAGAGGATGCGAACTTGAGGACGAAAATTTAAACTTTTAATTAAGAACAGAATAAATGCAAGAAGAGTATAAAGAGAGACACGCAACTTTTATACTGGTTCACCCAAAGATGGCTACGTCCAGTTCTCGCACTCTTGTGAGATTTCACTAAAGATCAATCAGATCAACCTCTCACCGAGGATGATTACACTTTGTGTATTCTCAAGCTTCACCAAGCTTACAACCTTGTTCCTTACAAGTTTCAAATATTTTCAAGTACAACTTACTTGAAAATTATAGAGTGACATGAGTATGATTTCTTTCTCTTTACTTAAACACTTTCTAAAAAGATATTTCAAATATCTAGTGTATGAATGTAGAAAGTATAAAGAGAGGATGAATATTGCTTATGATAAACTTAAGATTCTTGATCTTTTTCTGCAATATTGTTGTGTGTTTGATAATGAAGAGCTTGTTGCCTTTTATAGAGTCCTTGTACAGCTCTTTCATGTGATAAACACTTTATGACCGTTTGGAGGTTTCATCAAAGAGTCCAATGGTCTTTGTGCTGAAATTACAAAACTGTCATCCAACTATCTTGAACAGTTCCAGTCCATCCTCAGCCTTGAGGTTCAAACCTCCTAAGTACTTGGTCATTTGTAGCCTTTTTCCTTTTTCTTTCTCCAAGACATGAAAAGGCTATTTCTTTGACTATGTGAGCTACAGCCGTCTGAATGTGTGTAATACTAGGTTGAATTCAACTTTTGGAGAATGATATGACAATTTGTCCAACCTTTTACCTAGTACTGGCTGTCCTCTAACTAGTACTGCCTATCCTCGTACTAGTCCAAATAAGCTTTCTGACCTCTTTAGATAATATGTTTTATTTGTTCATTCTTGGTTAGTGTTTTGACATCTTAACCTGATTAAAAATCATGGTTACTTTGCTAGATGTATATTATGCTTTTATGAGACCATCCTCTCATAGGTTCAACCCATCCTCAAGATTACAAACATGGTGGTATTGAATCAGTTTTTCTTCCTTTTAGTCTTTATGATGAATAACATGTTTTCTACTATAAATTCACTCAAGAGCACAAATTAGTCCTTAATCACAATCATAATCTCTTAAGTAATTTTGTTATCATTAAAATTTATTGAGAGAGATTTTGTCTCAACACTTTTCTCCATACTTTGTAAGACAATCAACACAATAGTTATCTTCCTTAAAGCATTTTTTGTGGGTATAATAAAGTATTTCATCAATCATAGACAATGCAATACTATTTATGAATGAGACTCACAAGATAATATCCCTATACTCCTCATTATAAGTTAAAGTTAGGGGTGTTTATGGTGCAAAAATCGAACCGCACTGTACCATATTAAAGGTTTGGTTCAGTTATTGAAAATCATTTTTAAATCAAGTTCAGTGTAGTTCTGAACCGGTTTAAAACTAGTTTATAAATATAAACTAGTTTAATATTTTGAACAAATTTTTAGTTAAAATCGATTTCAAAATAGTAATTTGGAAAAAGAATTTTGAAATTCTTTTGATAGGAAAATATCAATTTTTTTCGAGAAAAATAAATGTAAATTTTTTTCGATAAAAACATTTTTCGAAAAAATAATTTGGAAATTCTTTTGTCAAATTCTTTTTGATTTTTTTCAAGAAAAGTTTCTTCAAATTTTTTCGAGAAAAATAAGTATAAAAAATTTCTAAAAAAAAAAAAATTCAAGAAAAAAGTTTCGATTTTTTTTCGAAAAAAAAAATGAAACCTTAAAAAAAAATGATATAATTTTTTTCGAAAAAAAAAGTTTCGATATTTCCTGTACTTTTGTTCAAGAAAAATAAATTTCTAAAATTTTGTAAGAAAAAAAATCTTAATTGAAATTAAAAAAAATTAAAATTGTTAAATTGGTTTTTGAATTAAGTTTAGTTAATTGAATTGTTTTAAATATGTGGTTCAATTCATAAACCAGTTTGATTTTTTATGGTGTAGTGCAATCCAATTTATTAATACGGTCCAATTAACTATATTTTTTTCCACCCTTATTCTAACTTAACCTCGATATTATTCTAAACGATGCCACCATAATTGGATTTATCCGGATTAGCTGCCATCCACATTAAATTTCACAATTGAACCATAATTGGATTTATCCGGATTAGCTGCCATCCACATTAAATTTCACAATTGAAATATATGGCAATTGACAGTAAACCGTACTATAAGGAGCACTGCATGAATTGAAATGATTTCTCCAACTCAAACATGGAGTAAGAGATGACACAACAAATAAAATTTAATGTTTTGGTGGCTTGGTATTGAAAGTTGAATAGTCCTTCCACAGTTCACCGAACTAAACATAACGTGTTCGGTTACCGAACTGTATTTAACACTTCAATTTAAACTACTGAACCTTACTAATATTTCAGTTTTTTTTTTTCCAATTCAGTTCAGTTTGGCTTCCAGTTTGGTTTGTTTTTTATGAACTTGAACACGCCTAGATGGAAATGACGAGTTTAAAAAGTTTCCAAAAATTGGCTCCAAGGAAAAATGGTACCATGTAGACCATAAAGAGCAACTTTATCACTACACCAATTATTTTATTTGGTTAATACCTGAGATACATATTATATATATATATATATATATATATATATATATATTAAACAATAAAAACCACATTAAAACAAAGTAATTGTCTAAAAGTTTATTTTTTTTATATCATTCAAACGTTGAAATTTTCAAATTATAGATATCATTTTTTTAGTAATATACATATCTTTTTTTTTTTTTTAAATTAGTCACTTTGTTTTTTTGACTCATATTTTTATATTTTTTGATATTATATACTTGACTCTTTTTACAATTAATATGTAATCAAA
>JBBPBQ010020324.1:10435235-10522762 GCA_037974755.1 Cicer yamashitae
TATTACTATCATTTGTCAAAAACAACATCCAATATGAATATGATATATGTTTAAATTTACTTATTAATAATTAATATTTTTATATTAATAGGTTAAAATTTTATAATTGATCAAATTTAAATAACATATTCAATGAATATAATGTACATACACATATAACATTATTTTTAATGTTTATAGTGTAAAGTTTATCCACTAAATATAAAAAGTTTGAGTCATATGTGAAATTAAATTTTGTCATTAACGTAATTTTTCAGGGTACCTTTTCAATATACTCTCAGTGAGTGTAAACAATTTTATAATTCTTAATAATAAATTAAAGTTATAATTATAAAAAAAAATAATAAAATAAATGGTAATCCTAAAATCTATTTATATTAACAATACCTTACATACATGTTTATTCTTCTAAAAGAAAACATAAATTTTTTAACGTTGATTCTTCTTGAGCACTCACATAATTTATAACCATTTAAATTATAACTAGGGAGAAAATATTCTTTTTATGAACGAGTACTATTTCGTAATTAACACGGTCAATTATACTAATTGAATGAATTTTTAAGACGTATTCCGTACGTTTTAAAAAATTTATATTTTTTATTATTATTTTTAAAATATACTTTAATATTTACAAAACAAATTATATTTTAATATTAAAATTCATTTTTTTGCAATATATTTTTTTACTTACTTTTTTACAATACATGAAAAGGTATATATGTTTTTTTATAAGACATGAAAACATATATATATATATATATATATTTTCTTTTCCAAATATTTATACTTGTAAATCCTACATATAAAGTAGTGAAGTATCCTAAATTAAAAATCGACTCATACATATTAACATTGATGCTCTTAATTAAGAAATGAATTATATTTAGCATAAGTAGGGTAAATATATTTGAACTATATAACGTTTAGAAGAGGAGAAAGTGAAAAAAAACACACATTTTAAGGTTATTTTTCTCGTTTGAATTGTTGTTGACAATAAAAGAAAGGAAAAAAACAAAAGCGTGAGTTCCACAATAAAAATTTCTTTTTAATTGAAAAGAAACAACATTAAAAGAAAAAATTGCAAAATTGGTCAACATATCTCTCATTGTTAATATTTATCATTTTAATTAAATTATTATTTTAAAAGATATTAATGTTATTTCACAAATATACTTCTTTATTTTATTTTCTCTCATACCAAATAACTAAATAATAATTACACTTTCTACTTAATATCCCTTCTTCTCACTTTCTTTCCTTTATCTTTCTTCCATAAACCAAACATACAAAGATATTACAGTCAGCTGGAAGAAGGTTACTCCCTCCGTAAATAACGGCCGAAACAATAGGCAGTCTGATTTCTAACTTGAAAGAAGTCGTCACAAACAAAAAGCTGATTGACGAAAGATAATGATTAAACAACAATAAAATATTTAAATAAAATAAAATAAAAAAAATAGTCAAAAAAAAATATAGTGAAAGATACGCAAAAATGATAATAATAATAAAATAACGGATTCGAAAGGAGTTTGATATATGGTTTTGCAATTTCGTTGAGATCCGCTACTACACTTTCTCTCTCTTTCTCATTCTCTCTCAATCAAGGTTCTGTTTGTCCCTTATCGTCTCATCACGTTCTCACTTTCTCGCCCCATACGGATTTTCCACCATCCAACAGAATACGCGAGAAGTTTTTCACACACACAGTCTTAAGCTATAGACACATCAAATATTTGAATCAAGACTCTTATTCTCACTCTTTATGAAGACCCTCTTCGATCTGAAACGCCGCTTCTAAACATATTTTTATATCTCTTTTTTTATTTTCATTCTCAAATCAATCCCTAGCTTTTCATTCTTCTTTGCCTCGCTTTTGTGAAGATTTTCGTTTTGGAGCTGCGGTGTAGACCTAGATTGCCTTGCGGCGGTGTTGATTTGTTTGCCGCGTTTGGTTTCTTGTTCGATCTGTGGCGGCAGGGAACCTTGCGTGACGGCGTTTTTGTATTTTAGCTGTGAACCCTAGATTTGTTTTTTTTTTTTTGGGCAGCGGTGCGGTTTTGCTTTGGTTACGTGCGGTGCTGTGCCTTGTGCGGTGAATACGGTTTTGTTTATTAGTTGCTGCCCATGCTATTGGGTTGATTTTGATGCCGCCAGAACCATTGCCTTGGGATCGAAAGGACTTCTTCAAGGAGAGGAAGCACGACAGGTCGGAATCGCTTGGCTCTGTGGCGAGATGGAGAGATTCGTCTCATCACCGTGATTTCAATCGATGGGGATCCGCCGAGTTTCGCAGACCACCGGGTGAGTTTTAATTGCTTTGTTCTTTCGATTTTGTAATCTATATGCTTGTTTAGTTTTTATAGAAAAATAGGAATAAAACGCCGATTTGTTATTAGGTTTTGCGTTTCTAGCTTTTGTAATAGTTTTTTGTGCGGTTTATGATTTGGATGATTATTCTTTGCGTATTCTGTATGTTGTTGAAAGTGAGACTTGTGTTTATTTTTGAAGATCTGTGCCTGTAGTTGTTTTCTTTAATCCTTTAAGAGATGAGGATATTTTTGCAAGATTTCTTCGTTCTGTTTTTGTGTTTTTCCCTCTCCTTTTTCTGTGTGAGGGAATATATACTTTGCTTGTGTTGATTTTTTTCCGTTTTCCTTTTTTTGTTTGTTTGAATATTTTCTGAAGGTCATGGTAAGCAGGGTGGTTGGCACATGTTTTCTGAAGAACCGGGTCATGGTTATGGGGTTTCTCGGTCCGGTGACAAGACGATGGAGGAAGATAGTCGGCCATCGGTTTCACGGGGCGATGGAAAATATGGCAGGAGCAGTAGGGACAACAGAGGTTCCTTTGGCCAGAGAGATTGGAGAGGTCATTCGTGGGAAGTCACCAATGGCTCTCCAAATTTGTCCAGGAGGCCACTGGATATGAATAATGACCAGAGGTCAGTTGATGATTCCTTAACATATTCGTCTCATCCACATTCTGATTTTGTAAACACTTGGGAACAGCATCACTTGAAAGACCAGCATGATAAGATGGGTGGTGTCAATGGGTTGGGAACAGGCCCAAGATGTGATAGAGAGAATTCTCTGGGTTCGATTGATTGGAAGCCACTTAAATGGACCCGATCTGGAAGCTTGTCTTCTCGAGGATCAGGTTTTAGCCACTCAAGTAGTTCAAGGAGTATGGCAGGAGCAGATTCCTATGAAGCAAAGCCTGATTTGCAACCCAAAAATGTCACTACCGTTGAGTCGCATTCAGGGGAAGCCACTGCATGTGTGACATCTTCTATGCCGTCGGAAGATACAACTTCTAGAAAGAAGCCTAGGCTAAATTGGGGTGAGGGACTCGCAAAGTATGAGAAGAAAAAAGTCGAGGGACCTGATCCAGTTGCAAGCAAAGATGGCCCGATCAATATGGAACCCTGTAATTTAATCAGCCCCAACTTAGTAGATAAAAGCCCAAAAGTTACAGGATTTTCAGAGTGTGCATCTCCTGCAACTCCATCTTCTGTTGCCTGCAGTTCCTCACCAGGTATGTTTCGAGGCTTTCTTTACTATTGTGTCAGATCTTTCTGTTAAAGAGATATTAGAGCAAACTGGCAATTTAACTAGTCAAAAAGTTCAATGCTAGCATCTGATCTTGCATGGTTAACATCTTGTTGTATCACATATAGGATTGTAGTGAACCGTATTGTGACATTGTGGTGTTTAATGAATAATTGTGGTGGAGTAGCAGTCAGATATCAGCTAAGGCAATTTTGTTAACGTGTTAATACTCTTCAGTCTTCACTACTATTTATTAATTGCAATTTAAGACTGGGTTGGGCACCTTTGCTTTATTGATGCTTTCTTTGTTCACTCTATGTTTGCTTTTCATTGTAAGGATATTCTCTTACCCTTTACGTCTTTATAATCATCATCTTTACTTAATGAGTTTCTTCTGTTGTTTAAAAAAGCTTTGGTCTGTTGATGTTTTCTTGGTTCAGTTCTCTTCGATTTTTGTTTTCATTCATTTTTGCTTTATGGATGATGATATAATCTCTCAATACCCTTATTCTTTGTATGCATCTTTTCTCTGTCTCGATGAATTTATTCTTTTATTGGAAAACAGGTTTGCAATGATATTTTTTTAGAAGTGTTTTGTAGGTGTCATATTGATTTTAAAAGGAAAAAACACTTCGAGGACTATTGAAATTATGTGGAAAACAGTTTTGGGCATATTTCATTGATTTATGGTGTTCACTAGAACTGACATTTGGACAGTTATATTGCTGCCTTCCAGTGATGTTGAGATACCGATCCTTGAACATGTATTGTGTCCCCATCTCTGCTTTTAAAAATAGGTAGCATAATAGGAGCATATGGTAGGAAAGTTTTACTTCAGTATATCTTCCATGAACTTATTTCTATTTCAAAATGAGTTGGCCAAAAGAATGGTTAATAAAGTCAATATACCTACCGTCATCAGACTATTTGTTCTCAATTGCGATTTTGAAAATATGTGCTGACATGATATACTATATTTAAACTATTGTTTTGGTCTCTTTATACTCTTATTTTGGCAAGATCATTTTCCCTGAGCTTTGATCAGAAATGGTAATTATGGTTTCCCCTTCAATGTTCCCGTCATAATAATTGCTGTATTATGTTTGCTGCCTTTGTTTACCTTGCACATATTATTTTTATGCCAAAACCTTACTTCAACCTTGTTATAGGGGTGGATGATAAATTATCGGGAAAGACTGCAAATGCAGACAATGATGTTAGTAATATGACTGAGTTACCTGCTCCTGGGTTCCAGAATCACCTGCAGAGGTTTTATCTTAACCTTGACAAATTGGATATTGATTCCTTGAATAGTTTGGGCTCTTCAATTGTTGAGTTAGTACAGTCTGACGATCCAAGTTCTGAGGATTCTGGTCTTGTTCGGTCCAATGCAATTAATAAGTTGCTGATATGGAAAGCTGACATATCAAAGGTATTGGAGATGACTGAATCTGAAATTGATTTGCTTGAAAATGAACTGAAGTCTCTAAAATCTGAATCTGTGGATAGATATCAGTGTCCTGTAGCATTGGGCTCCCAGCAGGAAGATAGCAGTTTAAAATTTTATGAAGGTGTTGAAGTCTCTCAGAAGGTCATTCGGCCAGAACCATTGAAAATTATTTCTTCTGATGAACCCAATATAGAAAAGATGCCTCAGTCAACTAATTTACGTGTTCATGAAAATGACAAGGAAGAGGATATTGATAGTCCGGGATCAGCAACTTCTAAATTGGTTGAGCCTCCGCCTTCGGTAAAAGCAGTTTCTTCATGTGATACTGGAGGGTGTTATAACTTATCAGGGGACATGGATACTATTCAACCTACTTCCATAAAATGCCTAGTCCGCTGCACAACTAGGAAAGATGCTAGTGTATCTGCATGTATTGATGTCAATACCTCTACAGAGACAAAGGATAGCTCGGATGATGCTACCTTTGGAGCAAGCCTATGTTCTAGCTATGAGGATACTTATAATTCAATTATTGCCTCTAATAAAGAATCTGCCAACCGAGCGCATGGTGTATTTGCTAAGTTATTGCCTAAAGAAAGCAATAAGCTTGGTAACATAGGAGTCAGCAATGATTCGTCTTCTCATACATTAATTATGGAAAAATTTGCCAAGAAAAAACGGTTTGAAAGATTTAAGGAGAGAGTTATTGCACTCAAGTTCAAAGCCTTGCATCACTTATGGAAAGAAGATATGCGCCTACTGTCTAATAGGAAATGCCGCCCAAAATCTCTTAAGAAAAATGAACTAAGTGTGCGAACTACCTGTAGCAGTAATCTGAAGAATCGATCTTCCATTCGTTCACGGTTTCCTTTCCCTGGTATGAATCTTTCCGCCAGTTCTTTGGCTTAACTTATGCCAGTAATTTTTCATTTAATTTTTTTATTGGCACTATTTTACATTTTCTTTCAATTTGTTGCAGTTCTGTTATGTTATGTAGATATTTACAAATGAGAATAAAAGAAATCATAATGACAGGGTGGTTGTTAATGTAGAAAAATAGGTTGTTTATATTAAATTCTCTTAAAGCTCTGTTTTAGAATACAAGTGCTATATGAAACATTTTCAATTTGGTGTAAAATTGTTCTCACAATTGGTTTTAATTACATAGTTCTTTTGTAGATTACTTTTTGTTGAAAACACCATAGCTAAATTATTTTTTTCCTGCTTGATGTGATGAAGTTTTATGACTTTGTAGTTGATTTTTTGTTGATAATTTTTTTTAAAAATAAATAAATAAATAAAATTAAGTGACTCTGTGTGACTGTGTGGTTGACATCCATCACAAGGTGTGTGATAGTCTAGTCTTCTCTAACATCCAGATTTCATTTTTGGAATGGCAAAAAGTTACTTTGAATGTGAATGTTCATTTTAATGCTATTTATACCTTCTAGATTGATGTATAGGGTTGATAGATACATAACAAAATAGTTTCATTAAAGGAACATAATTCCTTGCAACAAAAGCAGAAACATGGGAGTGGGGATTGAATAGATGAGAAAATAGAATCCTGGTCTCAGACAATGTTTCAATTATTGAGAGGGATATTTTGGTTCTCTACCATAAGGATAGAACAATGGATTAGTTCTCTTCCATAAAGAGGAAATATTTGGTTTTGATCTCTTCTATAGTTTGGCGTTGCAGAATCATGGACGAACGGCACAATGGGTGTAGTGACCCTTGAAGTCGGGTCGGGTTTGGTGACCCAATTCTGCAAGAGATCAAAACCAAACTATAAAGAGGGATATTTTGGTTTAAATATAGAGATCAAAACCAAACTTAGAGATCAAAACCAAACTATGAAGTCGAGCGGCAAGCCTCAGTTCGACTTCAAGGCATCGGGGGCGGCAAGCCTCCGCTCCGCTCCAAGCTACTATTGACAACTAACATGCATAAACGGAATATCAGTTAGTTTCGTAGTCATGGTGATTTCTTTTTTTTTTTTTTTTATTAATCAAATTAAAATTATTTTTCTAGCGAATGCAATGTTTTTTCGTCAAATTTAGAATATAATTTGTTTGGACATGGGTTATCTGAGATATGAGCTGTACTGCAGTAAATGAGACAATCCTTGGCTAGTTTAATTTTCGTAGCTTTAACTAATGTGTAAGATGTGCCTTTATGTGTAGCATGTATTGTTTAATATTTGACTTGGGCTTGTACAAGTTGCTTGTACAAGTTTCTTTTTCATTGAATTTTTCTCCTTGATTAGTTACTTGTAATGATTCTGATCTCAGTACATTTCATGGGTTGTCATTCCTGTTCAGTTTTATTTGCAAGTTATGGGACTTGCTTACTGAATGACATATAGGCTAGTTGAGCTCTCAATTGTGTCAATAAAAATAGTTGTTACTTGGTAGGGTTTTGTAGTTGATGATCACAAATTTAAATATGTTGAAAGGTTTGATGCTGAAGCAAGGTTTGTCTGGTAGAAGCAATTTCAATATATCAATATATAATAGATGAAAATATGACTAAATTTGGGGCTCCTATTCTGGTTTATGATATTATAATTCTTATGGTGTCTCCTATTCGATGTTGACACATGATATTTATTTTACAGTTGCCTGTTGAGTTCCTAATTTATTTAAGTCTTTTTTTCTGTGATTATAACTATTCTCCATTTTTTTATGAATGCAGCTGGAAATCATCTAAGCTTGGTTCCAACGTCAGAGATTATTAATTTCACAAGCAAACTTCTTTCAGAATCCCAAGCTCCACTTCAGAGAAACACTCTGAAGATGCCAGCATTAATATTGGATGAGAAGGAGAAGATGGTTTCGAAGTTCATATCTAGTAATGGGCTGGTTGAAGATCCGTTGGCTATTGAGAAAGAAAGGGCTATGATCAATCCTTGGACATCAGAAGAGAGAGAAATTTTCTTGGAGAAATTTGCTGCTTTTGGAAAAGATTTCTGTAAAATTGCTTCTTTCCTTGATCACAAGACAACTGCGGACTGTGTTGAGTTCTACTACAAGAATCACAAATCTGAATGTTTTGAGAAACTGAAGAGGAAAGATGTTGGTAAGCTTGGGAAGTCATTTGCAGCTAAATCTAACTTGATGGGATCAGGTAAAAAATGGAATCATGAAGTTAATGTTTCTTCGCTTGATATATTGAGTGCAGCTTCAGTGATGGCAGATGGCATTGCAGGTAATAAAAGGATGCGAGCAGGAAGGTTCCTTTTGGGGGGGTATGGTAATGTAAAAGCATCAAGGGGTGAGGACGGCAATATAGAGAGATCACACAGTTTTGATATTCTTGCGGATGAAAGGGAGACTGCTGCTGCAGCTGATGTATTGGCTGGTATATGTGGTTCACTCTCATCCGAGGCTATGAGTTCCTGCATAACAAGTTCAGTTGATCCTGTAGATGGTAACAAGGAAAGGAAATTCTTGAAAGCGAACGCTTTATACAAACAACCCTTGACGCCTGATTTTTCCCAGAATGCTGATGATGATTCTTGTTCAGATGAGAGCTGTGGTGAAGTGGATCTTTCTGACTGGACAGATGATGAGAAGGCAGCTTTTCTTCAGGCTGTATCATCTTTTGGTAAGGATTTCGCAAAGATAGCACGGTGTGTAGGTACAAGGTCCCGAGAACATTGCAAAGTTTTCTTCAGCAAGACTCGAAAAGTCCTTGGACTGGATGTCGCGCACCCCTTACCTGGAATTGTTGGATCCCCGCTGAATGATGATGCTAATGGTGGTGAGAGTGACACCGATGATGCATGTGTTGTTGAGACAGGCTCAGTGGTTGATGCTGATAAGTCTGGCAATAAAACAGATGAGGATCTGCCTTCTGATGTCAATACACTCCATGACGAATCCAATCCTCTGGAAGCTAGGAGTCTGTCAGCTGAATTAAATGAATCGAGAGAAATAACTGGTACAGAAGTATGTCTTGAAAATGTAGGTGTGGTTTCCGATGTTTTTGCAATTAAGGTTGAGTCTAGGCTGGGCTCTGATGGTAGTGGAGTGGTCTTGGGCAAACCTGACATGCCTGGTTCAGTCAATGGACAATCAGCTATACTTACATCAGATAGCATAGAAGTTGCAAAAGGCGAAGCATATAAATTGGGAGATACAATTAGAGAATCAATTTCTGCTCCAGGAATTATTGAACCATGGGAGTGTGGTTCTGTTGCTGTGGATAGACCTTTTTCTGATGTGTCTTCTGGAGATCTTGGAAATGAAGTGGAAAGGCAGAAAGTGACAGCACCCCAATGTGTTGATGACATAGATAATAAACATGAAGCTGATGCAGGTATTGTAGTTGAATTAAAAAGCCGTGTGTTAGAGTCAAGCACTGCTGCAAATGTTTCATTCTCATCTGTGGTCAATTCATGTTCAGGATTGAGTTTTGGTACTGAAAATAAGCCTGTGTCCCTTGGAAAGTCTCATATCTCTGCATTATCTACGAATGATTCTCGGGCAACTGCAAATTCATTGTTGCAAAAAGCTGCTGCTGCTCAATGTGAAAAAACAGTTAGCCAGGATAGACTGTCCTCTACTTGTGATATTCAGGAAGGTAGAGATATGCGGTGTCACAGCTCTGGCAGCAATGGTGACCATCAGCTTCCTCTTCCGGGGAACCATGTTGGGACTGTTGGCATCCTCCAGGGCTATCCCTTGCGAGGGGCCATCAAGGAAGAAGTGGATGGAGTTATGAATTGCAGCAATTCAGCGACTGAGTTGCCTCTTCTGCCCCAAAAGGCCAAACAGACTGATGATCATTTCAAAACAATATGGCATTCTTCAGATTCAGACAAAACACCCAGAAATGGTGATGTGAAACTGTTTGGAAAGATACTGACCAATCCTTCTTCCACTCAGAAACCTAGTTTGATTTCAAAGGGAAGTGAAGAAAATGGTACCCATCACCCCAAGTTAAGCAACAAATCTTCTAATATGAAATTTACTGGGCATCATAATTCTGATGGAAATTTGAAATTTTTGAAGTTTGACCGCAGTGATTATCTTGGACTTGAAAATGTTCCAGTGATGGGTTATGGTTATTGGGAAGGGAATGGAATTCAGACTATACAGACTGGTCTCTCATCATTGCCGGATTCTTCCTTCTTGCTAGCTAAATATCCTGCTGCCTTCAGTAATTATCCTTCTTCATCTTCTTCCAAATTGGAGCAACAACCATTGCAGGCATTTGCCAAGAATAATGAACGGCATTTGAGTGGTTCATCTGCTTTTACGGCTAGAGACATTAATGGCAGCAATGCCATGATTGATTATCAGATGTTTAGAAGTAGGGATGGTCCAAAAGTGCAGCCATTTATGGTGGATGTCAAACACTGCCAAGATGTATTCTCTGAGATGCAGAGACGAAACAGTTTTGAAGCAATCTCTAGTTTGCAGCAACAGGGAAGGGGAATGATGGGAATGAATAGCGTTGGAAGACCTGGGATTCTAATGGGAGGAGGGTCATGCAGCGGTGTGTCGGATCCTGTGGCAGCAATCAAAATGCATTATTCCAATTCTGACATGTATGGTGGTCAGAATGGGAGTATTGTAAGAGATGATGAATCTTGGGGAGGGAAGGGGGATTTAGGCAGGTAGTAGTGTGCCTAGCGGCAAGCTTCTCTTTTTGCTGCGTCCTGTATAATAGTTTTTCCTTAACTGCTCAATACAGTGTAGGGCAATTTAAGGGTTCTCAAGCCCGTCGTTTTTGGTAAAATATATTAGGTGCTTGTAATGTGGCAGCAGCTTTGTATTTGTTGTATTTGATGAAAATACAGAAATAATCTCTGGAAAAGTTAGGAGGGGCGATTGCCATTTTACCAATTTGCATTTGGATCCCTCGTCCACATTATTGCTCATTTTTGAAATCACCTTGGCTATCTGGATAATTGTTTGAAGTTTTGACAATTCATTTCGTGGTACTAGTTCACTATACTAGAGAGAATAGAAGGCTTGGTACGTGCTTCTAAATTCCCCTAACATTTATAATTTCCTGTATTTTTTTGTTAGTAAAATATAGAAATAGAATCAGTGGTATAATTTTTCATTTCGGAAATTTGAAACTGAGTGGTATCTGTTTCTAGTGACTTGGATAGCAATTGTGTATTCATAAATTAAGGATTTTTTGCAAAGGTCTAAAAATTTACTGAATTTCGATTGAAGTGCTCGATTACTGTAGAAATCTCACAGCAGTGCAATTTCAATGTTAGTCAATTTCTTACCAATAGAAGGGAAGACCTAAGAAAGAATATCCTGTGTGCAGGGAAGGAATTAGATAGAGATAGAAGTTTTGTGTGGTGGGGTCCTACTTTTTTCTAAAATAAAATTTCTGTTCAAGTTAGGCGAGAGGAGAGCGTGGGCGTGGGCAATGACTTTTTCCCTCGTTGCCTTCCTTTTTTTCGCTGGTGCCAGACCAATACTTTAGTCAAATAACTCCGGCGACTTTATCCACTTGTGTCGGAGCATGTTTCGTTCTCTGCTTTCACCTTATCTTCGCAATTTTATTTTTTTTCCCCTTTTTTTTTTGAAACGTGCATATGTGGTGATGGAGCCCCTTTACCACCAAAGTCAAAAAGGTGAAAACAACCCATCACCACTACTAGGTGTAGCTGCTAGGCAATGTTATCTTATTTAACTATTACTAAAAAATTATCTTATTGGTGCTCACTTTGAAAAAGGCACATGGTTCAAATATACTTGTACATATTGAGGGGTATTTTCTATTTCAAAATTTTAATTTTAAATATCCAGGATACATCTATCATTTATGACATGCATGTATTTGTATTTTCATATTTCTATTCATTCAAATAAGTGAAGATTTGAGTACAAAATAGTCACAAAAAAGAGAATACAAAATTTTAATCAATCACTTTTGCCCGTTCTCAAACTTGAGGCAATGTTCGCCCACATTTCTACTCATTTTTGCTATTGTAACGAGACTTTTGCAAAACTTAGGGTAGTATCTTAAATTGAATACATCTCTCTCTCTCTCTATATATATATATATCAGTGTAGCATCTTTTAATAGTCGACTCATCTTCAACAACCTAAGCAGTTTGTCTACTGAGCAATACCAATTTCTTTAGCCTCTTCATGTGTTTGGAGGATGGAAGGAAGGGGTGCAGTGATTTCAATTATCTGCAAGTACACGTTAAACTATTTATTTTGGAAACCAAAATCACCACATTGTATAATGAACATCATAAAATGGCATGAAGCAAGACATATGCATTCAGTTTTCAAATGATATAAACTGGAAAATTAATCCTATAATGATACCAATACTTACCTCATTAGTTATTGGATGGGTGAGCAACAATTTATGTGCATGCAGATAATATCCACAATCTCCAGGAACTGGTTTCGCCGGCCTTGGATAACCCCTATACAATAAGCAGCAATGAAAAAATTTAGACCAAATCTCAAATGGAAATTATGAAATATTAAATAGTTAATTATGAAATATTATCTGCCGAAAGGAACTAAAAGAGTCAAGAGATAATCCCAACGTCATATGCGAAATTGATGCCCAAAGTTAGTCATCATGAAATGGCAGTTAAAACAGACGTCAAAGAATTGCAAGTATTGAATATCAATAAAAGAAATTTAAATTGAAAACTTATTTCTAATAGAGGGTTGTTTGTCTACTAACATGTCAGTGATGTCACATGGCAGTTATGGCGCTGCCATAGCGGAATAGCGTGGCAGGTTTTTTGACAGCTGTTATAAGCAATTTGTGAAGGGATGTTCGTCATGGCAGTGCCGTAGGCCGCAATGTCGTGTTTATATGGCAGACCTTCCGCCATCTGCCATCAACAACACTTAACATGACACCCCTTTATTTAAGTTAGTCGAGAGTCTAACATTAGATTATGACAAGGCTTGAAAAGTGGTTGGAAAGAGTGGATATTCCTCACCTTACAAACTGGCCTTATGGGAGAGTTAAGCTCATCCCAAATGGTAAGAATGTTTTGAGACAAGCCAAGATAGAAATTTATAAACAAGTGTTCTTGCATAAAAAGTAGCTGTGAGAAAAGAAGTATGAAAGCAACCAGCAAATGTTCTTAAACATGTTGGTTGGGAAGTTGGATGTGGTTTGCACTCCCGGACATGGTGCTTATAAGTTCGAACAAAATATGGAAAGATGATTGCGTAACAAAATATGAACAAAATATGACTACAAAGAAGAATATGGTGTTAAATGAATGGAAGTGTCCTTATAGAATATAAATAGAAGCACCTACCCGTCTTCAGCAAAACTCTCATCCAGGAAGTCACAATCCAAGCATTTTGGCTGTCCACCAACAGCATAAAGAGGGTCACCTGTAAATAAAAATAGAGGAAAGGTTTTACAGATTACGACTTTCGTACTTCCTTACTAGCTTGAGTCAAACATGGAGTCAGGCAAGAAAAAAGAAGATTCATTGCATTCAAGATTTCAAAGAATGCAGGGACATATGTTGCTTAACCATTATCTCATCATGTTTAGAAACGAAAATATGCAATCCGTTAGGTGTGTTGGGGAAACTCATTCTGAAATAGATCGATTTGTATGAAGAAATTTTATTTCAATAAAGTAAAAACCAAACTTGTAACAAGCTAGGAGAATCATATCCCTAAGACCCTAGCCTAAAAAAAAAAGATAAAATAATCAACCAACAAAATAAAAAAATTCATAAAGCGTAAATGTTAATTTCAAAATTAAACACTAATAAATATTCATTTCAATCTCCACTAATAACACAATTAACTTTGATAAAGTTAAAGTTTGAAGACAAAAATGAAGCAAACAAAATATTTCAAGGATTTCAAATACTTTCAAAGATTTTTAGCCATTGAAAGGCTAAATGTGCACAACTAAATATTGATACACTTGTAATCTTGCAAGTTATTTCTCTTAATGTGAAGCATCATAATTAAATCAGCATAAAATAATTACCAATCAAAGGATGCCCTATGAAAGAGAGATGAATGCGGATTTGATGCGGTCGTCCAGATTGAATCTTAACCTGTTCAAACAAGCCAACAAAAACGGAAAAATTACTATGGATGCTACAATCATTACAATCCAAAGTTTTGTAAACCACAACAGTTCTTTTTATAGGATACTGATGTTGACCTTCTATTCTACCCAAAGCACCTGTATCTCTTTTGAAAATAGTGACCACTTTAATGTCGAGTTGCTAATAGGCTAATCTCATTATGGCAAGTTGCTAATAATAGGCCAACTACTTTTTGGTAAAAGCAGTACCAAGCAATCAATGTATTTTAATAGGCTAAAGAAATTCATCTTTTCTGCATACAATAAAATAAGAGTGTAGTCTAAATCCTATCAGAAACTTCATTCCACAATTAATGACATTTCAGTTCTACAGTATCCTCCTCACAGATGACTTTTTAAATTACTCAATTCTAGCAGTTAAAATTATATATCCGATTAATTGGAATGCAGTAACAGTCTAATCATACAGTCTTTCTTTTATTGTTATTCTAAACAATATTTCCTGGTTATATTTTTTTTAAATCTACTTTCTAATATCTTATATGCAGGCTAATCTCTTATTATACATGGATGTTGACTCATAAAAAAGAACACGTAGTCTTGAACAGAGGAGCAACCTGGACCAATGTGCTATTTTCTTTTACATTCCTTTCAAGAATGTCGACTACACTGAGCGCTGGTTTTCCTGGCTCAATGAAAACAACTATGCTTGAGTAGACAAAATAGAGAACAGTTTCGTGATGAAAAGGAAACATTTTAACAAGAAACAGAAAAGTGTTAACAACACATACTTCAATACTCTTTTCAATATTCACTCTCTTACCAAATGAAATTCATATATGTCCCACCATTTTATGTTTGACCCATTCCCAAAATGGTGCGATGTACATGAATTTTGCTTGATAAGAGAAGTTTTGCTAGCACTCCTCTTTTAACAAAAGCATATGAGTGTACATCAGTAAAGATGAGTGCGGCTTTCCTTTTAAGATTCATCCATCTGGAAAAAAATAATGACCTGATTGAGAAGCAACATATAACCCTTTTGCAACTCCAGGATATTTTACCATTCCAATTGGCTGATCAATTGTCACCTGTGAAGAAAAATAATCTTCTAGTTATACAAGCAGTGTCAATAGAAGCAACCGTGCCAAATAATTGGAAAAATAAACTTCTAGTCGTGTGATGGTAAAATAGAAGAGGAGCCTTAGCGCAACAATTAGAGTTGCTTCTCTTCATTCAAAAGGTCAAGTAGCATTGTAACACCGAGTTTCCATATCTGACAGCAAAATATAATTTCAAGAAGTATGAATTTAGAGATCATTAAGAGAAGTTTTTGCAGTTGTCTAATCATTTTTCATTATGAATAGGTGGCAGCATGAAATACACATGCTTGCTTATATCTAATACCATTTCTTCTCTCATAGTTTAATTGGGGATGGAGATGACAGTATATTACCTTATCATTATCAATTATCCCACTCACAAGTGCTCGGTATATCTTTGCAATCTTCCCAAGTTCCGGGTTTGTATCTCTGCATCCACAAACAACAGAATACAATGAGTAAAATGATGTAATCAAGTATAAAATCTAAAACTTCAATTTTAAAACTTAAAAAGAGAGCTTTTCCTATGTTCTATTTACGGTTGTTCTATTCTACTTAGATAAACAATGCAACTGCAAGAGTAGATTAAGTAGATGCAACTAACCGAAAAGATGGTTCTTTCCTAACCTTTTTCCTCCTATGCGAGATGTTCCATCAGCAAAATAAGATGCAAGATGAGCCCTGGCTAGTTTTGTCTTTGCACATAATAAAATTCCTGTCATGCAATCAATCAATCAATCATAAAAGCATTAGAAAGTGCCATGGTCTAGTTTGTTATTTATACATCAGAATTTTAGAAGGGTGTCAAAAGAAAAGGTTTTACTCATAGTATAATAACATCTCTGGTAGTGATGCTGATAACTATGAAAATATCACTGATTTACTACCACTTTTAAGTTAAACAATCAACTATGAAAATAGTGATTGCAAGGGGCTTTAAACTTTTCACAGGCACAGCCTACAATAGTTTTACATTATATTAAAATAAAACTACTTTCCTCTCATAGAATTCAGAAACTCACCTCAATCACACATGTGCCAATTTCAAAGCAAATTAAGCAATAAATATAATACATCATTTTCACATTTCAACAGAAATATTCAATATAACCTGAAGTTCCCCTCCCTAGGCGATGTACTGGAACAGGGTGAGGCTTTTGGTGTGCTTCAAAGGTACATTTATTGTTGGTTTCCCATTGAAGTTGTGTTAAAACTGTTCTTTGCTGAAAGAGACCTCCAGGCAGAACTTGCAGGCCAGAAGGCTTATTTAGAGCAATCTGAATTCGTAATCAACATCACAATTAGGAAAACAAATATTGAAGACATTCTAATTGTTCAGTACATGAAGTAGTTAACATTTCCTTTATTTGACCATCAGATGTAACTCTTTTTGTTCTTATATTTGAGACCGGAAGGAGTAATCAATACTCATGTTAAAGAATCACTTAAAGCACTGAATCAGAATACTAAAAATGTATAAATCTAGCCAAGAGACAACTCTCTACCTATGTTTCCCTCCTTCTCATGACCCAAAATTTTAAGTTTAATCAAAGAATGGTATAATTACATTAATTCATCAGTAACATTCCAAAGGAATGAAATTAGTTTCCAAGTTTCAATTCAATAAAACTGACCAGAGAAACACAGTTATAGAAATCAATTTGTGAGACAGACATAATGGTATAATTACATGTACTAAAACTTACAATGTCATCATCTTCATACAAGACTTGAATGGTGTGAGGCGCATCAGGCTCCTTCCACGGAAGTCTATGATAGACAAGCTTCGAGCCGACTCTAGTATGAAGAAGTAATGAAACATGATATGATGGAATACAAAACACCTTTCATTATAATAAAGAATGAAATATTTTCAATAAAAGAACCTGAGGAGTGTGTTTGGATCAGTAACAACTATTGCATCAACTGTTATCTATAGAAAATGACACATCATTAATCATAAAATTGTACTAAATTTCTATTTCATATTATGTAGTCAAAAGTATAACTAACTAGTTAATGATCAAACCTGGTCACTTTTTATACGCTGCAACCAACTGTTACAAAAAATCAATATAAATAAAAGAAGAAAATTTTGAATTTTTATGATAAATAAAAGAAAAGGGTATATGGGATTGGGTTATTACCCTTGTAAGGGAGCTGAACTTTTGTACTTGGTGGAGTAAAACTCAATTAGTGTTAAACCTGAAATTGAACCAAAATCAAATCAAATTCAAATATCAACAAAAAAGAAGAAGAGAGGGGGGTTTGGTGAACAAACCAGCATCGGAGGGTCGAACGACGTCGTTGTAGGAAAGGCCGTCGTTCAATTCCGGCCAAGGAACTCCGATTTTCTTCTGCTTCGACATTCAATCCCAACTTCTATATCATAAACATGATTATTTACTTTATTAAAACAATAATCAAAATTTACGTCCTATGCTAAATGCTTAAACTCTATTAACCAATTGATTTAACTCGAACTTCAGTTCAAAAATATGGGTTTGGTAGAATCCGATTTTGAATAATTTCTTAGCTGTATTTTACTTATTTCAAATTATTAGGCCCTGTTCCCCTAAAAAAGGGGGTTAAGGAAAAAATGCTTAAATATATTTATTTTCCATCTAAATATTAAGACGTTTTTTGGATGAATTTGGTTTATAATTTTTTTTTAATATTTTCAAAGTTTTTTTACAGGTAAAACATTTTAAATTTATTATTTTTCTTCATAGAAAAGTATTTGAAAGATTTAAAAGTTAAATAAAGTTTAGTCAAAATTTAAAAGCAATATTATTTCTTATGACAAAATATTTCACAAATGAAAAATGGTAAGAAATTATAGTCAACAATATATTAAATGAAAAGAATTGATTTTAAATGTGTCATGTCACGAGCGATGAATTAATGCTATTTTTTGTGATACACAACATTTTTCAAAATTTAAATGATTTAATAGAATGTAAAATTTCAAAATTTTATTTTCTATCTAAATATTTGGAATTTATTATGAATTAATTAAATAATTTGATAAAATTTAAAAGATTAGGTAGAATGTAAAACTAGGTTCTAGAGGGGAGAACTCAAGACTTTATTTTGAGTGAAATTTGATGTTTTGAATCTTTTAATTGATGAGTTAAATTGAATTTCTTTTTATGGAAACCAATTCATATAATTTAAGAAGTTATAACACAAGCCATACAAATAAGAGAAAAATAGAAGATTTGATGATTAGCATAAGAAGTGATTACCCTGGCTAGAGAATAAGCAACTCATTCGTATATCTCCTGAAAAAACTTTAACAAGAAGTTGAAACTACTATAAAGGAAAGTTCTACAATGATCAATGATAACACCAAATTCTGAGAAATGAACGAATATTTTGTTTAGAACTTAGAGACTCCACAACTTCCAAATAATCCACTTAAAATAAAATATATAACATTTGTAATATCAAGAACTTGAACTCATATCAAAGCAAGTAGAAGACCCGAAGCTTCACCCTCCCTTACGAAAAGAAGAGGCTTTGACCCAACTAGAAAAAACCATAAAAAATTGACCCTTGTCATATCTCAAACAACAACCAAAACTTGCAACTCCTAGACCATAGTGAAATGCAGCTTCCACATTACATTTGAACAACCCAAGAGGGGGCTTAACCCATCTAATCCCAACTGCTTCATTAACTACATGTCTCTCACCATGCCACACACCATTATCATTGGCTGCTACCCAATCATTCAACAGTGTTTGACTTTGTGCTCTATTAGTAATAATAACATGAGATTCAATTTTGTTATCCCACTCCCACACCTTAGATTTAACTTAAAAGTACTTTTTATAACTCTCTAGTCTTATCTCTCCATATATCAAAGTTAAGCTGAAAGATATATAATTGTTCTAACAAAAATTTGAACTCGGTACTTCTAAGGAATTCGACAATCAACCTCATTAACCACTCAATCTCAACCACATGATCAACTTAAAAAGACGTAAAACAGAAAACAATAATTATTTTGACTGTAAATTAACACCACAAGAATGTGAGATAAACTGTATTTGAATCATAATAACCACACACACACAAAAAACAGCATTGCAAAACGTCCACATTCACATTCTTTCTCTTTGCCAGTGAAGAATAGTATAAGCGTTGAAAATGAAGTAATGAATCATCATTCAAATAAAGCCAATAAATACAATACTAGTTTTGTATTGGCATTTTATTTACTTATTACTTATGTTTCAGCATTACTTGAGCATAAAACAAAAAGTAAAATAGAAAAATCTAAATAAGAAAACATTTTGCCAACGGAGGCATTCAGTGTGAAAGGGAAAAACCGAAAAAGGAGTAACAAATTACACACTCAGAGTACAGAGACAATTACACTGCAGAACACACAATAACAAATTCACCATCAGCAAAATACATCAGTTGATGAAGTTGCTGTCAGCTGAAGGGAAGCTGCATTCCATTTCATAGCATCATCACCACAGTGCCTGTCTTTAGATTTAACCACAGGTAACTGGACCGAACCAACATCGGAAGTTTCTATTGCAGACAACTTTTTTGCAGCAATTGCCTTCAGCCTGTATCTCTCAGCTCTTGAGCCGATAACTTGGCCCAACACCGATGCTGCAATGGTAAATGCCATGGCTGATTTAGGCATTAAGACAGACTTCCTAAGCATTGCTATGAATGGAACAGCGGCATGGACAGCAGCAAACCATGATGGTGAAAATTTCTCGGTATGTTCTCGCCATATACCCAAGGGAACATTAGCTGCCATCCCCATCATCCCTATCACAAGAACTTTTGTAGGCAAGGACTGAGGGCGTAGATTCTTTGCAAATGCGGTGCGTGCTATAGCCGCCCGGGCCTCAACTATTACCTGTGGACACTTGTATTTCATACCGGCAGGTGGCTGAATAACCTTCGCTACAAGTGGAAGGACATTACTAACAGCACGATATGACTTTGCAATTGGGCAGTTTCCATCTTGCAGCCAGTCATTGCCTGCCTCATGCTTTGAACTATCCTGAACATCGGTTAAATACACACGTCAGGGACACTGAAAAAGTAAAGCAAATCATAACTGAAAGTTGAACTATCTTAAAATGTATACCTGTGAAGAAGGTTCTTTTTTTGATGACTTGGATTTTTTATTCTGGTTTTTCCACTTCTCAGAAAATGCGTCAAAACCGAAAGGCCCGAATCCAAATGATGATAGACTAATAGTTGCTGCCTTTGCAGCCAAAGGGTTGAATTGGGATTTTGGATGTTCAGGGTTCACTTTCTCTACACGGTGAAAGGATCTCTCAGATAAAGGAACTACACCATCACTCCCATGGAAAAGCCTAAATGCCAAATCAAAATTGGGACCATCTTCAAAAATTGGACCTTTAGCTGCACGTACCTGTGTAAGAGATATTTTGTAAGTATATCAGTTTCAATTTGAAATTAATAGCAGAACAAGTAAATGTTGTGATTGTAGCATAATGTCATAGCAAGATAGCACCATGTATTACGGATGATTTCATATTATAAGAATATATAACTTATAAGTTACCAGCACATGGTGATAAAGAAACACACAAGGTGAAATGAGAATTATGTCAGCCAAAAGGGAAACTTACAGGCATAGGAAAAGCCAAAGGTGAAACAAATGAGAAATTAGTCGGTTCATTGATGTTCCTCAAGAACGGACACCTAAGGATAGAGTCCTCATTTAGGTCTCTAGTAAAAAAGTCCATTCTTCCTCTTCAAATCTAACAGACCAACAAAAGGGGAAATCATAAATAAGAAATGCATCATAGAATTGGAATTAATTGTAAGAGACATAACCTAATAGAGGGTTCAGTGAGTTCAATTTTCAGAATTTTGACAAACAAAAGTAAATGAAAACCTTAAGACTATAAAAGACCAAGTTTCTGAAATTCGGCTTGCAATGAAAACCAAACACACACACACACACACACCAGGATTCAATACCAAATGGCTAATACTGAACCCAAATGATAAAATAGAGCAACATTAAAATAAAAAATCTCTAATTTTTCCAGTTCAGACTTCAACCTTGAATCCTACTAACCCTCTTTCTCCATCCCAAGGGATGAGGTAGGAGTTGTAATTGAATCAAATCAACAAGACTAGCATTCAAATATCAATTAGTGACTACAGATTTAAGCAAGTTGAACATTTCCACTTCCCAAATTGCACAATTCACATCACTAGATGTTCTAAAACATATAATCTTTTGCATCTCCAAAAGTCAACTCAAGAACAAATACAAATGAATTTTCCACCAAAACCCATTATAAAACAATTTAACCACGATCAAACCCAATTTACAAATTCAACCATAAGTTCAAAACAGATGGAAAAATCGAAACTTTTCAACAATAGTATCTAAAATCCCAAAACAAAAAACACACAGAAAGAGAAAGCAAAAACCAATTTATCACAGGAAAAAAATAGGGTTGGGAAAATCACCCAAATGAAAAATGAAAAAATTGATCCAAATTGCTTCACCGTAGAAACAGATAATAAATCAATGAGCTTTAAGAAAATAATAACGAAATATTTAAATGAAAAATAAAAGAGCAGATAGGTACCTTTGGGGGATAGCAAGGGGCACACGCCAATGAATATATCTAGAGAGATAAAGTGAGGAGAGAGAAAGGGAAGAATTAAAGCAAAGAATGGGATGGAGAAGGTGGTTAGGTGAAAGAGATGCTAACAGCTGCAATGCAAAAAACAAGATTTTTTTTTCTCTTTCTCTTCTCCAAAAATTAATTAATGTGGATAGTGGTTATTGAAATTTGGTGTTTTATTTTATCTTTGAAGAGTAAAGAGAGAAAGAAAGAGAAAAAAAAAATAAAGTTATGAAAGTCAATTATGGCTGTGACATGCACACGCCAAAGTAGACACAACCAAAGTTGAATGAGAATGTGCTAGGCACGGTATTTCTGTTTACAAATTATTATTCATATTTTTTTAATTAAAAGATTAGGTCAAATTCTAGTTCTACTAATATTAAACAGTATATTTTTTAAAATATACTTATCATATTGTATAAAATTATTGAAGAATGTGTGTTTATATATGTATATTAATATTAATATTGTGAATATTGTTTTATAATATGGTTTGATGTGGTCAATGGGGTTGGTTTGTAATTGGTTTAGTTGTTGTGTTGGTTGCTGTGCATGCTTTTATTATTATTATCGAACTTTGAATTTTATTATTATTATCAAACTTTGAAGAGATTCCCTTTACTTTATGACTTTTACTTCATATGTGTCATCGTGAATGTCAATTTTTTTTAATTAAAAAATGTCTATTTTTTTCCTCTTCATTTCACGTGTAATAAAAAATAATAATAAACACTTATTAATATTTGTTATAAAAAAAATTTAATAATTGTTTCTTACTATCGTAAAAAATCAAATACTATATTTTAAAAATGATATATATATAATATTATATACTATAATTAGAAAAAATAATAATTAGTTTTATATTAGAAATTGAAAATAATATTTATTTTAAAATAACACTCATTATAAAAGGTAAGTTTATTACCCATGCTTTGGAAATGGTATACATAATATTATATAATACAATGTAAGAAACAATAAATCTTATATTGAAAACTAAAAAATATTTTTATTTTTTAAATTTACTTTTTTTTTCTTTCTAAGATGACATCCACTGTAAAAGTTAAATTTATTATAGTATACTTTAAGATAAATATTTTATTTCATAAACTATTGCCGTCCTTACCTGATGTTTAAGGGAGATTATTCGAATCAATATACTATTAATTATTTCTTTGTTCATCTCATGAAATGAAAGGTAAACTTATTAACCTAAGGATAAAATATTATAAGAATAGATCGTGGTTTAATTTTTACCATATACTTCAGATATTAATAGATTATTATTATTGATACATCATACTCACTTTTTTTAAAAAACTAATTTTTGACAATTTGCCCTTTCTTATAAGGAAAGGAAAAACAACGTGCCTCTCATACTTACATTCCAATGCATAAGTCTTTTGATAAAATGACATTTATTTGTTTTAGGATTTAGTTTATATATACACTTACTATGTTTACAATCATTTAAATATATTTTTATTTAAGGTTAAATATACAATTATTCTATTTTAAAAGTTGACAATATATGATACGGATATGTAGGACAACGTCCGTTTTCATTTCGTGGAAGTCTCTGACAGAGGAAAGGGCTGTAGGTGATGGCGCGTTTTGCTTCTTATCTAGATAGGGTCGCTGAAATCGTTTCTATTGGGTCGTGCGTGGCAGCTGGTATAGATGATTAAGACCGTCATGATAAAACACCGTAAAAACTTAATTTTCAACTTCAGAAATTTTTCATATTTGTAATTTAATCAATGACATATAAATAATTAATGCATCTAAATTATTCTATATCATGAAATTGTATGTCACGTCATTTAAAATATGTCAAATCGTGATTTTTTTAGTTAAAAAATCTGAATGAGGGACCAAAATTATCGACTATTAAAATAAATGGATCAATTTTGTAAATTGAGAAAATAGAATAATCACAACTGTAATTAAACTATTTATTTATTTACTATATCATAAGAAATTTTTAATTATCCCTAAAAAAAAGTTTTAATTAACAATAATATTATGATACAATAAGATCATAAATATCATTAAATATCAATATAAATATGTTTACAGTTTTTTTAGCTGTTTTTTTTTTTGTCAAAAAGCAAACTCCTTGTTTAAAATTATAGTTTTTTTAAATCTAAGTTTAATTTTTTAAAAAAATTTATATTGTCACATCACATCACATCCATTCATGAATATTATTTTAGATTTAGAGGTAATTATAATAAATGGTCTTCAACGTTGCAGACTCGAAGACATAAATATTCCGGTCACTTTAGTTTCATCAAATTTATAGATATTTTGCCATTTTATAGGGATGTTGTGAACTTATTTACTTCATCATTTTTTGTTTTTTATTTTTGACGAATTTATATTGTTCTGAATCGACTCCTAATTTGAATGAATGAATGTTATTTTTGATGAAAAAAAACTCTAATATTTCAATGAAATATAATTTTTAGTGCACATGGTCCCAGTGAGTTCAATGGAATATTCTCCAAATACCCCCATATATCTCAATAATAATAATAATAATAATAATAATAATAATAATAATAATAATAATAATAATAATAATAATAATAATAATAATAATAATAATAGTAGTATTAGTAAAAAATTGGTGTCATAATAATAAAAGTTATTAATATCTCCTAATTAATAGGTAAATAAAATATGACTGATAATTTATTATAATCTATATATATATATATATATATAATGATATTATCTTTGTCCAACAACAATTGACATACTTGATTATTTCACTGATTATAAAAAATGAGTAAAGTAAAAAAAAATACTACTTTTATTAAACTATTTGACCAAAAATTGATTTATTAGCATTAATGTAAAAAGGTACAATAAAAAAGGTAAGCATGTTATATTAAAAATCAAAATAATTATTCATTTTAAAACAAATATTTTGTACAAATGGGTGAGTAGAACAGAGAAAATAGTATTAAACTTAAAAGTGTGTACAAAAAACGTAAAAGTGATTGTGTGATTCACGTGCTTCTTTGCTCTATCCAATAATTGATGCCCATCGATGATCCTTGCAAATGGATAGCTCGTGGTACTCGATTGCTCCAAGTTTTCCTCTGGACCTTTTTTCTTATCAAATTTCTCATCAGACTATTATTTAATTAAAATTGAGAGGATTTTGGAGAGGAGGGGAGGTTTATGATAAACTTTTCCCTTGTTTGAGAGTCTTCACGAAAGATAAAGGGTTTGGTGATTTTCCAAATAACTTTAAATTCTCCTCTTCCAATGCTTATTTTTTTCAGCTCCCAAAATTGGGAGGTTTAAGCAGCATCCATAAATAAAGAAGAAGTAATTAATGATACAGAAATATCTGAGGTACCATGTAGCACACAAGAATGAAATCAAAGAAATATGAATTCACCCAAATCATGCTACACATTTGACACATTAACTATTAACACCAACGGAAGGAAGCTCGCTGCAATGTTGCTCGCACGCTTGAACCGAATAAAACAACAGGAATCAGTGCATGCGTCGTATCCAAATCCAAATGTATCTATTTCATTGCTTATCAAAACTAAAAGGTGCAATTAACGGGTGCGTTACACATAGGTCAGTTAAAAAAAGAATTGGTACTTGTTGATTCAATAAATCAATGATGACGATCTAAAAAAGAGCTAATAAGGATGAAGGTAAGAAAATTTCAAGTCATGACTTTAGATGCCATTTTCAGAGACTATATTCACGCCTTTCAAGGAAGGCCCTCAACGATAAATCATGCAACAGCTACTTCTAAGTTATCTATAACTGAGAAGTGTTAACAATTACAATCAACTACACTATATAATTTTATATTGGTACTATATGCAAAACCGAAAAACAACCACCCTGATCATATGTCTACTGGTTTTTCTTGAGATCGGATGTGGAAAGGAATGATCTCGGTTTTTTATTGGACTTTCTTGTTTTGTTGACGTCTGGACTGGAACTTCTAATAATGAAAAGGAAAGTCTCCACAAGCATGGCACCCACCAACCCAAGAATTCCTCCAGCAGCATTCTGAAAACATATATAAGAAAGGAAGGAAATATTACAAACAGGAGATGAGAACTCAACTAAACTACTTGACGATAACGGATGATATAGTGATGTGGAAGGGAATGCTACACAATTTATATGGTTTGCAATAATTTGGACAATCTGGTTGTCTCGTGCATAGAGATTAATCTAATCAGAAGGTGTTCAATTCAGTTTCCTTGGATGTGGAAAAGATCATGGTTATCAGTATCATAAGATCCATGCAAGTTGTATCTCCATTCAATACAAAATTGAACTCAATTGATACAAATCTCTAGTGTGTGTCTATTTGGACATGAGTCCTATCTTGAATATTCATTCTAATGAATCACTACTTAAACTTGGTAAATTTTGGCATATAGTTTAATAATATGTTGGATTTTATTTTGTTCTTTGGTGTTTCCCTGAGTAGTTTGTTGGAGTTTGGGAGTTAGCAGGTTGGCTACCTCTTAGGTTGGTTTGTAATTCTGTGGCTTAATTTGGCATCTCTTGTGCCAAATTTAGCTTTTGTCAATACATTTGTTTATCTTATACAAAAATATTAATGTAAAACAGAATTTAGACAATACCATGGCAGGACTGTGATCAAACAAAGCTCTAAATGCTGCATATCCAACAAGATAGCCAGTAAACATTGTAACCAAAACGTGCATACCTGCAAAAATTACAAGAAAAAGAAATCAAATAAAGATGCTTGACAAATATGCAGGCATAGCTTTATGTTCAAACAATTGAAATCATTTAAATTCACACGTGAAGGAAATCTGTTATCCCACAAAGATACCTAACCTAATCATTCAGTACCACCAATATACTAACATGAAGTAAAATGTTTGTAAACAGAAAATATCTCATTACCAGTGCCATGCATGAAGTGTCATATACTCAATGCATGATCATGAACGATGAAAGGCAATAAAATGCAATCCTCTTTTCACATCCAATTACATGATTTTTCTTAGGTTGTTAAGTTCAATTAAGACCTTCATATAAAAATAAATAAACTCTGGTACCATGAAAGCACATAAAATACCCAATAAAACAAAACAACTGACAAACATTTGAATTACAATTCTGCAGCCATTCAAATAACTTTTGAAAACAAAAGCTCTGGACAAACTGCATTATAACGTATCGCATGCTTGATTCAGCAACAAATCTAAGGTACTAAAAAATGAGATCATTGAGCAAAACAAGTTACTCAAGCCAGCAATATTCAAATTAACAAACCAAAGCTTCAAAGGATACTCAAATTATTCATTTTTTTAGTGAAAAGACAAGCTACTAATGAAAGAACTTATTTTTCATTTTACCAATACGTAACTTAACTAATGAACAGACAAAGATCTACAGTCTACACATAAAACTTGATTGATAGGCTAAACCCTCATAATAGATAGAAGTGAACAAGAATTTACCAAATCCTAATTGATCCTTGTATGAAGAGAATGGTTCCTGAACATCTTCCTTTGGTGTAATATCCTTCACAAGCTCCTTATATGCTTTTCTCTCTGCTAAATCTTCCAACTTTTTCAGCCTAGCCCTCAATTCTTCACTCTTCACACCAAAGAATCAACATAACAGTTACTTGCATAGCTCCCCAACAAAAAAAAATTCAAGCAAAGCTTCATAAACATGTATAGCTGAAACATTGGGCTTGTTGGATTGCTTATTTGAATTTATCTACTAGCATAATCCCTTGTGAGACTTTTTGGGAGACCTTATAGAAATAGTTTATGACATGTTTCTAAGTTTTTTACTTTTCATCTTATTATCATAAGATCTCACCCTATATGAAAACAGTTTGACTTTATTTTATCTTTTGTTTTAAAAATCTCATTAGTGCTAGTTTCGCCCTTGTTTTTTCCGGTTACACACAAATAGGCTTCGTGAATTCAGTTCAAGTAACTAATTTGAATGCAACTGAAAAAAAAAAAAACAAGGGTGAAACTAACAAAAGTTTAGAAATTTCTTATACATAAGCACTTAATCCATAAATTTCATATAAATGCTTATGCTATAAGCTCCTAATTAAGCTGTTAATCGGTATGGGACCATAATCTACCAAATATTTTCCACATCGAATCAATCTAGTTATATATCAAGAACAAATTTTGAAACCATATAAAACAAAATCTGAAAAAGTATTTCAATGTATGAGAATTATGAAAAACTAAAAAAAGAGTAATGATAATGATAACAAGTAAGGAAACGAAAGTAGGGTTTGACCTTTTCTCTGGGTTTAGGACTGGAGAAGACGAAGCGGGTACCCGATAAGAGACGGGTCAAATCGGGTCTGGTGGATGGATGAGAGGCGATCCAGACAGCACGAAGTGACTCGTACGGTAGCTCGGATTGGATGAGTAGATCGGAGGATGTTTGTCGGAGTTGGGGGGAGAGGGTGGCGTCGTTGGAGGCTCCGGAAAGGAATACCCGAACGGAGTTTGTAGTTGATATCACCAACCCGACCCGACTTGAGCTATTATCAGTAGAAGACATATTGGTGGTTTCAGACACCGTTCATGCGCCAGAGCATGTAACACTCTTTTCTAGTTTCTTTTATTTTATTTTATTTATATAACTCTTTTCTGATTTCTAATTTTCAATTAATTCAACTCCTTCTTATGAAAAATATCGAAGCCACCTCTGTTAATATTTTGCAATTTAAAATGAAAATAAATATAATCAATAATTGGCCTCAAGTTTAACAAGTTTCAATAAAAAAGAATATAAAAACCAAAAATCATTATGTATATTAGTGTCAAAGAATGAGTTATCTTATAGTAGTTTTATTGTTGAGTGTGATTTGGGTTTATATTGGAAGTTTGGAGATTGGCACATAGGCTGCTATATAATTTGCAACATTTAGAGAGAACTGTGAGAAGGTAATGTAATGTAAACTAGATAGCGGTTTTCTGAGATACTGCGTTCTTGTATGCTCGCACAACCATTGCAATCACGAAACCACAATTAGGGTCTTCTAATAACAAAAATTGTACTGGATTAAATCACATTAATAGTTGGATTCAATTTTTGAAAATTATTTTCGAATCAAGTTCAGTGCGGTTTTGAACCAATTTGAAACTAGTTTATAAATATAAATCAGTTTAATATTTTGAACAAGTTTTAACTTAAAATCGATTTCGAACCAGTTTTTCGGAAAAAGAATTTTAAAATTCTTTTAACAAAAAAATTTCAATTTTTTTAAGAAAAATACATATAAAAAAATTTTCGATAAAATAATTTTTCGAGATAAAAAGTTTTGAAAAAATAATTTCAAAATTCTTTTGACAAAATTTTTTTGAGAAAAATAAATATAAAAAAATTTTGATTATTTTTCAAAAAAAATCAAAAAATTTTCAAAACAAAAATGTTTTCTAAAAAATTTTGCAAGAAAAAATGATTTTTTTTATATTTTTTCAAAAAAAAATAAATTCAAAATATTTTAAGAAAAAGAATCTTGATTGAGTTTAAAAAAGTTTTTAAATTGTTAAACTAATTTTTAAATTAATTTGGTTAACTGATTTATTTAAATTGTTTGATTTTTTTGATGCCGTATAATCTAATGTATTTTAAATTGTTTAATTTTTTTGATGCCGTATAATCTAATGTATCAATACGGTCCAATTAACCATATATTTTGCACACCTCTGACCACAATGCTAAGACAACCATTTATCTTTTTCAAAATAAGTAAAAATACTTGGTAAAAGGTGAAAATGAACTTCAAGGTTTATGGTTGCCTGGTCATAATTGCTTGTAAAATTTATTATTTTGGCACTATATACTCATTTTTTATTTTGAAAAAGCTATCAATCATATATACATTTTTTGCATTAGAGTATGTTTCATTTTTAGTTGAGAGCTGTCAAATAATTCGTTCAAAAAATACAACTAAAAACCTTCAGTTGAGGCTGATTGTAGATTGAGCCTTGTGACTTTAAAATAAATAAACGAGAGATACAAAAGCAATAAAAAATAGGTTCTACTATCCGCATTAAAGTGAAATCTTCAAACAAGATACATGGCATTAAAAAATATAGCAAAAGAGTCTCACAATTATGTAATAATTATGTAATTGCATGCAAGTTCCCTAAAAAACCAAGGCATGCCACTATGCCAGATATAAACAAGATATTAGAAAGATACATTTCCTTCCTTCCAGAAGTTTTTAGGAACCACCTCTTCTTCATATTGGAACTGAGTTGTTATTATTACTCTTGTTCTCAGATAAACTTTGCTTCCTCTCTGCCTGAAGTGACCGGCATAACGATTCGAGTTTTTCTTTCTGATTTTGTGTTTTCTTCAGTTGTTTCTTCATGCGCTCGCGCTGCTCACACAATGAAAAACAAAATTTCACTGTTAATGTTGACTCATTTTCAGAAATAAGGGACCAAAGTGAGATGTAATATTTTTTAAGGATCAAAAGTGAAAATTACTATATTATGAGAGACGAGAAAAACATATTTATGACTATATAATAGTGCCTAACACACTGCTTTGTTGCCAATTAATCTCATATATTATGGAATAGTAAATGGTCAAGAACAAAACTATTACCTCGTCAACTAACTCTATAAGCGTAATATCAGACTTCTCCGATTTATTCTTCAAGAATTGATTCTCCTTCTCGAGTTCCTTCATTGATTTTGCCCTCTAATTTTAATCACAACGACGGTAGAGGAAGACAACTTTAGAATTGTAATCATCCAGGTAAGATATGATTAAAGCAAATATGATTTGAACAAATCAAATATTTAAGAGAAATTAATCTTACCTTCTCAATCTCTTGTTTAAATGTTTCAAATACATCCTTGCTCTTTGTCAATGCTTCCTGAAATTCAATGCATGTTTAAGAACATACAGTCATAGTAATGTATAAATATCTATAAAAGAAAAAGAAAAAAGTTTACCTCCAAACCAATGTTGCAAATTACAATATACAAACAAGAATTTTATGCAAATAATATACACATTATAGTAAAATAGTCAAATTGTGACATGAAAAAGAGAAGAAAAAAAACACACCTGGAATTGTTGGAATTTCTCTCCATCAGTTGTCAGCTGCAAACGCAAATTCTTCTCGGTTGCCAATAACTGAGATACTTGTTCTGCATATAATTTCATCTGGGACTGTTCCTGAGCCAATTTTTCCTCATGTTGCTTAATTTTTAATTCGGCAATTTGTAGTTCCAATGACTTTTGCTTCAACTGTTGATTGAGACACAATAGTTAAGTAAATCGATATCAAAGTTAATAAATATGACTACCACTAACGTAAGAAAGTAAAATAAATGCCACCTTCTGGGCATATTGCTGCTCAGATAGTTCATATTGCTCAGCAAGCTGCTTTAGATTGTTTCTTAACCTGTATTAAAATCAAGTTGAATTATTATAGGCTCGACATGAAAAAATCATAGGATTGTAAAATAAACAAATACTTCTGTTCCTTTTGTAAAGAATCATTGCATGGTGCAAGAAAATAAATACCCAAGATGAAACCAAAACAGATCCCAACTTTTGAGCTTGGGGAGAGGTGAAACAAACGCAGGCAAAAACAATATTATACAATGTATTATATGATCGTAAAACTAAAGCAGAAATATTTAATACTAAATTTTATATCTTCGTATCTTTTCAGGGTCTTACATGTCGTTCTCCTTTAGCTGAGAGAGACAATCATCCTTTCGTTCTTCAAGCCTCATGCTCACATCCTGTAGCAGAGAGAAGTTTACAATGCCAACCGTCTCAAAGGAAGATAAAAAAACTCAAGTTTCATTTGATGTGAAATAAATATTTAAACATATCATCTGAATTAGAGAATTACTGTTGAAAGGAAGAACCATAACAAGATGTGGTAACTTTGTGGTTGCTTTTTTGCACATTTTAATAAGATAATTGATAAATGATGCCATACCCATGAACCAGATAGAAAAAGATTATTCTTTTAAAGACCCGGGGTACAAAATCATCGATTTTCCATTCTTAATGAAGACATTTAGATTTGGGAGTAAGTATTCAAGGTATATCTGTTAAAATAAGAACCAAGAAATAGAGTTGAAAAGAAATAACTATCTTATTGAATGAATAGAAGAGAGAGAGGGGGGGGGGGTTTCCCCTTCTACAATGTAGCCACTACTCAATAACTCTATTCATTAAATGTTTACAATACTTGATCAAATCACTCTATCCTTTTATGATTCTATCCTCCTATTTATACAAATATTCCTCTAACTAACTTACTACTCTAATTCCCCTTTATTCTATAGCCTAACAGTACATCACTTGCTTTTTTAATAACTTCACTGTATATTTAGAATTCCAGTCATGTTTGTTTCCATCTACGAGGCCCCATTTAGTATGCAATGTTTGTTTCCATCTACGAGGCCCCATTTAGTATGCAATGTTTGTTTCCTCTAACTAACAACCAAACCTTTTCCCACTGGGTGAATTTTGCTATAGGCATAATCAACGTCAAAAAGTCCTATATTACGTCCATCTCCTAGGTACCAAAGGCAGCACCCTTTAAATGAAAAGAATCCATCCCAATAATATATAAAAAATAACAATTATTGTTTGCTCACCCTTATTCTTTGATTTTGATTGATTGCATAGCTCAAAAGTAGCAACGATATATCTTTGGATGACAAGCAGATCAAAGAACACTAGTTTTAAGGCAACACATCCCCTATTCTCTGCTCAAAGATTAAATTTTTATACTGATTCGTTTTTCAATTGATTTTTTATCAGTGTCTCCAGGTAGCATTGTCGTTATCCTTCTCATATGCAAAAGTTCAGCTCATTTTGGTTATTGATGCATCACAATTATTTACACATAAAAATATTGTTTCCATAATCACATATAATTGCATTCTCCACCACAAGTTAAAATGTGGAAGCATACCAAATTTACACTGTTCAAAATACCATATGTTTTAAACTATAGATAATGATCAAACCTTGATTGCATCTTGGAACTTGGCTGACAAGTCCTGCCTTAAGTTTTGTCCCTCAGTTGACACACGTTTACATTCTTCCTGAAAATAATGAAGCATGAATCCTAATTCTTTCATTAACAAAGTCAAATTGTTGTTCTTAAGTAAAATCATAGTGGAGCCCTTTTCTAATGAGATGACATTTTTTATGGAAAGAAAATGAAATATTATTATGAAGAACAGAGGGGATATACGACATGTGCACGAATTAGATATCCTCCAAAACATAACCAGGTAGAAGTCACATTCATGTAATAAAAAAGGAACTTATGATAAAGAGGAGATGCAACATGGAACATGAAAAACTTGAATGCAACAAGACTGCTCAATTTCTCCACATATCAGAAACAACAACTCCCATGTAACAACCATGAGCAGAAACGACAAAAAGTACTATAGCTAGATTAGGAGACAGAGAGACATTCTTGAAGATTAAAGCATTCTGATAACCAGTTAAACAAAATTACACACACTGCACACAATGAAAACAAAAAATTTGAGCCTCGATACCAAAATCTTCATTACAAATCGACAAGAACTTCCCACAGAGGAGGCGCAGACCACGCCAAATAACTACCAAGAATCCCAAAAAGATTGTCCCAGAGGAAAGTAAGTGCCTTAAACGCAAACGTAAGGCCTATAAATTGCTAAAAACTCATTTGATAATAATCCATAGAATAGAAGTATAGCTATTCAGACAAAATAATTGACTTAAGAGAGGGCATTGGACGTCCAAATAGGTTTTTGGAAAAGGAACCTTTTGGATGGTTAGGAAAGTGAATTAGAAACTGAAAAGTTGTGCAAATATGATGCCACAAATATTTGGGAAGTACTGCTTCCATTCCAAATATTTTGTAGTTTTAACATTTCATTTTTATTTCTAAATAATGGATGTTTTAAAAACACCAAGATATAATCTTGTTTTCCAACTATACCCTTAGAATACAATTAAGATGATTTGTGTTTACGAGATTGCTTATCTGGAGTATTTATATTCTATTCAATGAAAAATGAGAATTTGTAGAATAACTAGGGTGGTTTAGTACAAACAAATTTACATGAATTAAATGATTTCTTAATCTGTTTGCAAAAATCTTAAATCACCAAACATATGAAATGGAAAGAGTACAATAAGAGGGGAAAATCAAACTCAAATACTTTGGAAGGATAGGAAATAATGGGATGAAAATAGAAATCAAATTCAATCGAGAGAACTGAAGTATTTTTCTATTTCTAGTTATTAGTATTTTAATATGGCGCGGCCTTTAGTTTATGTGCTTATGTGAGTAGGATGTTAGTTTTGCACTAGAGGTGGTTATAAACTAAACATGAGAAATGACCAGGTGTTCCATTCCGCCACAAGAAAATGCACTTACTGGATCAAAGTTAACCGAATTCTTTTTCATTCAAGAGCCAATGTTAACCTCCTGCCTAATTTTTATTATTTCTCTCAAAGTAAAATTTCTTTATTGGAAGCGAATAAGCTTCAATCAGGCAATATAACTTCCCGGGCATGTTTTAAAAAATCATCAACAGATCTTAACTGCAAATAAGAAAGACAAAATACTCTGTGGTATTCGACATCGAGTAATTCTTATATATTACACAATCAGTTTCAGAGGTAGTGGAGTAACAGAAAAATACCATCAGCATTTTATTTTGACGCTGTAACTCCCTGCATAGTGACTCAAGCTTGTCTCTGACAGCAAGAGCTACAAAAAGAAAGGAAACAGTCAATGAACAAAAATTAGTAAAAGATTAACTGCTGTCAATTATTTAAGATTCCAAAAAATTGTCTCGAAAAATATACCATTTTTCCAAACAGTGTTTCTCAACAAAATAAAAGCTTATCCAACACTCCAACCTAACCCAAACTAATAAAAGAAGGAAAAAAACTTTTTACCATGTTTAAATGGTCATTTAAAAAAATAACTTGTTGATACACTTATATTAGTACAAGAGAGAAATAATAAATATCAGTGTACAGTAACAAATGGTTGATTGATTCCTTTACAGAATTTAAGAATCAAATAGTGTTCCTATTTTCTCTCATCCTCTCAAATACCTTCCTTCACTTTCTCTTGATTTCTCTTATCATAATAAGAAACTTCACAAATGCTTTCCAGGGGAGATTTCAAAACACTTTATTCAAAATCAGAGTATTCATTGCAACATACCTGCATCTCTTTCAGCCAATACTTGTTGGTACTTTAGCGAAAACTCTAAGAGCTCCTTTTCTGATTTAAGTGTACGCTTTGAAACCTTGCGCTTTTCACCAGTTTCCTGAGAAATTTAGAAGTTCAACCATTCAGTCTCTGCTGAATGTAGTCTCATGTAATCATGTATGACATGCCAAAAGATAAAAGATAAAAAATATCTCATACTGACCAAAAGAGATGAAGAGAGGAGGGGGGAAAAATATTATCATAGAAACTAATCTAACCCATTATGAGTCATTATTTTGCCAACTAATTTAAACCCTTAGTGAATCATTATTTTGTCCTCTAACCCTTCCGAATGAATGCACTACTCAATAGTACCTAAACAAACCTTGTGAATCATTATTTCATATTAAACTTGTAAAGACATTACTATAAACAACTCAAGAATTGCCATATCATTCAATACCCTGATGTCTATTCTTTATGAATTCAAAGTTATTATATTTCGACAGAAAACTCCAAAACAATTGTCCATAATCCATATCATCCCCACAAACATAATCTAACAAAGATGTCCAATTAATTTAATTTTTATTACTTAAACAAAAAGAACAGTCTGCTATTTATTTTCCATAACTTTACCAAGCACAAAGAAAACATAGACTCGTTGGTATTGTGACAGTTGATGGTTTGAACTACCAAGAACATGTCTAACCAACCATTCGAAATAAATAAAGGAAATATAAAATGGGAAGCAAAGGAACTCAGAGAGTCCGAGATAAAGGGAGATCAAATCATGCAGGCATGTAGAAGAATAGATATATTTACATTTCCAATGTATGCAGAGTTATATGGGAATTAACATAATTTACTTACTGATTTTTTGTTTTTTGAAGAATCAACCATCCCTGGAGCACATGCATCCTTTAGAGGCAGTGCTTTTGTCTCCGAAGGTTGTTTTGCTGCAACCACAATTGGTAATAGTAACAGAACCATGTCAGATACTAAAGAAAGAAGAACTAGAAGACATCAATAATGCAAGACGGACGTGTGATAGCATGAATTTTTATAAATTTTCAGGCATCTGCAACCAAATATATTAATTAAAGCACATAAATCACTTAACTTTTATGCTCAAGCATACACAGGAACTCATTAATTATGACAGTTAACAGATTCATTACAGTTATTTAGATGCCGTTAGGCATGGGATAAAAGACCACTCATATAAGAATGTAAAGAGATCCCGTTCCTCTTTCCAACAGAATTGTTCTTCAAATCATGCACATTCAATTTGCTTCAGGAAGGGAAAGATTTATAAGAAAGTGGTTTCTTGTTTGATATATAGAGTTAGACAAAATGGATAATTCAGAGAGAGAGAAGGATTGGCCATTAGACCAACAGAAAATTTGGGCCTCATAACAAAAGGGATACCTAATTCCACACAATATGGAGACTGTTTGAACTAAAATACTATACACAAAGAAGGCATTCATGTTTTTTAAGACATATCTAGCAAAATAGACATACACACATCAGTAAGGACGGCCCCCGATTTTGAGAGTCGTGTATGAAATAAACAAACATGACAAGAAACACCTTATCAGAAACCACAGGCATTCTTCAGGAAAAGGCCCTACTTCTAAAAAATTTCATGAGGAAGAAAATAAACAAAGAAAGAATAAAATTTTGCATTGGTCGTAGCACATTGAACTTGCAGGATACATAATCTAAATAGCAACAAAAAAAATAATTTTCTCTATAGGTAACATCAATATGTTGCTCATGCAATTCCATTATATTATAAAATAAATAGAAAGTAGTTACTAGGTACAAATTCTACAAAAAGGGGCATTGAGGGTTAGGATAATTACATTTATCTGAACTTTGGCATTCTCCTTGCGGTTGCTCTTTTACCTCACAACATCTGGATAGTAGAGACTCAGAAACAGAACTAGCTGGTGGAGACGTAATATGCGTACCTTCGGTATGTTGCATACAGCTATTAGAAGGAACGTCCACTGAGCAGTCTGAGGGGTTAAAAGTACATGCTTCAGATAAGGAAACACGGGATGATTTTAGTTCACTAATTTTTGCTTACCGTGATTGTTTTGAAGCTCCTTTTCTCCCAACATGTTTGATGATTCATTAGAAAGATGGCGATTTAAGGAACCATCCTCCTTGTAATCACTGAGGGGCTTCTCTTGTTCAGGAGTTGGAGTTGCAGGTGCAACAAGTTCTGCAGTTCCTTCAACAAATCCATCTGGCAATGAATCAACTTCAGGAAGCTGGTTTGCATCTGGATTCTGCATTTTGCCTACATCTCAAAAATCACTTCTTAGAACTATTTGACTACAATTTAAACACTCACTTTATTACATAAAAAAATTCAGGAACACAAGTAAATCACAGTCACAACATCTTATTTCAATATTTAAAAAAACATATATTTTGCATCACTGCTTTTGTATTCTTTCTTGTTATCATAAGCTAAGATGTTATCATGTAAAAGAAAAAACACCTAAATTATATTCAAACTTCATTAAGGGTTTTGAAAACATTATTTCTATAAATCTTCAAAACAACAAGTATATGATGAGAATTACGTGACAACAGAGTTACAACTACGGTCATAAATCATAATATCTCTACAATGGGAGTTAATTTTTTACACACACAACACAACCTAGACACCAAAAAAAAAAAAAAAAAAGCAAGAGATATATTGAGTACATCTATTAACAGAACCAGTAAACAAAAGTTTAAACGAACTATAAAATATATATTTTTTAAAATATATTTATATTGTATCGGGCATATGAATAATTATCACCAACTTCCCTCCCTGACACCAAACAAAACATGCTAAATCGTTGTGCCCAACAAGTGAATAATTGAAGAAACCGAACGAGCTCACAGCAAATAGCTTATGTGCAAAAATCGGTGATCTGGGTGATTAAAAATTAAAGTAAAAATGATTTCTTTAAAAGAAAAAATGGGAAAATCAGAGAGAATACCTAACGGGAGGAAGAAAATGTAAGTGAGAATAATACTAGTACTAGATTTGAACGAAAGAAAAATGTGTTGTCGCTTATAAGAGTTAATAAAGGAAAAATGAGGAGAAGATCCAATAGTGAATGTGTTAGTGGAATTGAATTTCATTACCTTATGTTTCTTCTTTGTATAAAGTTGTCTAGGTATGACTGTCAAGAACTGAAGCAACCCTTTTCTTTGTTTAAAAAATAAACAAGAGTTCAAAGGAGACGCACAAAATTTGTCGAAAAATAAAAACAAAAATGCACACTAATTAGGGAATCACCATTATCAAAATTGAATAAACAATTTGAAGTACATTGATATTTGAATGTATCAAAAATTTATTAATATATCTTTTGTTGGTAATTTAGTTATCAAAATTAGAAGTCAAATAATTTAAAATTGAATATCATTAATCAATTAAATTCCTTGGCTATACCATCGTCCTAAATTTTAATTATTATTTTAATTATCATTAATCAATTAAGAACATCTATAATGAAGTTTTCTTAATAAGTATTGTGTAAATATGTACTCTTATTGTGAACTCAAAAATATGAATGTTTATAGATAATGGTGACTAAAAAAACACTATCTCTTTGCACCTTTTTGTAGGTCTCATTAGTAAAAATAAATGAACATTACAGAAATATAATGATATAGAGTTATTGATCCAACTCAATTAGTAATCTTTTTTCAAGTGTTGTGTTGGAGAGAAGAGTGTTTATTAAACATTATGAAAAAAACAAAATTATAAATAAGTGATGTTTTATTTTAAGTATCCAAAGTAGAGAATTTCATTGTGAATGATCTAAGTCCATTGCTAATCTAATAGAATTGTAAATGCTAAATTGTAATGTTATTTAGGATATGAACACAAGAAGCATGTTTTCAAAAATTAGTGTAGAACTTTTTTTTTTTTTTGTGGTACAATATAGTGGAATGTCTATTCATCTAAGATAGGGTAGTTTAGTCGCCCAAATTGCGAATACTACTATGTGAGATGTTGTCGAGAGGCTGAAACATATGGTAGGAGAAATGTGTTGGACAATGTTTACTTTCAATCTAAACAAAGTATTTGTACCGGTAGTTGTGTTTGTGTTGTTGTACATATGTTTATGTGAAGTTTATTATTCTAATATTTGAACATTTTATATGCTTTGGGTCTTTTATTTGGGCCTAATGTAGCATTTGACATTTTAACATGGCTGCATTGAGAAGATAAAGGCAAGAAATCTCAAATTCTGATGGTTGTGGCATGTGGTAATACAAAAGAGAAAATGGAGAACATATATGGAGCTAATAAGTGAGTGGTTATTTCATTTTACAAAAGGGTAAACAAGTATTAATATTCAAAAAATAAGATTAAAAGTTATAAGCTATAAATTTACAAATTATAAGCTAGTAATAGAAATTTATTTATCATACACGTCTATTTTATCAAACAAACAAACTTATAAGCTTTTCTATTAAACTCTAAGCTAATTTATTGGTATTAAAAAGCCCATTGTTGTTCTCTAGATTCAGGCTTAACAAGTTGGGAGAGTACTAAATGGAGGAGTAATTTTGTTGGGTAGGTTAATTAATTAGTACGAAATTCTTTGACTAGAAAAAGATAAACAAAGATAAGCACGTTACAACTTTGATTTAAGGGTTGGTATCGAAAAAAAAAAAAAAATCTTGCAAACATGTTAAAGGAATCATTTACATTTTTTTATAATTAAAACAATTTCCAAACTAAAATTTTTATTTTTACTCTTTACACACTTGATAGTATTTGTTGTATATTACACGTAAACATGTGCGATCACAGGAAGAAAGTTAATTGTGTGATATGATATTAGAATGATATGCTAATTCCAACCCTATTAATAATTAGTCTGCATTGTTATGGCACATGTTACTGCATTTGTTATTTGAATGAAAAAAGTGCATTGCACCTATTATGGCTTGTTTAGGCGACAATGTAGCATGCTTGACGTTTCCAAACAGCAAAAACTAACCTTCAAATGAGAGAACAAGTATAACATTTGATCTACTAATCCAAGCGTTACGCAGGCTTACTTTCACGATCAGCCATCATGCCGAAAAATTAACATGCAGATAAATGCACCAGCAACAACTTAAAACTTAAACCATGAAAAATTAACATGCAGATAAATGCACCAGCAACAACTTAAAACTTAAACCATAAAACATAAAATTAAAATATAAGCATGGGGTTGATATTCCAAACCCAAATCAGCAGTCCAGCTGCTTACAAAATAGGATCATTCTCACAGAAACACAATAATAAAAGCATAAACATCAAGTAGCCATGCCACCGTCGATCTAGAACCCAGTTCTGAGAACAAAAGCTGCGAGACGACGGTGCAGACTTAAACAAAATAACTAAATGACAAATAAAAGTACTAAGAACATTATTGTAGTCACGCCAACAGACCACCCTAGATGGATGATCCTGCACGGTTCACTTCTTCTTTGCCTTAGCTCCTCCACTAGGTTCCTTCTTCTCCACACTCTTGATGACTCCCACAGCCACAGTTTGACGCATGTCTCTGACAGCAAAACGCCCAAGAGGAGGATACTCAGCAAAAGTCTCAACCACCATGGGCTTGGTTGGAACCATCTTCACAAGACCAGCATCGCCATTCTTCAGAAATTTCGGCTCCTTCTCAATCTCCTTACCAGAACGCCTGTCAATCTTGGTAATAAGCTCAGCAAACTTGACAGCGATGTGGGAGGTATGGCAGTCAAGAACAGGGGCATAACCATTACCAATCTGGCCAGGGTGATTCATGATGATAACTTGGGATGTAAAGTTAGCAGCCTCCTTGGCAGGGTCATCCTTGGAGTTTGAGGCAACATAACCACGCTTGAGATCCTTGACAGCAACATTCTTAACATTAAATCCAACATTGTCACCAGGAAGGGCCTCAGCGAGAGCTTCATGATGCATCTCAACAGACTTGACTTCAGTAGACAGTCCAGTGGGTGCAAAAGTCACGACAAATCCAGGTTTCAAGACACCAGTCTCGACACGTCCCACAGGCACAGTTCCAATTCCTCCAATCTTGTAGACATCCTGAAGTGGTAATCGGAGGGGCTTGTCTGATGGCCTCTTGGGCTCATTGATTTGGTCAAGGGCCTCAAGAAGGGTTGGACCCTTGTACCAGTCGAGGTTTGTAGAGCGCTCAATCATGTTATCTCCCTCAAAACCAGAGATGGGAACAAATGGAATTTTTTCTGGGTTGTAGCCAACCTTCTTCAAATAGGATGAAACTTCCTTCACAATTTCATCATACCTAGCCTTGGAGTACTTGGGAGTAGTGGCATCCATCTGTTCAAGATAGCAAACAATGTCAATTAGTACTTACATAACTTGTTTAAAAATAAAACCAACAAAAACAGCTTCAAAAAGGGGCTAAAAGCCTAAAAATTCAAATACCTTGTTACAGCAGCAGATCATCTGCTTCACACCAAGAGTGAAAGCAAGGAGAGCATGTTCACGGGTCTGTCCATCCTTGGAAATACCAGCTTCAAAACCACCAGTAGTGGAATCAATGATAAGAACAGCACAATCAGCTTGGGATGTTCCAGTAATCATGTTCTTAATGAAATCCCTGTGTCCGGGGGCATCAATGACAGTGCAGTAGTACTTGGTTGTTTCAAACTTCCAGAGAGCAATGTCAATTGTGATACCTCTTTCACGCTCAGCCTTGAGCTTGTCAAGAACCCAGGCATACTTGAATGAACGCTTGTTCATCTCAGCAGCTTCCTTCTCAAACCTCTCAATGACACGCTTGTCAATACCTCCGAGCTTGTAGATCAAGTGACCAGTGGTGGTTGACTTCCCAGAGTCGACATGGCCAATGACAACAATGTTGATGTGAACCTTCTCTTTACCCATTAATCCTGAAGCTTAAAATCACAAAATTTCTGCAATTTGAACACACAAAGTAAGAAAACAATACATAAGTAAAATAGATATCAGTCTTAAATCAACATTCTGACAAATCAAAACGCACATATCCATGTCAGCTATACAATAAAATATTAAAACAGCAAGACAGGGCATGTTTCAGCAGATTAAGCAGACACAAAATAAATGCAAGTATATGATTGAAAAATAACATCTTTATCATATATTTATACATGGAGGTATGGATTTGCACTATATGTCTAATATGTATCAAGTATATCACAACAGAAAACTCTCGGTGATTCCAAAAATTGATAGCATCAGAATACATATGTTTAATCCAAAGGAAAAAGAAAACTACTATCAATACAACAAAGACAAAATAAAGGCACGACTCAAGTCATCAATATAATACCAAAAGAGGAAAACGCCGTGTGTTTCAGAATAACAAGCAAACGCAGTATGATCCGAATATCGCATGTGTATGTCAATTATTTTTTATATTCATCACGCATCATAACACAAAACCAACAATGAAAAGATGGATACTCAAACATCGTTGCATTCAAAAACATAAACATTATCTCAACATCTGGATTCATAATTTCGATTTAACAGACATATAGCTTTCAGCGATAATCAAATCGAAAAACAAAATCAGAAATAGAAACAAAAACAAACCAAAATCAAACGATCCTTTGTAATCAGATCATATGTGAAAACGAAACAGTGCTAAAAAAACTATGAATTGATGAAAAGAAAAGCGATAATAGAGGAGGAAATCGGAGAGAGATCCACCTTGAACGAGAAAGCTGTTGAAACCCTGAATGCAAGGAAGAGAATAAGTGTACTATGAACAGAATAAAGGGTTCGAAAGGTTTATAAAGCGGTGAATTCCTAATTTCAAATCAAATATTTTAATATTGACCAAACAAATAGCAAATCTGTTTAAATTTTTTTTTTTTTTTTTGAGATACTCAAATCTTCCGGCATTCAGTCCATTTATTCAAATTAAAATACTAAATAATTAATTATAATTAATAATCTATAGCTTTTTTTTGGTAAAAATAACTATATCTCTGTTTATTTGGTAAAAAAAGTATATCTATTTTATACATTACTATATATAATATATACTATATACTTTAATAAATATATATATATATTAATAAAGAGGTCACACAGTTGTAATGTCTCAATTATAAAATATTAATATTATTAAATTAAATGTATTTATTTAAATTTAAATATGGGATTTAGTAATTGTGTGTATTAGTAGATAGGTTTTGTCATGTTGTCTAAATAACAAAAAATAAATAAAAGGGTCTCAAAATAAAATTAAAAAAATCACTTAAGAAGAAAATATTGTGAATAAAAGGGAAATTTAATTTGATTCATTATTTAAAATAATTTATTTACAATTTTGGCATTATCATTTCAATTACTTATAAATCCTACTAATTTCCCGTAACGCTAATTTGCAAAATCTTAATTTCTGATATTTCTTGTGCCAACAAATAAAAAAAAGTGTGCATTACTTATTTATTGTCGACCAACCATGCTCAACTACCCATTGAAGACTTGCATTTAATGCTTAATCATTTTTAATGTATGCTCGACTTGATTAACGTCATAAACAATACATGATGATGGTTGCTTGTTCAATAAATCATCTAATGCATATTTTCAACCTCTTCTAACATAAATACATATAGTATTGGATATTAGCATTGGGAATGGAAGAATGTGGAGCCCAAGGTTCTATATCATGGAGATAAGTCTTATAATATTGGTAGTATAAGGTATAAAAGTGAAAGAAAATATACTGTATATTTGATTTTACAATGTGATTGACAAAATTACGCTGAGTCAACATAGTTTTAATAAAAAAATATTTTATGTAGTTTTAGCAAAATTGCGACAATTAATTCTGATTTTGTCAATCTTATTGTAAAATTAAATGTACACGTGTCTTTTAATAAAATTATTACATGTATATTTATTTTGTTTCCAATGTTCAAATGCATCTATTTTGTGTATTAATGGAATGCACGAGGAGTATACTCATAACTCTGGAGAAAATGTACGACAAAACACAAGATGTTTTATACAATTATAACCTTTTACAATTAAAATTGCATATTTCTAAAGATTATCATATACTTCCACTCTCTTCAAAACTCACCACTATTCATCTCATCTTCAATATTTCCTTCCTTGTCTGATGGTGTACACACATAAGATTAGTATGGTAGATATTCATTTTTTTGTTGAAGTTGTTAAATTAATTATTTAATTAATCAATTATGAATTCACAATAATTAACTATTATAAAACCATTATTAATTAAATTGTCATTTGATAATCATACTTAAAAATCAAACGTTTATATTGAACAAATGGCGTGAAGTCGTTGTTTATATTTTTGGATTTGAAATGAATCTTAATGTTTCAATATGAAGATTCTCTTAACTAAGTTGATAATACTTCAAATTGTTGTGGGGGATTCACTTGTTTTGTATCACGATCAAAAACCGTGAAGGTTCGTCTTTTTGTGGTTTGCATCGAGCAAAGTCGAACTAGGTCGTGTCACGGATCATTAAAAGTTTTCTCATGATTGAAATTGTTTCTAATGAAGATTCACATAATATTTAGTTGTTGATACATTAAAAACTTTAACCTTGTTCCTTGAAAATAGAAAAACGTACGGTGTAACTGGGTTAAGCTTAGAATCCATATGTGTTTCTTTTGCTCTCACATTTATCAAGAGTAGTGCTTGTGTCAATAGGCTAGCCGCTTCTGGTATTTCTATCCAATATTTTATTTGTAGATTTTAATTCATTCTTTCATATGCGACGATATTTTTAGAAATATAAGTCATCTTCCTAATTTTTTATTTTCTTAATGCGCATGGGTTTTGATCTTGTCTCTCCTGCTTTGTTTCTTTTACTTTTATTTAATAATATTAGACAGGTACTTTGTTAACATGGATCAATGGTGTGATCATAATTGGAATTACTCCCTTTCTAATGTTGTTTGTTTTTTTATTAAAAAAATATTTTATCTTGATTTTATTATCATTTTTATGTTTGAATTTGTTATCTTGTTTTTTCAAATATTAATATTTTGAACTCAAATAATTTAATTTAATGGCAAAAAGACAAGTATTGGATTTGGTAAGTTGCAAATTTAATTTCAGCTTGTGTCATTAGAGGGAGACAAATGTAAGTGTTTAATGAGCCATAAGATCTCCCATACCTTGAATTGTAGCACCATTCCTTCACTCTAATTTTTATTTATAAAAAAATAATATTTTGTTTCAATTTTTTTTAATTAATGAAAGGAAATGCTTTTTTTACTTATCATGTTTATTTCTGACCTAATTTTCACTACAGGATAATATTTACTCAAGAAATATTTGTCACGGTGGCTCTAAGAATGAGAGTGGATTTACACCAATTTTATAAAGTAAAATTATTTATTATTAAAATAATATTTATAGTCATTAAACATGTTTTGAACAATTCCACATAATCAATGATGTAAATTTATTCTATAAATTAGGATGATCTTATTCAGTACTTTGTAACTACTTTTTTGTGGGGACACTGATAAATAAGATAAATTTCTCATAAATATTTAGGACATTAAGAATCGTGCCCTCTTTCATATGGAATATGATATAACACCATAATTTTTTACTTGAATAATTTATTACTGATCAGATTAAGAAATATTCCAAAAATGAATATAAAGTCAAAAAGTAAAACTATAAAGTCAAAAATGAATATTCCAAGTTCAATTCTAAAGTGGTCCAAGGCCAAAGAAAAGATACACGAGAGTTTGCTGTACTTGATTGGGGACCATAGAGGCAAAAGCTTCACAAACCCCTCAATTATTCACACAACACATAGACTCCCTTAACTTCATTCACCAAAATACTCATTCTGTTACGACAAAATATAAAGAACTAAATGTTATACCTAAATAAAATAAATAATTTGTAACATTTTTTTCTTCGAAATTTATTGTATAACTCACAATTACGTAAATATGTTCAAACACAAATAATTTTACATTTAATTCACTTTTAATGAAAATCAAATTTACTAACTTATTTTATTTAATATCAAATTTATCACCATAGAATCAAACACACTCATACATAGCCGAAATCAATTTAACACCTATAAAATAAATCTAAACATGCACCCGTCTTTTCTTAATGTTTGAAAACACGATATTGCTTGGAAGATGTCTCGTAAGTACAATTCAACTAATAGTTACAAGGACATCGATTTACAAAAATTTGGATTCCACTTAAAGTGTGTGATTTTGACCATTAACTATTTGACAAAAAAAATATAATGTTGAACATCGGTTGGCCCACATCACCATGAACGGGTTTCTGTAACCACAGTTTGGCAAGGCACCACACTAGGACTCGACATTGAGAAGCTCACTTGTAGTTTAGCTTTAGAAAATCACAATGAAAAAACTAAAGCAAATTCACACACAATTTATTTATTAATACAATGTTTGTTCTCGCAGTAGGGTATTCCTAAATGTGCGTCTAAAAAGAAACTACAACATGAAACTTCCTAATATTGTGCTGGAAATAATATTGGAAAACGAAATTAACAAAGTAGACGCAAAACCAAACGAATGCTAAATAGACTTATGCCAAACTCATGCTATCACCACACAAATAACAATTATTGAAAGAAAAAAAAAAGAAAAAAGTAAAACTTAGACGTAGTTCCTACCTACCTACACTCAAAATAAAACAATATTAATAAACAAAAGTATAAATACAATAAGTGGTTCCTTAACTTAATTTCAGTTAACGTTTTATTTTTATTTTTTTTCTTTCCGATTTAGTCATTTATTTTAATTTTAAGTGACAATTGGATAAATGTCAACAATATTATCTTTCTTTTTACAAAAATTCAAAAAATTCATCAAAATTTTCAAACAAAACCCGTAAAATTAATCATCATCTTCAATATAATGCAAATTTCATCAAATTCATAACTTAAATCTTCAAATAAACTCATATTTTCATTCTTTATTTGATGTTGTTGGAGATGAAAATAGGAGTTTATTTGAATATTTAAGTTATGAAATTGATGAAATTTGCATTATATTAAAGATAATAATAAATTTTATGGGTTTTGTTTGAAAATTTTGATGAACTTTTTAAATTTTTGTAAAAAGAAAAGAATAACATTATTGACATTTTAAAATATAAAAGACCAAATTGTCACTTAAAATTAAAATAAAGGACTAAATCGGAAAAAAAAATTAAAGGACTAAAACGTTAACTGAAATTAAGTTAAGGGACCACGAGTGGTATTTAGTCAAAAATATAATGATATATTGTTATTGATGCGACTCATTTAGTAAATTTTTTTTAAGCGTTGTGTTGGAGAGAAGAGTGTTTATTAAGCATTGTGTAAATATGCACTCCTATTGTAGACTCAAAAATATGAATGCTTACCGAGAATGGTAACTAAAGAAACACTATCTCTTTTCACCTTTTTGTGGATCCCATTCAACAAATTATAGTAAAAATAAATGAACATTAAAGAAATATAATGATATAGAGTTATTGATCCAACTCAATTAGTAATTTTTTTAAGTGTTGTGTTGGAGAGAGATTGCTTATTAATCACTATGAATAAAAAAAAATTATAAAATAAAAGCACCAAAAATAGAGAATTTCATTGTGGATGATCTAAGTTCATCACTCATCTAATAGAATGGTAAATGCTAAATTGTAATGTTGTTTAGGATATGATCACAAGAAGCATGTTTCTAATAATTAGTCTAAAACTTTTTTTTTTTGGGTACAATACAGTGTAGAACGTCTATTCATTTCTATTTTTGGTTTAAATTGATTGATAGATTGATCAAATTAATTGTTGATCTTCAATTTAAAAGATGGATTTAATTCAATGATGTATGTCCTCTGTATTCATGAAACGGTGACTATAGTTCTTTTAAAAAATATATATCATTCAAATAATATAGATAAATAATTGTCTAGATAGGGTAGTTTAGTCACCCAAATTGCGAATACTACTATGTGAGATGTTGTCTAATTGGTGTCTCTTGAGTTTAACAGTGAGAGGTTGAAACAAATAGTAGGAGAAATGTGTTGGACAATGTTTACTTTCGATCTAAACAAAGTATTTGTACTAGTAGTTGTGTTTGTGCTGATGTACATATAGTTATGTGAAGTTTATTATTCTAATATTTGAACATTTTATATGCTTTGGGTCTTTTATTTGGGCCTACCCACAATGTAGCATTTGACATTTTAACATGGCTGCACTGAGAACATAAAGGCAAGAAATCTCAAATTCTGATGGTTGTGGAATGTGGTAATACAATAGAGAAAATGGAGAACATATATGGAACTAATAAGTGAGTAGTTATTTCATTTTATAAAAGACAAAAGGGTAAACAAGTATTATATATTCAAAAACTAAGATAAAAAATGAAAAAAGTTATAAGCTATAAATTTACAAATTACAAGCTAGTAATAAAAACGTGTTTATCATAGTCGTCTATTTTATCAAACAAATTTATAAGTTTTTCTATTAAACTCTAAGCTAATTTATTGGTATTAAAAAGCTTATTGTTCTCTAGATTCAGGCTTAACAAGTTGGGAGAGTACTAAATGGAGGAGTAATTATGTTGGGTATGTGTAGTGTAGATGTTCAACGGCGTGGAGCTTTGTCCTTTTGTTATTTTATTAATTAATTAATACGAAATTTTTTGACTAGAAAAAGATAACTACTTTGCAACTTTGATATAAGGGTTGGTATCGGAAAAATAATAATAATAATCTTGCCAACATGTTAAAGGAATTTGAAAGTATTTTTTTTTTTCTTTAAAAGAATAATTTTCACATTTTTTTATAATTAAAACAATTTCTAAAATATTTTTTTTATTTTTACTCTTTAAACATCTGTTAAAATTTATTGTATACTACACATAAACCTGATAGGCTGTGTGTTATCACGGGGAGAGTTAGATGTCTGATATGATATTAGAATGAGATTGAAAATAAAATGACATGTTTGTATAACTCAATAATTATATATCAATTGTATAAATACAATTTTTGACAAAATTTGAATAATATTTACCCTACTTGTCTTAAGACTATGTTAGATTATAAAATAAAAAATATATATTAGAAACGATTTGATTATTAAAATAAAATAAAAAAATCATAACGTAGCATAGTATATGGTTAGAGAAATAACTTATTAGAGGATATTATAGAAAAAGTCTATAGAAATTTCATTTTGAAGTAGAACACTCCTATAACAAACAAAAAAATAGTTGTATATGTAAACATGCAACCCTATTAAAATTGTTAATTCATCATATAAACCACCTGAAAAAGAATGTAATTTAAAAAATAACAAAACTTTTAAGAGGAATATTCTTGAAATAAAAACAATAATAAATTACCACTAAAACTCTTATTGCGAAATCTTAGAAAATATAATATAAATATACGATGCGGGGCATGTGCTACACACCGTATACATAATATGCATTTAGTGAGAACTTTTGTTTTTATTCTTAGGAATTTTGCAAACCTATCATTTAATTCATGTTATCTCAGAGCCAAAATTTTCAATGATTAAATTTATGTACAGTATGAGTTCAACATTTTTTCAAAGATGAGAGCACTTTTTCAAAGTAAGTGGGAGCCATTCACTTGAATGACTTACCAAAAAGGCTTGCAAGTTAAGTTGCAGGTTTCATTGTTCAATGGATACAGTAAAAGAGCCTAGAACCTTGGACCCCTGCATTGCGCAGCTTTCCAATATTTAGATGCTAATTCCAACCCAATTTTTAGTCTGCATTGTTATCATGTTATGGCACATGTTATTATTGCATTTGTTATTTGTATGAAAAAACTGCGTTGCACCTATTATGAGAGAACAAGTAAAAACTAATCTACAAATGAGAGAACAAGTACACCATATGATCTACTAATCCAAGCGTTAGGCAGGCTTACTTTCACGATCTGCCATCATGCCGAAAAATTAACATGCAGATAAATGCACCAGCAACAACTTAAAACTTAAAACATAAAACATAAAATTGGGTCCAGCTGCTTACAAAATAGGATCGTTCTCACAGAAACACAATAATAAAAGCATAAACATCAAGTAGCCATGCCACCGTCGATCTAGAACCCAGTTCTGAGAAAAAAAGCTGCGAGAGGACGGTGCAGACTTAAACAAAATAACTAAATGACACATAAAAGTACTAAGAACATTATTGTAGTCACGCCAACAGTGTGGATGATCCTGCACGGTTCACTTCTTCTTTGCCTTAGCTCCTCCACTAGGTTCCTTCTTCTCCACACTCTTGATGACTCCCACAGCCACAGTTTGACGCATGTCTCTGACAGCAAAACGCCCAAGAGGAGGATACTCAGCAAAAGTCTCAACCACCATGGGCTTGGTTGGAATCATCTTCACAAGACCAGCATCGCCATTCTTCAGAAATTTCGGCTCCTTCTCAATCTCCTTACCAGAACGCCTGTCAATCTTGGTAATAAGCTCAGCAAACTTGACAGCGATGTGGGAGGTATGGCAGTCAAGAACAGGGGCATAACCATTACCAATCTGGCCAGGGTGATTCATGATGATAACTTGGGATGTAAAGTTAGCAGCCTCCTTGGCAGGGTCATCCTTGGAGTTTGAGGCAACATAACCACGCTTGAGATCCTTGACAGCAACATTCTTAACATTAAATCCAACATTGTCACCAGGAAGGGCCTCGGCGAGAGCTTCATGATGCATCTCAACAGACTTGACTTCAGTAGACAGTCCAGTGGGTGCAAAAGTCACGACAAATCCAGGTTTCAAGACACCAGTCTCGACACGTCCCACAGGGACAGTTCCAATTCCTCCAATCTTGTAGACATCCTGAAGTGGTAATCGGAGGGGCTTGTCTGATGGCCTCTTGGGCTCATTGATTTGGTCAAGGGCCTCAAGAAGGGTTGGACCCTTGTACCAGTCGAGGTTTGTAGAGCGCTCGATCATGTTATCTCCCTCAAAACCAGAGATAGGAACAAATGGAATTTAGTCTGGGTTGTAGCCAACCTTCTTCAAATAGGATGAAACTTCCTTCACAATTTCATCATACCTAGCCTTGGAGTACTTGGGAGTAGTGGCATCCATCTGTTCAAGATAGCAAACAATGTCAATTAGTACTTATATAACTTGTTTAAAAATAAAACCAACAAAAACAGCTTCAAAAAGGGGATAAAAGCCTAAAAATTCAAATACCTTGTTACAGCAGCAGATCATCTGCTTCACACCAAGAGTGAAAGCAAGGAGAGCATGTTCACGGGTCTGTCCATCCTTGGAAATACCAGCTTCAAAACCACCAGTAGTGGAATCAATGATAAGAACAGCACAATCAGCTTGGGATGTTCCAGTAATCATGTTCTTAATGAAATCCCTGTGTCCGGGGGCATCAATGACAGTGCAGTAGTACTTGGTTGTTTCAAACTTCCAGAGAGCAATGTCAATTGTGATACCTCTTTCACGCTCAGCCTTGAGCTTGTCAAGAACCCAGGCATACTTGAATGAACGCTTGTTCATCTCAGCAGCTTCCTTCTCAAACCTCTCAATGACACGCTTGTCAATACCTCCGAGCTTGTAGATCAAGTGACCAGTGGTGGTTGACTTCCCAGAGTCGACATGGCCAATGACAACAATGTTGATGTGAACCTTCTCTTTACCCATTAATCCTGAAGCTTAAAATCACAAGATTTCTGCAATTTGAACGCACACAGTAAGAAAACAATACATAATACATAAGTAAAATAAACATCAGTCTTAAATCAACATTCTGACAAATCAAAATGCACATCAATGTCAGCTATACAATAAAATACTAAAACAGCAAGACAGGGCATGTTTCAGCAGATTAAGCAGACACAAAATAAATGCAAGTATATGATGGAAAAATAACATCTTTATCATATAGTTATACATGGAGATATGGATTTGCACTATATGTCTAATATGTATCAAGTATATCACAACAGAAAACTCTCGGTGATTCCAAAAATTGATAGCATCAGAATACATATGTTTAATCCAAAGGAAAAAAACACTACTATCAATACAACAAAGACAAAATAAAGGCACGACTCAAGTCATCAATAAAATACCAAAAGGGGAAAACGCGGTGTGTTTCATAATAACAAGCAAACGCGGTACGACCCGAATATCACATGTGCATGTCGATTATTTTTTATATTCATCACGCATCACAACACAAAACCAACAATGAAAAGATGAATACTCAAAATCGTTGCATTCAAAAACATAAACATTATCTCAACATCTGGATTCAGAATTTCGATTTAACAGACATATAGCTTTCAGCGATAATCAAATCGAAAAACAAAAGCAGAAATAGAAACAAAAACAAACCAAAATCAAACGATCCTTCGTAGTCAGATCATATGTGAAAACTAAACAGTGCCAAAAAAACTATGAATTGATGAAAAGAAAAGCGATAATAGAGGAGGAAATCGGAGAGAGATCCACCTTGAACGAGAAAGCTGTTGAAACCCTGAACGCAAGGAAGAGAATAAGTGTACTATGAATAGAATAAAGGGTTCGAAGGGTTATAAAGCGGTGAATTCCTAATTTCAAATCAAATATTTTAATATTGACCAAAAAGATATCAAATGTTTTTTAAAATATATATATACTTTTTTTTTTTTGAGAAACTCAAATCTTCCGAGAATCAGTCCACTTATTCAAATTAAAATTAAAAATATTAATTAATTAATTATCATTAACAATCTAAAGCTATTTTTTTGGTAAAAATAACTATATCTGTTTATTTGATAAAAAAAGTTATAATGTCTCAATTGCAAAATTTTGATATTGTTAAATTATACACTTTAGTTAAATTGTATAGATAAACTGTAGATAGTATTTACTCATTTTGTCAACATAACAACAAATAAATAAAAGGGTCACACAAAAGAATTACCCAAAAAATTATTGTGAATAAAAGGGAAACTAAATTTGATTCATTATTTAAAATAATTTATTTATAATTTTCACATTATAACCCTGATTTGCAAAACCTTAATTTCTAATTTTTTTTGCGCCAAAAAAAAAAAGTGTGCATCACTTACTTAATATTGAGCAACCATGCTCAATTATCTATTGAAGACTTGCATTTAAAGCTTAATCAATGGATGCTCGACATGATTAATGTCATAAATAACAAATGACGATTGCACGTCCAACAAATCAACTAATGCATATTTTCAAGTTCTTTTAACATAAATACATATAGTGTTGGGGAATGGAAGTATATGGTGGACAATATATCATTTTGTCTTATAATATTGAGAGTATAAGTCTTATAATATTGATAGTATAACACACAAAAGTGAAAGTAAATTTAGTGTATATTTAATTTTACAATGTGATTGACAAAATTACACTAAGTCAACATAGTATTACCAACAATAAAAAAATTATTTTATGTAGCTTTAACAAATGTGCACGTATCTTTTGACGAAGTTATTGAATGTATATTTCTTTTGTTTCCAATGTTCAAATGCATTTTGGAAAAGATGTATGCCCTTATTTTTATTTTTTGTTTGTATCAATGTAATGCATGAAAAGTAGACTCATAACTCTTGAGAAAATGTACAGGCAAAACACAAATTTTTTGAGACAATTATACTCTTTTACAAATGAAATTTCATATCTCTAAAGATTTTCACATACTTCCACTCTATCCAAAACTCACCACTTTTTATCTCATCTTCAATATTTCCTTCCTTGTTTGAAGGTGTACACACACAAGGTTGGTATGGTAGATATTCATTTTTTGTTGAAGTTGTTAGATTAATTATTTGATTAATGAATTATGAATTGACAATAATCGATTATTATAAAATTATTATTAGTTAAATTGTGATTTGAAATGAACCTTAATATTTCAATATGAAAATTCTGAGTTTATAATACTTCAAATTATTGTGTAGGAATTCACTTGTTTTGTATCACAATCAAAACCCGTGAATATTCGTCCTTTCGTGGTTTGCATCGAACAATATCAAACTAGGTCGTGTCGCAGATCATTAAAACATTTATCACGATTGAAATTGTTTCTAATGAAGATTCACATAATATTTAGTTCACATAATATATGGTCTAATTGTGTCAAAGTAGTGCTTCCTCATATGTGTTTCTTTTGCTCTCACATTTGTCGAAAGCAGTGCTTGCGTCAATAGGGTATCTTTTGGTATTTCTATATAATATTTTGTTTGTGGATTTTAATTCCTCATTTCATATGTGAGGAAATTTTTATAAATATGAGACAGCTTCTTAATTTTTTATTTTCTTAATGCGCATGGTGTTAGATCTCATCTCTCATACTTTGTTTCTTTTACTTTTATTTAAAAATATTTGAGTGGTACTTTGTTAACACAAATCAACGGTGTGAACTTAATTGAAATGGTCCCCTTTTCAATAATGTTTGTTTTTTATTTTATTTTATTAAAACAATATTTATCTTTATTTTATTATCATTTTTATGTTTGAATTTGTTATTTTATTTTGTGTGTGTTCCTCAATTATTCACACGACACACGTACACTCGCCTCACTTCATTTACCCAAATACTCATACTCTCTTACGACAAAATATAAAGAAATAAATATTACAACTAAATAAAATAAATGATTTGTAACATAATTTTTTCTAAATTTATTGTATAACTTACAATTATGTAAATGTATTTAAACACAAATTCCTTTACATTCAACTCATTTTTAATAAAAATCAAATTTATTTGATTATTTCATTTAATATCAATTTTATCACTATAGAATCAAACACACTCAAACATAACCGAAATCAATTTAACACCTATAAAATGAATCTAAACATCACCCGTCTTTTCTTAATGTTTGAAAACACGATATTGTGCTCGTAAGTACAATTCAATTGGTAGCTACAAAGAAATCAATATACATAAGTTTGAGTTTAAACTCGAGTTTCTCCATTTCTTCACACTTAAATGTGTAAGTTTAGTCATTAAATTATTCGACAAAATTAAAAAAAAGTATAATGTTGAATATTGGTTGGTCTACATCCCCATGAACAAATTTTTGTAATCATAGTTTGGCGAGGCACCACACTAAGACTCGACATTGAGAAGCTCACTTGTAGTTTAGATTTAGTAAATCACAATGAAAAAACTAAAGCAAATTCACACACAATTTATTTACTAATGCACTGTTTGTTTTCGTAGGATATTCCTAAACGTGCATTTAAACAGAAGTTACAAAATGAAACTTCATAATATTACGTTGGAAATAATATTGGAAAGCGAAATTAACAAAGTAGACTCAAAACTAAACGAAGGCTAAATAGGGTTATGCCAAACTCATACTATCACCATATAAATAACAATTATTAAAATAAAAAAAAAGTAAAACTTAGACGTAGTTCTTACCTATTGACTATTGTTGATACTATTCTACACTCAATAAAACAATACTAATAAACAAAATCAAGAGGTGCATAGAAAAAAAATGTTTGATTGTACATGTGATTCCTGCATAAAAAAAAGTATTTTTTTACGCTGCTTTCAATATTTTTAAATATAAAAAAATACATATTAGATTGATTTTTTTTCCCACCAAATAATATTTTCAAATATACAAAAATATATGTTGAAATTGACCGATTCGAATGTGCAAAATACAATTTTAGATTAATCAATCTAGATAAAATTTAAATTTTTTTGAGAAGAATTGAGATGAGAAAGAACTTTCTTAAAAGAAAATATAAGATTTGAATTTTCTAAAGTGTTGTCCGAATTTGAACGAGCCAAATTTGTCAACATAAATAAGATCAAAACCTAAATTTGCAACTTAATCCAAATACTCCTCTATATTAATGCCGGTAAATTCAATATTTTTTATATTGTTACAAGCAATTATTAATTTTATTTTATTTTATTGTTACTATCTGAATCCATGACCGAAGCAATAAATGTAGAGATTTACATAAATTTTAACACGAGACATTTTCATGCCTATCATAATATTTAAATAAAATTATTAAAAAAAATTGGACACTTTTAGAATATAACGTTAATTTTATTAGTATTATATATATTTTTCAATTGATTATAAAATCAATTAATTTAACGTTAATTTTAGATAAAATGTATTTGTTTTATTTTGAAATTATTAGAATCTAAGATCATTTTATGAAGTAAATTTTTTTTAATTTTTTAGACCTCTTTGTTAAGTAAAAAAAATTGTAAGTCTATTGTGAGTTTATATTCCAGTTTCATGTTTTAGTAAAATCTCCAAAATTTATTTAGGTTCCATATTTTCGTAAGAACTCCAAAATTTATTTAGACTAACTAATCCTACCATATATTTAAGAATATAAAGAAGAATTCACTAAAACAACTAGCTTAGTGATCTTATATTTGAACCGATCCATCTGAATCGACTATTTTTTAAATACAAAAGGCATCAAATATAATCAAACCTTACTTCTCTAAACTATTTTACTTGTGGTAGTTTATATTCATCTAGACTTTATACGGTAAAAATTTAAATATATATGGGATCTTTTAGTTTATACTTTTCACTTAAGGATGAATTTTTTTATGAAGTCGCATCCGCGGATGCGACCATCTATAAAGTTTTGAATTTTTTATTTTTAATTTTAATAATTGAATAATTGTTAATTAAATAAAAAATAATAATAATAAAAATATTTTATTAAAAAAAATTATATTAATAAAATCAAATAAAATATATTAAATTGAATTGGAAGAAAAAAATGCGGGTGAGTAAATGTATTAAAATAAATAACATACTATATTATTTTAATAACTTTATCCTATTTTGTAGATAAATTTATATTATTTTAACAACTTCATCCTATTTTGCAGATAAACTAGCAACTTAATTCTACTTGTTAACAACTTCCTCCTATTTTTTCGGTCGATTTAATGTATTTTGTTTGATTTTATCAATATAATTTATTTTTTTTATTATTATTTTTTATTTATTAGATCCCGAGAAAAATAGGAGGAAGTTGTTAACGAAATAAATTAAGTTGTTAATTTATATGCAAAATAGGAGAGAATTGTTAAAATAATATAGTAAGTTATTTGTTTTGACACATCTATTCAACCGTATTAATTTGACGTATTTTTTTCTTGGATTTAATGTATTTTGTTTGATTTTATTAATATAATTTACTTTTTTATTATTATTATTTTTTATTTATTAGATCAGGAGAAAAATAGGAGGGAGATGTTAACAAAATAAAATTAAGTTGCTCATTTATATGTATTTTTTTCTTCAATTCAATGTATTTTGTTTGATTTTATTAATATAATTTATTTTTTATAATTATTTTTATTTATTAGATCCGGAGGAAAAATAGGAGGAACTTGTTAACAAAATAGAATTAAATTGTTAATTTATCTGCAAAATAGGATGGAGTTGTTAAAATAATATATAGGAGGAGTTGTTAAAATAATATATAAGAGTGAGTTGTTAAAATAATATAGCACGTTATTTGTTTTAAGACATGCATTCTTTTTCTTTAATTTAATATATTTTGTTTGATTTTATTAATATAATTTTGTTTTTTTAAATATTTTTATTATTTTTTGTTTATTTAATTAACAATTATTCAATTATTAACATAAAAATAAAAAAAATTAAAACTTTATAGATAGTCGCATTCCCGAGATCCGACCTCCTACTGTATCGAAAAATTTCATCTGTCAGGTGGTCGCAGGTGGAAATACGACCTAAAAGTTAAAATATTTTAGTATATATTTTTGAATGTGGGATATATTAGTTATTTTTTAAAAATAGAAATATATAAATAAAAAATCCTATATATATATATGACCTCAAATCAAATCCAAAGGGCTGGGTATAAATAAGATAATGTGCACTTTTTGCCAATTCAAGCTTAAATGTTTGTATTTGTGATTTCATTTTTCAAAATGCACCGAGTGGTTTACATAGAGCTACTCGGTTTACATAAAGTTCCCTTTCATATATCACTTACCAAAAATCAACTAATAAAACACAATCTCTCGTGAGAAAAAGATCATTCAAATTATTTGACCAAAAAGCATTCTCATAAGGCCATTTGCCAAAGATTGAACACTTTTTTTTTTTAATATTAAAAGTTAAATTTATATTATTTTTTTCTTTGTTAGATTATTTGGTGTTAGAAAATTTTATTTAATATTTTATTTAATTATTATATTTCAATAACGTTATGTAAGTATATATTTTCTCTTATAATTATATTAGCTATTTGTCAACAAGTGATTTAATAGAATTGTGATCATATTGTCTTTAAGCCTTAGCTCAACTGACAAATACTGAAATTGTTAGGTTGATCGTCTTGTTCCGAGTTCGAACTTAGTAAAATTTACTATCTCTTCTAAAAAAAGAGAATTGTGATCATATTAAGTACTTAATCAAGATTTATATTCGTCCTTGATGTTTATAGCATGTTTCTTTGACTATTAAATTTTCGCAATATAGTATATATAGAAAATATGTCTTGTATGATTAATTAGTAAATTAATTCCAATATCTGGTAGTTATCATTCTCAACTTTCATTTTATTTAATATAATTCATTTTTAATAAAAAAAATAAATAAAGAATGAGGCAAATTAGGTATGCTTTTCGGTTTGTTGGATCTCCTTTACTTTTTAAAAAATATTTTCTATTTTAATTTTTAAAAATATGTGTCCATTTTAATTTATCAACAAAGAGTTAAAATACTCTTAAAGTGAATAATTATCTATATTTTTAAAACAATGAAAATACCAAAAATATTATTTTAATTATTTCTGAGAATGCATCATCTATATCTAACATTTCATCTAGTCTTTATTGCAATGGTTATCTGAAGAGTCTTTCACATTCTTATTAACAACTTAATATATATATATATATATATATATATATATATATATATATTATTTTAAAAATAAAATCAAAACATGTTTTGATAAGACAAACAACTCTTAATATCTTACACTCGACCGAAAGTTGAATGTGATTAATTGTTTAAATCCCCTTTGTTTTAAAGCCATAATCAACACCTAATCAACTAAATAAACAACTAATACACAAAAAAAAGCAAAAATAGCACTCTCAAATTGTTTATGAGATCACATTGTTGCTCTTAAGCATGTTTTGCTTAAGCTTTAAATTTGTTAATTCAAGGCCATATAATAAATAAATGATTAAAATACTATATAGTCTTGCAAAGCAAGTCAGAGACGACAAATCAAGTCTTCTGTCCTCACTTGTTAACACAAAATAACAAAAAACAAGTCAATATTGCCAATGTACTAATGTTGAGTATCTTTCTACAAAAAGGAATAAAAGTATAATGCATTATGCATATTTGCTAAACATGCCGGCTCCACAAATATGTCCACTATATCAAATTAAGCTCCTATAGGAGCTGGTGTGGGACATTGGTATTGACTATGAGGCTATGTGACAAACATAAAACTTAGCTCATACATGTGGAAACAAACCAAATAGCCTCCATTAAACAAAATATATTTTACTTTAGAAAATGTACAATTTCATCTAGAAATTATATATAATTACTTTTTCAGCCTTATTATGACCTCACTTTTTAGCCTTTGGCGCCTGCTCTTCTAGATGATATTATACTAGTAATAGTAATACTATACTCCTTCAAATGTTTAATTTGAGTATCTTGTTTTTCTAAATATTTATTCCTATTCATCTAGAAGGCATCGACATCAATAAATTAGTTTAAACTTTTCTATCTCTATATCTCTTATATATATATTGGGAAATTTTGATTAATAGATCATTAACCTTTAGGAAGAAAAAAAAGAAAATATTCTTCACAAATTCCCTCAATGGTGGCTAAAGAATTGTACTTAGAACAACAAGCAAGGAATGAAGAAAACACTTTGCTACAAGATCAATATGATGATGAAGAAGATGAAACTTTATCCCTTTGTGATCTTCCAAATTCAACTCAATGTTGTGATTTCTCCAAAGAAGATGGAAAAAACTCAAAATTAATTTATAACCATGATGATGATGATGATAACTTGTTTGAATTTTTTAGTGAAGAATTCACCACCCCATCAACTCATGACAACATAGTCTTCTGTGGAAAACTCATTCCCTTCAAAGATCATCAAAGTGTTGCTCACAACACACAAAAATGTGATCTTGGTCCAAAAGCAAAGCCTATTATTGGTAGCTTGAAGAGTAAGGAAGGAGAAGCAAGTTTGAATATAAAGAGTTTTGCATGTGACTACACAACAATGGGGGGTAAGGTTTCATTGGTGAGGTGTGCAACAAAATCAAGATGGTTTTTGTTTTTGTTTGGGATGTCATCAAGCTCAAGGATGTCTTCTAAAGAGATGCAACTTAGTGACATTAGAAATAGACAGAGTAGAAGGGAGCCGGCGGCGATGTTTCCGGCACCGGAGAATGGGAAAGAGGTTGTCAAGAGGAAGAAGAATGAGAATAGTAAAGGGATGTGGAAGATGTTGAAGTCAATTTCATTAGTTTTAGGATGTAGTAGTAGTAGTAAACTTGCTAATGATGTAGTCAAGGCTGCTTTTGTGTGAATTGAGGCACATTATGCCTCTTAATTCTTGTGATTTCAATGATTGTTACATTGAGTATGAAATATAAAAAAAATTATTTAAAAAATTGATGTACTTAATCTAAATTTTAAATGAGATGCATCAATTTTTTAAATACATTTTTTAGTCATTTATTTAAGAAATTATTAAAGGATATAGTATTTGTCAAATACATTTTTTGTTTTATTTTAACCTTCTGATTTTCAAATGAATGAGACTTTAATAATCTAAAGTTCGATCGAAAGGTAAATCCAGTCTAATCAATAATTATTTCAGTCAGGATTTGGATTCGAATTCTCCTGAAGATTCATCCTTAAATAATCTAATTTATATAAATATTGATCAAGATATGTTCATAAAATAATTCTATATCTAAATTATAGTGAAGTTGTCCTTGTAATTTGGTTGAATATTGCCGATTTTCATTCAAGCATTGGATTTGGTGTAGTGGACTGGTTTGGATTTGGGAGGTTGTGGGTCTTTTTTGATCTGTTAGGGTGATACTGTCAGCTGCATTCATATTAGAGAAGATTTTCATTGATTAGCAGCAATTTGGTCTACATATATAGTGCACTTATCTATCTATCTATCTACATCAGTTTACTTTTAGGCTTTGCATTTGTAATCTTTTATTTATTCATTGACTTTTTTACTTTGTACTTGCCAAATGTACGGGTAGCTTTTACTACTCAGTACTTACTAGTTCCTAAGTTGAGTGTCACATTCACAGCTTATTAATAAATAACCAAAATGAATCAACAATAATACTAATTTTATTAAATTAAATGATATAATTAAGAAAATTAATATTAAATTAAAGTTTATTGTTTGGTTTTGTTTACTATCTAGGATCATGCACAATAATGATGGTTGGACCTCATGATATCCTTAAAGATTTGAAGTTAATTGTTGGTCGGGATTTCACTATATTGATAAACAAACGGGTGCAGTATTACTCATCTTTGTTTTTCTCAGTTATTAAGATTTATAATATCCTGCATCAGCTGGATTATTTTACTATGAAGCATGTCTTTCCTGAAATTAACCAAGAAGTAGATTCTTTTGCCAAACACAAATTGTTGGTGGATTTTCCTGATAAAGACAAATAATAATAGATTCGCAATAATCTTAAATTTCATATCTAATAGTATGACCAAATTTTATGTAGTTAGGAGTTAGACCATATCATAATTGTAGTCTGCCAGACTATTCTACCATATAGATTTATAGACTATTCTACCAATGAGATTTATAGAGAGCATATTGGTCAATTAAAACCAATTTTATGCTAGTCTTGTACCATGATAAGTTTGTGTTCAACGTTACATTAATAAGTCTTATTATTGAATTAATAGTAGAAAATAAATTCATATATGAATTGGTGTACGACAATTTTATTTGCACATGTCAGACATAGTTCGTTTGACATGTAAGTAATTATTTTTATTCCAAAAAAGTAAGCAACTCTTTTATAATTAAATTATAAACAAAAATAATTAAATTATACATATTAAAAATATTATTTATCACATTAACATATATAATCTCAATAAATTTAAAAGAGAAGTTATTGATTTTTATTTAGATTTTATTATAAAAAATATGAGCTAATTTGGCTTACATTTCATTTTGAAACATAGGCTTCCTCTCATAACCATGGGTTAGTTTTGGAACCCCAAATAATATTGTTTTTCAGAACAAGTAAGTATAATTTATGCATACCTACTCTAAAAATATATATTTAGCTACTTCAAATAAATTTATAAGTAAAAATTAAGAGAAACAAAAAAATCAAAAAATTATCACTTGATTAATATATTTATTTGTATTGTTTTGACACTTTTAATTTCTATTACAATTTCAAATAAAACAATTTTTAACAATAAAAAATATTGGCTCATAAATAAAATTGATGATAATTTTTTTTTTTAAATGTTGATGGTGATGAATTTCTTTAAAAAAAAACAAAACCTAAATAAAATTAAATACCATGAATAAAGTCCAAAAATAATTTCCATGAATGAAAAACTGAAAAGACAGCAAAGAAGGTTGTAATTTTGTTAGATTGTTTTTTGTTTGGGGTACGGTGTTATTAATTAATTTTGATGAAATAACGCTAAAATTAGGGGTACTAACTAGAATCCTTATATGGCCCCACTTATTGTAACAGCCAATCCTTGCTGTAATAACAGTTTCTTTGTTCAACTTTTTTCCCCTTCCCTCCTTTTGTCCTTTCCTTCTCATCTCACAAGGGCACGTACCTTCATTTCCAGAGGTTTCCATTTCTCATTGCAAAGAAAGGTGTTGGAATGTGAAATATAAACACTTCATTTTCGGTCTCTTTATTATGTTCTTTCATCTCTTCTGCTTTTAACTGTGTTTGATGTATTGTTATTATTATTGATTTAAATTTATTTCTTTCTTTTTTTCATCATCAAGATAAAGGAATCGCACATGGGGAGGAAAGGAAGTTGGTTTTCTTCGGTGAAGAAAATTTTCATATCTGATTCTAATTCTAATTCTAAAAAAGATCAGGTTTTAATGACTCATATCTCAAACATTATTGATATTGATTAAAGAAAAATCATAAAAGAGTTTAATTCAACCAATTTGTGTTTTTTCCTTAAAACAGAAACAACATCATAAGTCAAAGTTAGGATGTTTTGGGCATCATCAACATTTTGAGGATGGTGAATGGGAATGTGGAGGAGGAGCACCAATTAGTGTTGTTTCTCATGTTCCATCTCTTCCTCCAAGAAAAGATGTTAAACCAAAAATTCATGAGGCAGAGAATGATCAACAAACCAAACAAGCTTTTTCATTGGTTTTAGCAACCGCTGTTGCAGCCGGAGCCGCCGTTGCTGCTTCTCAGGCTGCTGCAGAGGTAACTCGTCGCACAAGTTCTCCTCGTCGTTACCCTGGTAAAACAAATGAAGAAATTGCTGCTATCAAGATTCAAATCGCATTCCGTGGATACTTGGTATGAATGGACTTGGACTTTCAATCGTATAAAAAATAAACTTTACTTATTTTCTGACCGAATATAGATTAGTCTAGGAGCCCTTTGAGTCGGACACATTTTTCAAATATAAAAAAGTTCAGTATCTCCTAAAAACAAGTGAATAAAACAGATCATTTTCCTCGGAATACTGTGAATGAACCATAATTTTTCATAAGTTTATATGATATCAAGGTTCTCAGTGTAACTGTGATATAACAACTTTGAATTTGAATTTATTTCAAAAGTTTTGTTCATCCTATATGATAGTTTTTGGTTTTGTGATTTTAGGCAAGGAGGTCTTTGCGTGGGTTGAGAGGTTTAGCAAGGTTGAAAGCATTGGTAAAAGGACAATCTGTTCAAAGACAAGCAGCTACCACATTACAATGCATGCAAACTCTTTCAAGATTGCAGTCACAAGTTAGTGCAAGGAAGATCAGATTGTCTGAGGAGAATCAATCTTTTCAACGACAACTTCAGAGGAAACGTGAAAAGGAACTTGATAAGCTACAAGCTGCTGTAAGTACTTTATCAATATTGATTGTTTTTTTTGTTTATGATATCAAGTATTAACCCTCCGGTTCTTGAGAAAAAGGACTATAATAATCCACAGTTCGGTTAATAGATAACTAAAACTGTTCTAATCAAGATTTGAGCTCTAGTACTCTTGATCGGTTCGACATTTCCTGAAGATCATTGACGCCGAACCATTTGGTTTATTAGTTGTTTTTAGAAAATTTGTTTAATTACTTCCTATTGTCCTTCTTAGTTGTGCCTTTTTTTTGTTCATATTATCCTTCAAAACTTAGGAAAATATTAATATGTTAACATCTCTTGTTTGTTTACTGATTTGTTCAGTCTTACTTTTTGAATTTAATAAGGATGTCATGTTGTGTTCTTCTTAAACCAAAGGCTAGGAATAAATGATGAATGTTTGATACTGCTTTTTTAAAATTTGTACTGAAGTGGCAAATACATTTGCAGCCTAATGGAGAAAAATGGGATTATAGTTCACAATCAAAGGAGCAAATCCAAGCAAAGTTGTTGAACAGACAAATTGCTGCTATGAGAAGAGAAAAGGCTTTGGCCTATGCATCAACACATCAGGTACTAACATACCTATTTTTTTTTAGTATTTTTTTAGATTTCAATAAAAATGAAAAAGACAAGTTCTGGATTGAATTTAGTGTCAAATGCACAAAATTGTTCATTTTGGTAAGTAGCCAAAAATCATAAAAATGAAACCTTTTCTTTCTATTTTGATGATATTCTTGGCGTGGTGCTGATGATGATTGTTGCATGCGGCGGTATCAATTTAGTTGGAATATCAATAGTAATTGTGACGCGCCAAATTTGTTTAAAAAAACATGAATAATTTCATATGAATAACCTATAACTTTTATCTAACAGCAAACATGGAGGAACCCAAAATCAGCAAATGCAACATTTATGGATCCAAACAATCCCCATTGGGGATGGAATTGGCTTGACAGATGGATGGCTTCAAGGCCATGGGAAGGACAAAACACAAAAGATCAAAAGAATCATACATCAGCAAAAGGTGCTGCAAGCCATACCATGTCAGTTGGTGAAATCTCCAAATTGTATGCTCTAAGAGATCAAAATCAAAATGGTAACAAAATTCCATCTCCAAACCAAAAACCAAGTAATCCAAATCTAGCTTCAAAGGCCACACCTTCAACACCTACAAAAGCTAAATCAAAAACATCTACAAGTCCAAGAAGAGGTGGTTCTTGGGGTGGTGATATTGACATAAAGACCACATTCAACAAAAACTCTGAAAACAATCGACGACATAGCATTGCAGTGTCTCCGGTGAAAGAAGATGAAAGCCTTGCAAAGTCACCTTCACACACAAAGGCTTCAAATTTCAAATCCAAATTCCAAACTCCATCATTTGGCATGCAGAAAAAAGGAGTTGTTGCTTCTACAAAGAAGCAGCTTTCTCTTCCAGCTTCTCCATCTGGTGCAAGAAGGTATTCTATGGGAATGAGTTCTTCTAATAAGAATATTGCTACTGTCCCTCAAGAGAAAGTCAAAGTGAAAAATGGAGGGAGCAAGTAAATATCACATTAATTGGTATATAATTAAGTTTTTTTTTTATATATATATATAGAATAGAATATCATGGATGAAGAAGAATCAATGAAATTAAAAGGTGCTGATAGTTGTCTATATCAAACTCATTCTTCATATATAAGAAATATTGTTGGTGCCATGGGAAGGAATGTCGACAAAAAAAATTGGTTAATCAAATGATAATTTTATTATTCATACAATTGTCTTCGTGATGAAACACCAAAAGCTTTTTCTTTTGATAATATCTTACTTAACTAGATTTATGACACATTATAATATTTTTTGTTTTGTTTTTGATAACATTGTACTTAACTATATTATTTATATGGAAAAGATTAACATTTATCATTATAAACTGTTTTCATTAGAATAGAAGTTAGATTAGTATAATGTGTATCTACATAAAACCTAATACTAATATATAGTGTCCGATGCATTTTAAATATAATTACTTCAAGTAATCTATGGAAAAATAAAAAATCTAATAAAATATTGTGGGTTGACAAGGAATGAATGGTAGGTATTGGCAAATAATATAACCACTTGGCAATAATCCATCCATTAAAAAACATTGGCAACTCATTATGTCCATACAATTTGCGCTTTTATATTTGTGTAAGCAAGCCTATTCTGTTTTTTCTTTTGTTGTTTTTAGCTAATAATAATAACTAGTAGTTAGTATTATTATACTTCTTTTGATTTTATAATAATAGTTTACTCCGTCATTTGAAAACACACAAGCTGTAGATTAGATGGATAAGATTAATACTATTTGATTAAATTTAATTTAATTGATTGAAGTGGTTAATTAATAATGTAATGAAAAGGATCGTTAATAACAAGAAGGGCAATGACCCTACAGTTACGGCCTCCGGTGTCCCCAATATCCGTCCTACATAGTGCTGCGTCAGCTACTATCTATTCACCATCTATTATCCATAACATAACCCTCCAAAAATTAATTTCTTTAAAACTGTTAAAATCCTTTTTTGGAAATAAATCTATAAACTCCAACAATATAAGTATAACCAAGACATTCCTTTTATATATTTTTCTTTATCAGTTTGTGTCTCTTACTCATAATTTTCTTAAATTAAATATATTACAGTTGAAGTTGTGCTATCTAAGATATTGTATTTTAACAAATCAAATACACTCTACAAATAATGTTACTCAAATTACTCTAAAATTAATATAAATAAGGAGAAATATTATTAACTGTAATAATTATTTTACAATTATATTAAAGAGATATTTAAATTTTTCTTTAAACTAATAAGGTCAAGTTCTTGTCAATATTTTCTTATAATTAATCTTTTAACTTAAATTCATCAACAACTTTCTGTCAATCACTTCATTACCAACTAATCATTTACTAGGAATATATTACAGTACAATTATATTTATATAAAGTATTTTTTACTATATAAATATAGAAAATAAAGTAAATTTTTGGTAACAGTAATATTAAATAGTTAAAAATAAAAAATATATTTTATTGAGACATATTATTTACAGTTTATTTGACTCCCAAAATATATTATTATTATTATTATTATTATGGCAATGCATATTTTTATTTTCTTCCACTCAATAGTATAATTTTAGTGATAGAAATTAGAAAAATAAATTGGCCTTTTTGGTTACTCTCTTTGGAACTCATCGTTCTTCTTCCTCTGCCATACATATCAGTCTTAAACATAAAACTCTGTCCAAAAACCAAAACCACCGCTTCACTCTTTCTTTATCTTTTCCCAATCTTATCCAAATTCTTCCCTTTTGATTTTTTCCTGTCTTTTTTCTCAGTGTTTCTTGCACCGACCAATCATAATCTGTAATTTTTTCTGCATCAAAATGAAGCTAATCTCGAACCAAAATGTTCAATCTTCATCGATTTTGTGCACTCAAAAATAGATTCTTTTTCCATTTTTGAGCTCAGTTCGCTTATCCCTTTCAATCTCATTTTCATAATCTGATACAATCTGTTTTTTTCTTCTTTCTGTTTGCAAATTGTTTGTTGTTTTGTTTCTTACAAGATAGTGAAAAAGACTGCGACTTTTTCAAAGGGTTGATTAAAAATGGTGTCATCTAACGACCCAGTTGAGTCTTTCTTCAATTCCATTCAAGTTATGAAGGAATCGCTGTCACCACTTGAAGTGGGTTTTCGTAAAGCTGCGAAGGATCTTGAGCATTGTTTCGCAGGTGCAAAGAACAAAGGAAATGGTGTTTGTTTGGTTGCTCAAGTGAGAGATGGTGGTGAATTTCAGATCTGTGATGTGAAGAAGAAAAAAGGGTTATCAATGAAGGTTCCTTTTAAGGCTATTTTGGGTATGTTTTCACAGAATTCAGGGAATGGGAATAAAACTCATGTGGTTAAGGAAAATGAAAATGGGTCTTCCTGTACCAATTGCTTGCAATTTTCTGTGACTTGGTCGTTGTTGGTTAATGGGTTTATTCAGTCTTTGCCAATTCCTTTTAAATCTGGGAAAAAGAGGTTTCAGAAAGTGTGTGATGAAGATAATAATAATAATAAGGTTTGTTCATGCATGAAGCAAAGTATTTCATCATGTGAAGTGAAAAATAATGAGTCTAAGGGTCAGTTTGTTAGAACAATTAAGGAAAAAGTTGTGAGGAAAAAAGATGGAAAACATGTTTCAATTGAATGCCTTGTAGGTTTTATCTTTGATCAGTTATCTCATACACTTCAGAGTCTTGATCATGGAATCAATGGATTGCAAGAGAATAATAATAATGATTTTGATTGTGTGAAAACTTCATTGCCACAACCTTGTTCAGCTCCTTTTGGTCATGTGAATGCTTTCACAAGCTTCTTCGAAGGGCACAAAGTTGATGTGAATGGTTTCTTGGGGAATTTGAATTTTGCAAAGGTTGGTGTGCCATCAAGTGCAGCTGGAGAAGAAAGCCTTTCAACAAATGAAGGTGGAGATAATAATAGTAATAGTGTTAATGATGAAACTAAGGAAGAAAGTGTGGGAATTTCGGCACAGAAGGTTGCCTCAAACATATTCAGTATTCCTTTAACGAATGTGGAGCGTCTAAAGACTACGCTTTCGACTGTTTCATTGACAGAGTTGATTGAACTGCTACCACAGCTGGGGAAAACAACGAAAGACCATCCCGATAAGAAGAAGCTATTCTCTGTACAAGATTTCTTTAGATACACAGAGTCCGAAGGTGCGACATCTTATAATTGAATGGGAAAATTGTTAAATTTATATTGCAACTTAGGCTATTGCTTGGTATAACATATAACCCTTGGACTATGGTGGACTTTTATTATTTCAAATTGTGCATTTATTAGTATTCACCTGTACATAGGAATAGAATAAAATATGTAGGTATGCATGGATGTGGAGCTGTTATGTAGTTAAAAGTCAATCAGAAAATAAGATAAGTGTTTGAGAGATGATATTTTGGTATGATGGATGAGTGGTCACACTAGCAAAGATAAGATTAGGAATGAAATCTTTATGGAAAAACAAAGATAGCTTCATTTGTACAGGATGGTCCGGAGTTTGGACATGTGCGAAGAAGACCTATAGAAGCACCTGTAAGAAATGAATTTTGGCTAAGGGATAGTTCATTTGTTAGGTAAACTCACGAAAAACTATAAGTAAAATCTTCGAGTTAAATGGTCCATTTTTAGATAGGATACTATTGCATCATTTGATCAACATGGCCAACCCCGTCTAGTGGGAAGAGACTTTGATAGTCCATTGTTGTTGTATTCATGTATAAGGTATGATCTGTGAGAATACTGATCTAGTGAGCGAGCCTGGAATCAGCAAATATTAAAGAGTATATGTAAATTTTTAAGTATGAATTCCTTGATCCATATGACGACGATATGGGCTATTAGCTTATAGTTTATGTTTAATTGATAGTTAGTGTTGTACACATTTTTCTATTTTGTTGAAGTATATACATGCATGTATTTCTATCATGTCCGTGTAGGACTCAAGAGTTCTGGTGTCTTTTTTTTTTTGCATCTTTTCACATATCATATTTCCATATCTATGATTAGTACTCTATTAATGGCATGTCGCGCATGAGGCTATAATATTTTTGTAAGCCGATAATATGCAAACGTGTCAGTAATGGGTAGATTATCAATGGCCAAAGAGAACCAATTTTGCTTGTTATGTTACTTTACTAGCTGTTAGTATATATGATTAATCTTTCTACAAATATATCTTGATTTTGTATCATCGAAAATATTCATAAAAAGGTAGCCCAGTCTTGTGAAAAAACATAAACGAGTTCAAAATAAAAGAGAAAATAAACATGAGAAAAAAGGGGTTTCTTTTTGTTGAGGTTAGCACACTTTGGTCCTGGTTATTTGAGAGTTAGAATTATGGTTTTTGAACTGATTTAACTGAATATCTGATGAGCTTCTCTTGAGAGGTTATGAGGTAGGATGCAAGTATCAAAGTATTAAGAAAGAGAGGTTTAGGTATTGTTCTATCTTACATCCTACATATAAAAATATTTATATAGAAATCTAATTCCATAATATATCAGTGCAATTTGAAATTTGTTCTCTATTTCCAGATTTTGCAGTTATTTGATATACTTAATTTGAAAAATACACTTGTTTTCTGGAATGATACATTGACACTTCTTTTTCATTTGCATTATAATCATACAGGGAGGAGATTCTTTGAGGAGCTGGATAGAGACGGTGATGGCCAAGTAACTTTAGAAGATTTAGAAATGGCAATGAGAAAGAGAAAGCTTCCACGAAGATATGCTAAAGAATTTATGAGCCGTACTAGAAGTCACTTATTTTCTAGGTCTTTTGGTTGGAAGCAATTCTTGTCATTCATTGAACAAAAGGAGCCAACAATTCTTCGTGCATACACTTCTTTGTGTTTAACCAAGTCAGGGACATTGAAGAAAAGTGAAATATTGGAGTCACTAAAGAGTTCAGGACTGCCTGCAAATGAAGACAATGCTTTAGCTATGATGCGATTTCTAAATGCAGACACAGAAGAGTCTATTTCATATGGACATTTCCGCAATTTCATGATTCTGCTTCCTTCAGACCGTCTTCAAGAGGATCCTAGGTAAAAGGAATATGAATGTTTGGTTGATTTTCTTTGTGTTTTTTTACCCTTTTGTGTTAGATACCAAGTCCATCGCAATGAATAAGATTCATCCTCTATATTGATAACTGTTTTCTTGTTATGATTATACATTCAGGAGTATTTGGTTTGAAGCTGCGACTGTAGTCGCTGTCCCACCATCCGTCGAAATTCCTGCTGGAAGTGTTCTAAGGTCTGCATTGGCAGGTGGCCTTTCTTGTGCCCTGTCTTGCGCATTACTGCATCCAGTTGATTCAATCAAGGTATTATCATGATTTCTATAATTACTGATATCATGGTTTTGCATGCTTTGTGCACACAATTCCATCATTGTCTTATTTGTTGTGTTATGTTAGACTCGAGTGCAAGCTTCAACCATGTCATTCCCTGAAATAATTGCTAAGCTGCCAGAGATCGGGACACGTGGTTTATACAGGGGTTCAATCCCTGCAATCCTTGGACAGTTTTCAAGGTTGCTTATTAAATCTGTCTTCATTTCTTCTCTTTTTGTTAGTACTTCAATTGTTCAATCATCGCGTACTTTCATTTTCCTTTCAATCTCATGTTAGCTTTCGAAAATGTAGTCATGGCCTTCGAACTGGGATATTTGAAGCGAGTAAATTGGTGTTGATAAATGTTGCTCCAAACTTACCTGAACTACAGGTAATTTTTACATCCTATTTTCTGTTATATTTTGGGTTACTGCTGATTATGTTTTCCTTTCACACTTTCTTTTTCTTTGCACATTGTTTGGAATGCAGAGAACATAAAATGAATTGCCTCATTTCCACAGTGCCTTCCTTTTGTTCCATACTTTCAGGTTTTCTGCATTATATAATTAGGTATTAGTTAAAGTTGTTGCATTATTGAGAAAAGTGGTTGACAATATAGCTAAACTGCTGCATTAAAATTTTCTGAGCTTTTCAGTTCATGTCAAGTTTGGTAGTTACCTACTTTTCCACTTACCATAAGTAGAAGCAAGAGAAAGGCTGCCGCTACTTAAACTAAATTGCTTAGCTCCTTTGTCTTTAGTAAATAGGTTTTGCTAATGCAGAACGGATTAATTTGTGCCTCATGTTATACATATATATATATATATATTTATAGGGCATATCAAGTAAGAGTGATTTTTATTATGAGAGATGAGAGGGGCAAATAACAACCATTACATAAAATAAAGGGCTGAGATTAAATGATTCATTTAAAATACGCACCTCATTGTAAAATTCTCTCCTTCTTTCTTGCACACTGCTTCTATTTTTTATCTCCAAAAAAATGAATCTGCCATTCAAAAGAATGGTTCACAATCGCTCGTCAAGAAAGAACATGTTCCGTCTTGAAACCAACAGATCATATTAAAATTGGTTATACCATTGAATTTTCCCCAAAAGAGCATTTCTTGGTAAAAAAAATGAATCTTTTGTTCCTCTTTGCTTCAGATCGATCAACACCTACTTTTTTTTTAATGAAAATCAATCCCTATTTTTTTTGTTTTAAATTATAAATAGGTAATTATTATTAAAAAAAAGGAATTAACAGGACAATATAACATTTAAACGAGACACTAAAGTCTGTAGACAGAAACATTTAAGAAAGACAAAAAAAAAAGACATAGGGACGGTAGCAGCCTGTGAGAGAAAGAAGGAGGAGTTATATAGTGAGGTCTATATTTTAAATGAATCATTTAATCTCAGCCCTTTATTTTATGTAATGGTTGTTAGTTGTCCCTCTCATCTCTCATAATAAAAATCACTCTCACTTGATATGCCCTATATATATATATATAGATATATATAAACATGAGGCACAAATTAAAAAAAAAAATTCTTATTAAAAGATAAATTATTTTTGCACTACTAAAATTTGACAACTTTTGCAACTTTTTTGAAGTGGTTAACGCAGTTCAAATATGTGGTTAATTACGTTTAGTAGATGGTTGATAAATAGACTATGTGTCGCATCTCACTAACCACCAACATAACTTCATTAATCACAAACTTGAACATGGTTAACCATACTTTTTAGGTGTTCAACTACACGTAGTTAATGAAGTTAATCAAGTCCAAGTTCGTGGTTATTAAGTTGATGGTAAATGAATTTTGGCACTTGGTATATCCATTAACATCTATTGAATGTAATTCACCACTTATTTGAACTGGTAAAAAAGTTGTCGCAGAAGTTGTCAAATTTTAGTTGTTCAAATAGCACAACTGTATTAAAATGATGCAATGCTTTCAATTAAGGTGCTTTTACCTGATATATTAACATTTTTCAAATATAAATTTACATTTATTAATACTTGAAAATCTATGCACTTTTATCCCCCTTTAAATGAGTATACATTATGTGAATGATGGAGATATATCAAATAAGAGAAGAGGGTTATTATTTTATGATAGTGAGGGGAATAAATATTAACAGTGGAATATTATTTCGTAAGGTCAAGATTAAAACATGAAGTCATATGACTTTTTTTAAGTTATCATGTGGCCTTTAAGTAATTTTTAATTGTTATCATCCATATATGGTTGTATAGTCACGATTTACTCATTTCACTTGTAAAAAGATCCTCTGGCTAGATTCATTATATTGTTTGAAAGGGTCTGTCTGTTTACTGTTCTCGGCTAACAACTTATAATATTTTTTAGTGTCAACAAAATTAGTTGATATTGACTTCGATACAATAAGGGTAAAGCTCTGAGTTATGTGACATCAGGAATTTTTGGGTTTTACTTCGGATTTTTTTGCATGTTTATTTTATTTTCTGCATTAAGTGATGATTGTTTAAATGTGGTATTCACATCCGTTGAAAAATATTTTTATTAAGTACTATATGTATCATTGTTTATGCATATTTATTAAGTACTATATGTGAGGGGTAGTGGGTGTCACATACTACAGTTCCATAAAACATTAGTTTGATATACTAGTAATACATTTCATGATGAAGTACATTGTGATCTGAGGAAGGCCCACTTAAATAAGGACAGCATGAATAAAATCCAATTGAAACCTATCTTAGTTTTAGCTTGCTCTATTTTACTAGCAAAGTAACAAGTCTTGCCTTTCAAATGATGCATTCATATATGTTTGAAGTCTCACAGAATAGCATTTTTGTAGGTACAATCTATAGCATCATTCTGCAGCACATTTTTGGGAACAGCTGTGCGAATCCCTTGCGAGGTGTTAAAGCAGAGATTGCAGGCTGGTCTTTTTGACAATGTGGGCGAGGCTTTGGTTGGTACTTGGCAGCAAGATGGTCTTAAAGGGTTTTTTCGTGGAACCGGAGCCACCCTTTGTCGAGAGGTTCCATTTTATGTTGCTGGCATGGGGCTTTATGCTGAATCTAAAAAGGTGTGTAAATTTCATGATCCAGTGTGCTTCTTGGTTTCGAGTCTGTCTATGGATTTTTGAGATTTATGCATTAAAAATTGTTAGAAATTCAATGAATGTGTATATTCATCCAAATAAAGGTTAACTTTGAGTAAGCAAGATAATACATAGAACTAGAAGTGTCAACATAATGAGTTCCAGTTAAGGACATATCGATCGAGAGGACCTAAGTTCAAACTTTGATTGAAACAATCATTGGCTAAATTTTATTTATATCTTTGCCGAACACCAATTTACCAAGACTCTTTTCTCCTAAGAATCAGAGGGTTAAGACAAAAAAAAAAATTCTAAAATGCTCATTTCATACTTCCTCTTAGAAATCTCAATTTATATTTTCTAATGATGAAATGGTATATTATCATGAATGCTACAGGGTGTCCAAAAACTACTAGGGCGGGAACTTGAGGCCTGGGAAACAATTGCAGTTGGAGCTTTATCCGGTGGCTTGGCGGCTGTTGTTACGACGCCGTTTGATGTGATGAAAACTAGAATGATGACTGCGCAAGGCCAGTCTGTGTCAATGACCTTGGTGGCGTTTTCTATACTCCGCCACGAGGGACCCCTCGGCTTATTCAAAGGAGCAGTTCCTAGGTTCTTCTGGATTGCTCCTTTAGGTGCCATGAACTTTGCAGGTTATGAGTTAGCAAGGAAGGCCATGAATAAAAATGATGAGGCTAAGGCTGGAAATTTAGAGTAATGAATGTGACACACTGACACAGTGAGCAACCTAATGTCTCATGGAATTTTTGAGTTTCTATCAGTGAGGCCATTGATGCTGCTCTGAAATATACATTTTGTTTCCTTTTGTTTCATTTTCTACTTTCTGAGTCTGCCATTTGTAGCAGCAAGTTTTTGTTTTTAAAGAAAATATTAATGTTCTACTTTGCAAACTAAAAAGGTTCAATTTATTTTCTTCATCTGATCATGTACAGATTTTATTAATGTTTTGTATCTTTCAGCTTTCATCATTTTGTTTCTTGGTTCATTTAATTATCATTCCACTTTGAGTTTGTTTGAAACCATGGTTTAATAATATCCATATTTTCATTGTAAAAAATAAATAAATCAATATTTCCATCTGAAGTGAGTATAAAATATACATTATGGTTGACACTAAGTTTGGATTGAGGTTTATCATCCCTTGGCTCAATCTCTTGTATCTGATTCCATTCTATAAATTTGAGCTATTTGTAATAAATAAAAAACAGACCCCACCTGGTTTTTCTCACACGACAACAATTAGACGAATGTATGGAATGAGAGCATATTTTTCTCACACAACATAACTTGTTTTTCTTTCTTTCTTGGATGCATTAAATGATTGCTTCCTCAAATGTTATAGGCTTGATTATTGCTTGCTTCAAGTTTTCACTACGGACCGTTTGTTATCTATTATAAAAAAAGAAGTGATTTTGCCTTAGATGGCAAACAAGAAAAGGGTTCCTCATGCATCATTCAATTTTCAAGAATGACACATTCCATCAAGAATGTTGGGATGCAATCCTTTATTAACCATTTCCCTAACATATATAGATAGACGAGTAGTTAGATATATAAATATCAATTTTCAAGAATTACACATTCCATCAAGAATGTTGGGATGTAATCTTTTATTAACCATTTCCCTAAGATACACATGATAATTTTGTATAAATTAAAAGTTATATTTTTATTTTAAAAAGAATAAAAAATAAAAAAAAATCTAAAAATGTTAAAAAAAAATCTAAAAATGTGGAACTTAAAAATAAAGTAAAAATTTAATTTTAAAAAGAGGGACTATTATGATGACGAAAATTGAAATTGATAAGGTATTTTGTTTTTCTTTTGTTTTGTTTGCTCTGGTGATGAAGGGAGTATGATACCCATATTCATCTGATAAGTATAAAACCCTAAAACCCCAAAACTGAGCACCTCCGTCAAATCTAATTCAGAATCAAGTTGCTCGTCGCCGGCCACAAACACTGACAATTTCCTTCAGGTTTTCCACTTTTTTTCTCTTTTTTATTTCTAATTTTCCTTCTTGCGAGCGCGAGGATGCGATTCCACCGCAACTTGCCGCCTCAATAGCCACCCTGCGAAAAGGGTGTGATTTGCGGAAGATGTGTCGCAGCAGATCTCCACTCCGCATCAGATTTTCCTTTTTACGTTGCTTACTATTTCACCACTTTGGATTCTTATTAATTACCTTTAATTTTTCCTTGAAATTCTAAGTGAATTAAAAAAAACTGTTTTTTTGATCTCAGTGGTAACAAAAATGGAAGAAGAAGATGATTATGTGGAGTATGTGCCTGTGGCCAAGCGTCGTGCCATAGAAGCTCAAAAGATTCTCCAACGCAAAGGGAAAGCCTCCGCAGTAACCGATGATGAGTCCGAAAAACTACCAGTGGTTGAAACTAAACCCAGTCTTCTTGTTAAAGCATCGCAGTTGAAACGAGAACAACCTGAGATCAGTGTCACCGAACAGATTGTTCAACAAGAGAAGGAAATGATTGAGAATTTGTCTGATAAAAAAACCCTTATGTCGGTTCGCGAATTAGCTAAGGGGATTACTTATACTGAACCTTTGCCTACTGGGTGGAAACCTCCTTTGCATATAAGAAGGATGTCTAAAAAAGATTGCGATTTGATTCAGAAACAGTGGCATATTATTGTTAATGGCGAAGATATTCCACCCCCGATTAAGAATTTTAAGGATATGAGGTTTCCAGAGCCGATTTTGAACATGTTGAAAACCAAGGGGATTGTGCAGCCAACACCTATTCAGGTGCAAGGTCTTCCTGTTATCTTATCGGGGCGTGATATGATTGGTATTGCTTTCACGGGATCCGGAAAAACTTTGGTCTTTGTGCTTCCCATGATCATGATGGCGTTGCAGGAGGAGATTATGATGCCTATAGTTCCTGGGGAAGGTCCATTTGGTTTGATTATTTGTCCATCAAGGGAACTTGCTAGGCAAACTTATGAAGTCATTGAACAATTCTTGTTGCCTTTGAAGGAAGCTGGTTATCCGGAGCTTAGGCCTTTGCTTTGTATCGGTGGAGTGGATATGAGATCACAGCTTGACATTGTGAAAAGGGGGGTTCATTTAGTTGTTGCGACTCCTGGGAGGTTGAAGGATATGTTGGCCAAGAAGAAAATGAATCTTGATAACTGCAGATATTTAACGTTAGACGAGGCTGATCGATTGGTAGATTTGGGATTTGAAGATGATATAAGAGAAGTTTTTGATCACTTCAAAGCTCAGAGGCAGACTCTTCTATTTTCTGCCACTATGCCGACAAAAATTCAGAACTTTGCTAGAAGTGCTTTGGTGAAACCTATTATTGTCAACGTGGGACGTGCTGGTGCGGCAAATCTTGACGTTATTCAGGAGGTAGAGTATGTCAAGCAAGAAGCGAAAATAGTTTACCTCCTCGAGTGCCTACAGAAAACTCCACCTCCTGTTCTGATATTTTGCGAGAACAAGGCTGATGTGGATGACATTCACGAGTATCTTCTCTTGAAAGGAGTGGAAGCTGTAGCTATTCATGGTGGCAAGGATCAGGAAGAGAGAGAGTATGCCATTTCATCTTTTAAAGCTGGAAAGAAAGATGTGTTGGTTGCAACCGACGTTGCATCCAAAGGTTTGGATTTTCCCGATATTCAGCATGTCATCAACTATGACATGCCGGCTGAAATTGAAAATTATGTCCATAGGATTGGACGGACGGGAAGATGTGGCAAAACTGGTATCGCAACAACGTTTATAAACAAGAACCAAAGTGAGACAACATTGCTTGATTTGAAACACCTCTTGCAAGAAGCAAAACAAAGGATCCCTCCAGTTTTGGCTGAGCTGAATGATCCAATGGAAGATAATGAAGAAATCACAGGCATAAGTGGTGTCAGGGGATGTGCGTTTTGTGGTGGGCTTGGTCATCGTATCAGTGATTGTCCCAAATTAGAACATCAAAAGAGTGTGACAATTGCAAACAATAGAAAGGATTATTTTGGTTCTGGAGGATACAGAGGGGAAATTTGAAAGGAGTTGATCTCTTGTGTACTGAAGTTTTGTTTTAATGCTACTAGTTTATATCTGCAGATTTTTAGTTGTATACCATGAAATCTGATGACCTTCGTTCCTGACATTTGTACTGGTGTTTAGGCTATGTACAATATATCTGCAACCTTTAATTTTTTGTACAATCATTAAGTATAATGAATTTCATTACCTGTACCGGTGCTTTTGATAGAATATGATTGAATTGTAGTATGTATTATAGTTTGTTTGGACTGAGTTTTAGATTGATTTTCACCTGGATTATTCACTTTGTCAAGTGATTTGTTTGGACCTGGTGCCTTCTGCTGTGGTAGTTTTTTTAATCCAGAATGTTAATATTGTTATTGGATGTTGTATTGTTGCAAGAGTACAAATTCATTTTTTTTACAATAAAATGAAATTAATGGTATAACTTTACAGGGACTTGTACCTATAGGCCTTGTTGGAGCTGTATGTCTTGTTGCTTTTTTGCAAGCATCCTTGCTTTTATCCCTTCCAGACGTCGAATATTATCTTTGGCAATTACATGGAAGCGTATAGTTAGGATTCTTGGCTTGTGGGATTTTATCCGAGTGTGCTAGAGTGTGACCATGCCTGTTGTATATTTTAGATGTATACTATTTTTAGTGTTGACTTGGCTGTATATCTAATGAAGATGCCTCTTGTATATTGAAGATGCTGTTTTAATAGGTTTGTGTTGGTTTTGCATGGTTCAGCAGTACAGTTTCCACCATTTTTTAAGATAGATGTAACAAAAAAATTTGTAGAGTATAAAGCTTTTTTGTGTGTATGTGATTGATCGAGTAGTCTTGATGATTATACAAATTAGTTGATATTGAGTTTTCTTTTTATAAATAAGACATTCATGTTGACTGTCAAATATCATATACTCAAGCAAAAGGTACCTAAGTTACAGACAATTTGGGATTATGGAGCTAAGTATTGGTTTGCAAGTGGTTGGTTTGTTTATCTCAGACATTTGACAGTAAGTGGTATTTTTGATCTTTTTATTGGCTCTCATATTGGAGCACGTAGAGGCAGGCAAGTTCCCCAACCATAGTGTTCCGTACTATACACGGTGAGTAAGCGTACAGCAAAATATGGCAGGTATTGATATGATTTTGTAAAGCTGATTTTACTGATTCTTGTGTGCTGTGCATGAATGGATTCAGGTTGGTTGCATCATAGGCAATTCAAGTTATGCTGGTGTATGGTTTTTTCATTTTTGCTAGTCTTTGACAACATAAAATACAATACCCAAACTTCATCTACTTCTCTGTTATCAACTGGTCGAGGTTTTGTAGTTGTTATTTATGTCAGATGTAATTTTTCCGAAGTACTGGTATGTTTGAATTGGCGTTAACACATTAAATATTGAGTTGCAATGCATATTTAAATTGAAATTTCTTAAGTTACAATTTGTAGCTTCACTCTAGACCGTTTGATACTAATACGTGATAATATGTAACTGGGAATTGAATTTAGATTCTCCATTTGTTTAACCTTTAACTTAAACTAATTGAACTACTCACCCAATCCACCTAAGAATAATATATTTTATCAAAGTATATCAATATATCTGAAGATTTATCAGTTCTATTGATCTTAGTAAAAAAGAAAAAAAATTACCGGTTCTTCAAGTGCAAATAAAATTTTATAATAATATTAGACATTTACATGAAAAAATATTATTGATATTTTTGTACAAATAGGATCGTCATAGAATTATACATATTATAGAATTCAAAGTTGTTAATACATATTTATGTTTAGCACAGACAATCAAAGTTTTTGGAGAAAACATTAAGCATATTTCTTGGCAGACAGGTTGATCCCTTGTGTACTGATTTTTCTTTTAGTTACTAGCTTATATCTGCAGATTTTTAACTGTACCATAAAATCTAACGACCTTCCTTCCTGTCATTTGTACTGGTGCTTAGGGTATGTACCAGATTTTCTTTGAACAGTACTAGGCTATTGTACAATATTCTAACCTTTAAATTTAATTATGATTGAATTGTAGTAGTATTAAAGATTGTTTGGACCAGAGTTTTAGATTGATTTTCACCTGGATGATTCACGTTGTAGTCTTGTCTAGTTGCAACAGTACAAATTAATTTTTTTTCCAATGAAACTAAACTAACTATAGGCCTTGTTACAGGTGTGTGTCTTGTTGCTTTTTCTCAACTGTCAATAGCTGACTTTTGGCAATTAGTACTAGTTAGTTAGGAGTCTTAGCTTGTGGGATTTTGTCTTAGGAGAATATGAGCACGCTTGGCTTGTATATTTTAGATGTCTATTATCTTGTAGCATGGTTCAGCCGTTCAGTTTCCACCATTTCTTTTAAGATAGATGTAATAGAAATTTTGGTTGAGTATAAAGCTTTTTTGTGTGTATATGTGATTGATTGAGTACAATTGGTTTGAAGAGGAAACAAATGGAATAAGTGGGCAATGATGGGAAGATCAGAGAGGAAGTAAGACTATTGTGAATTATTTTAATTATTCGTGACAACTGGTCGAGGATTTGTAATTTTTATTTTTGTGACAGCTGTAGTTTTTCCAAACCAAAGTAATTACTTTCTGTCATTATCTCAAGGCTGATCTTTCAGTTTGTTTATTTTTGAGTTTGTATAGATGTGGTTAGGTTTTTGGGATACCATTATTTTTGGTATTGAGCCAAAACTATTGACAGATTTTTCTCTATTTGGGATGAAAGTTTTTTTTTTTTTTTTTTTCAGAATCTTCTAAAAAATTTCCAAAATTTATTTGGATTAGTTAATTTCGATGTGTATTTTATACGTTCAAATCAAAACATGTATTTAATCACATAGGGAATAGGAGAAGAAACACTCATTTGAGATAGCATGCATAGAGTATGGTTTTTCTCAAATATAATTGGTAGATTTTTTTGGAGACCCTAGCAGATAAGTTTTGGTTATTTTTATTATATGGTTCATTATTATTTGTCTCGCTACTATCTTCTCTCATTATTATTCTACCTGTTTGATTTGGTCTGAGCCAAAGACCCAAACTATATTACACTGCCAATGTCTCCCTAAGTGCATTTAGAAATTTTTTTGCAACCCATTTCATTGTGACCAATAAAACCACATTTGCAATAAAATTGGGGATAGTTTTTCATATCTAGAATTTATCCAAATGAAGCCACCTTAGTTATGTTAATTTCCTCTTTTAAAGGTGTGGTGGTGTCAAATCCCGCTTTGACTGATAATAATTTTATTTTTGTTTTAAAAGTTCAGTTTTAAGCACCTTACCCAAGCAAGAACCTTCCTTCAAATTTGGTTAGTTCTTTTTTTTTGTCAATTGTATTAATAAGATTTCCAAGGAATCTTATTGTATTAACAAAAGCGATTTCCAAGGAATTCCAGTTAAGATTGTATTAATATCATCGTTATCATCCTAAAGAAATGAGAGAACTTAACTGCAGTTTCTCCAACTCTAAAGCCTTCGAGCGTTACACCAAATGTTAGACAAAGCCTTATGTGGAGAACCTTTGTTTATAGGCTTGTCTGTCAAAGATTTTGCAAAGAAGCTATTTTTACACTTAGTTAACATTATCTTCAGAAAACATAATTGAAGTTTCGCAATAATTGTCATTACTGATAGTAGTTTGACCTTGAATAAACTGTCACATTAAGATTATTCTCCTCACGTGATACATGATGTTTCAGGACCTGTGATACATGATGCGATACTTAGAAAAAAGAGAAGAAAAAAAAAAATGAATGCTAGAACAAAATAAAGTGAACGAACACATGAAAGCGTAGGATCAAAACTTAGCGCATGAGCACGAGGAACAATCAATAACAACACAGCAGAAACATACCACCACTAATCAACTACCTTCACAAAAATCCGAAGTGAGAGATGAGAGTCAATTTGTTTGAGTAGATAATACAATTAGAAAGTGTGAGTACATAATAAAATGTTACATGTTTTAGTCCTAAAACCATCTTACACGAGTTTAATGTAATTCCAACTCACACAGGGCACTGTAATGTGTGACCTAAGACAATTTTTTAATTATTATTAGGCTCATCATTATACGGAATCAAAACAAATATTTATTTACCAGATAAACATAATTGCAAAACATTTTCCTGAAATTAGGTGTCTGAACTGAAACCATAGACAACAGTTTTTAAACGACAATTGCAACACCATCAAATTGACCATAGAAAATGGAAATGTGAAAAACCTTTTAAACTGAAAGAGGAACCAAGTTACAAAAAAATAATGTAGTTATTATTTATTAAACCAGCAAGGAAAACATCAACTTCGGATGTCTTGCTACACCTTGAAGTTCTGAAAATCAATAACCCCAGTTATCATTCCTAATCTCATCATCAAATTTCTTCTTCAGTTCAGGATGCTTGGCAAAGTACTCATCTGCAGTCATGGTACTAAGCTTTTTCTGTAAAAATAAACATGGGTATGAGTGATTTTTCAATTTTGTAAAACTGAAAAAACCATGTTGTGATTTCGATTACCTTTAACTCTTGTACATCAGCAATTTCCTTTTCCAATCGCTCAGACTCCTTCAGAGATTTCTCTTCTGCTTCTTTAAGCTCAACCAACTTCAACCAGAAAACATACATATATTCAGCACTTAATTAAGTGTAATTTGATTGAGAGAATTTGAACAAAATAAGGACTAAATATAGACAAAAGTTCTTACCAGTGCCTCAAATTTGGGCTTATATTGAGGAGTTACTGTGTCAACAAACTTGGGGATCTCAATGCCTGCAAAAGAAACATAACACAACTTCACAAGTTGATTTAATAGGATGTAAAATTTGAATGGTTTAGGGTGAGTATCAACTCTCAGAAATCTCACGTTATATGTTCTACACACAAATATTTAGACACAAACCGATACACACAGTGATTTCAAGCATAAATTTAAATAATAAACAATCATCTTCCAAACAGGAATTCAAATGTATGATTAATTCTACATTAACCAGTGATAATAGGAAACCAAAGCACGAGGTTGAGCAGTACTTTGGATTTGCATTGCAGAAAATGAAATATATGAGTGAGCTCACAAGAAATAACATACAATTTCCAAATTCTAGTCTCAATACAGGTATATTTTGAATCAAAAAGGAGACAGGAAGATGTTGTCATGGTCGTGACCACTTTCTTTTCGTATGTAATTCATTTACAACGTGGGAAATGATTGAATAAGTTAATAACAAAACAGTACCAAAATCCCAACAGTAAATTTTGCACTTCATATATTCTATGTAAAATTCAAACGTTTTTTAACATGCATTAGGCAAACACAATGAAAGACTGTCAAGTTATGAAATATGAATTTCGTGGGAGGCCTTGAGACTATCTAGCTTCATTTTCTCACATTTTATAATATTCCCTATCAAAAGAATATAGTACAATTGGCTACAGGAACCAGATCCAGTTGACTTTAGTAATATCCTTCTACACCTTTTCCCATATTACAAATTTATTTCCAGTAAGAGATTTTTTTATAAAAAAAGCCAAAATCTTCGATTGAAATAAAGCGATTACATACTCACTGACTATCACATCAAACTAAAGGGATTCAACAAAAAGGATGTACGACTCTCAGCTCACGAAGAAGAGGAAGTGCATGACAAGAATCAATTTTACCGACCTTTAATTCAATCATGTTATTGGCATCAACAATGAGTCAAGTTAACTATCCCATACCATCAAGAAATCTAAAATATATGTAAGGGGCATTCACCATAGAGTTCAAAAACATACTCTCATAATGCTCCTTGTACATATCCACCAAACGTGTGCCAATTCCTTTTCTATAATAATCCCAGTCAATGGGCTCAGGCTCCTGCAAAATATGAAAATTTTAATTAGCAATGATATATGTAAGAGTTAAAAATTAATAAGCAAGGATACATATATATTCAAAAAGGAGACAAGTGGACGGGCACTATCATTGGGAACTAGTTTTTCACACTAGTTTTCCGTTGATGTTCAATAAGAGCCGTGTATTTGTAGTAAATTTTAAAATACAATTACAACATAGGCTTCCATGGTTCTATTTGTAGTAATTTTTACGCTTGACAGTCCATCTATTCAAAAGCTTCGAAGCCCTAATTAAATACAAAATAAATTTGTAAAGCAATGCTCGTATAAAAAAAATGCAAAGGTGTTCAACTAAATGTCACATAACAGGAACGTTATTTATTTTACATAAAAAATATCTGAAAATAATTTCTCCAGTATATCATATTATGAAGGCAGAGGATAAAATAATTGAAAACTCGCGTCTTTGGATTAGCTTAGTGCGTTCAAACAGATCATACAAAAGAGCTTTTGAGAAGAGGAAAATAAAAAACAAAAACATCTCAAATCTCAATAAATTATTAAAAGCATATGTATCAAAACATGTTATTATCAACCAATTCGAAATTGATGATGGAGATATACAGAATACGACTTAAACTGATCCAAATCTGTAATTAGTTTTCAAATTTTGACCTAAAAGCCAATCGATCTATCATCTAAGAATAAAACGGAGGAAATCGGGATCCTAAATACAAGAACACAATGAAGACACAATGACGAGAATAAAATTAGAGAGATCTGTGAAGGAATCTATTTACCTGGCTGAACTTTGTTTGGAGTTGTGAATTAACCTCGTCAAAAGCGCGACGGAGATTGAAGAATTCACGGCGAGCTTCATCGGATACGAGAAGCTTAGCCATCCCTTCCCAATCAATGTTCCTACCGGCTTTGAATGCTACATCCGCCACTTTTTTCGTCGTTCCGCTCATTTTCGCTTTCTCTTCTCTCAGACGCGATTCTGATTCTTGTTGCTGTTCTCTGCACTTGCATTCATACTGCCACTATCACTACCAATAACACGTTTACTGGGCTGGGCCGGGTTCTTTATGGGCCGGTCCATAACATGTCATCGTTAGGCGTAGGCCTTGTAAATGAAAGGCGATTAATTTGGATAAGAAAACTGGAAATGTAATTATCTCCTTTCTCTTTAAATTTCGATCAGAATATTTGATTATTTTATGTTAATCGAATATTTTATGAGATTAATAGATGTACATTGTGGACTGTCAAATCATTTTAAGTAGACAATTAATCACAATCATTCGTTGTATAATCTTAAGGTGTTAAAAAAAAAAGATAACATATCAAAATCAATGGTTATAGTTTACTTTGAGTGTAAAATTAGTTTCCATAAAAGGTACATATATATATATATATATTTTATTTTAAAAGTGTTTTTATATTTTGAACTTATATTTAAGAAGTTTAATCTAAATTTCAAACTCCAACATTCTTCATATATATATATATATATAAAGAGCATATTAAATAAAAGAAGTTTTACATGCGAGAGTTAAATCTTGATCATATAATTATATATGGATGATCATGATTAAGAGTTATTTAAGTGACACACAATCACTTAAAAAATCAAATAAATTTTTCTTCTAATCTTAATCATCTATACATGGTTATGTGGTCAAGATTTAATTATCTCACTCTTTCATTGTAAAACACTCTCATGTGATATGTTTCATATATATATATATATGAAGAATGTTGAATTTGAAATTTAGATTTACTATAAGAGGGTGATATGGTTAAATATTGACCACACAATCGTAATTAAAATTAAAAGAAATAATAATAATAAAATGACCATGTATCACTTAAATAAATATTAATAATAACAATTGATTGTATAATAAAAATTTAACACGTAAAACTCCTTTAAATATGCTCTATATTAAATTGAGTTATATAAAATTGAACTAAACTGTTAATGTTTTTGTTCAAACCAATGTAGTAAAACCGAATGGAACTGATATTTGCTCTGATATATAAAACATTCTGTTAAAATAAACCAAAACGATTTAAAGACTAGAAATATATCTTTTTACGGATGAGACATTTTTTGTTGTTGAGAAATTCCATGGATGAACAATTGCACATAAGAGGGCGATTTCCCCATTTCATTTATTCAAAAATTCAAACAAGTATTTGTCCATTCGTCAAAAAAAACAACAAGTATTTGTACAGAAAATATATTCAAACAAGTAAACCCGTCAAGTAGGCCAAAAGCCAAATTCCAAAACCTACAAGACTATGGACTTAGGCATTGAATGCAGTATCGAAGTGAGAAGACGACGGCTTTGGAAAAAAATAGAACGGAAGAAATTGAAGAAGTTTGGAAAGAGAGACTTTTGAATATTTTGTTTTTTATGCACCTATAAAGCTTGAATACGCAGTACATGTTCGGGTATGGTACGATACAGAATTCGTGAAATTTTTAAAATTTAGATATAATACGATTTAAATACGTTAGTAAAATTTTTATTAAAAAAATTATATGCAAGTAGAATATTTATAAAAAAGATGTATTAATCTTTATTCATAAATATATAATTATAATTTATATAATATATTTTTTATGTGTTAGATATCAACAAAAATACCATTAAAAGAATTAAAATAAATATTGGTTTTATTCTAAAGCTAACAATTTAAAAGTACTTTTAATTGTCTCATCTAAAAAAAAATATATAGTTTTGAAATTTTGTTCATTATGAGATAAGTTTTTCAATTTAAAAGTATTAATAATATCTTAAAGTGAATCATGTACATCTCCATTGATGTTCTAAAAAAAATTGTCTCACATTTTTTTATTTCCTTGATTTTCATAGGTTACGTATTTGTGAGTATTGTGGAGTATTCCAGAAATATCAAATAAATTAATATTTAAAAAATAAAAATAATAATTCTGATACTTCTTAGGTGCATATCCACAAGTATCCGTGAAGTATGGATCTCCTATGCGAGTACGTCTCTATTTTTGAAATATCCGGATTTCATAGTTATTCACAATAAAAAAAACTCCCCTATTTTTAGGGAATTCAAAATTGTGTTAGAGGAAGGTTTTTGGGGGTTTAGATAAATTTTTTGAATCATTTTAGCTAATTTTGCTTCATTTGTACGTCCTTCTTGACTAGGTTGATTGAAATTAAAGAGTCTTGAAATAGTCATCAATTGTTTAGTTTTGTAAAGGAAGATGGAGATTAAGACTATATATATATATATATATATATATATATATATATATATATATATATATATATATATATATATATATAT
>JBBPBQ010020324.1:10522916-10542378 GCA_037974755.1 Cicer yamashitae
TTTTTTTTTTTTTATATTCTTGTGTTATAATGTTGTGAGATGTAATTTAAATATTTACTTTGAAAAGTGTGAGTATACTAGGATTATGACTCATATGGTATTGAGAAAAGTCTATGTGTTAAATAGTGATTTATATCATCAATTGATTCAGTTTCTTACACAATGTCTAGAATTAATTCTCCATACTTTCCCTCACCATGACTTATATCATCAATTGGTAGTTCTTTCATATATGATGCTTTCTACTCACAATGTACATAGTTCTCAATTAGTTGTTTCAATCGATATAATTAAGACTAGATGGTTGAATCATTAATTAAGAATGCTCTTGACTCCATGCCAACTCAAACAAGTTTTGTTACTAGTTGTACTTATTTGACGGGGTAGATAGTGACACATTGTGGATATATAACTAACAATGTGTGCACAAAATATATCAATTAAGTCACGACATTAATTTTGTGGCCATTTTGGTTATAATATATGCCACTTTAGGGGAGCTGCATCTTTATTTTAGTTCTACAGATATAATCATTATAATCCTTTTCTAATGCTAAACATAAATGCACTAATCTTTCTACTAAATTCAAGGGTTTCACACGCGAGCTCTCCATAATCGTTTGAGATAATTAATGAACAAGAAAAAAAAACAAGACTAGTACTCGGTCATGATCATAATCAATAACTTAGAGATAATTAATCATTTTTTGACGAAAACAATATGACCAGCAATGTCTGATTTTTCTAATTAATAAAACGGTAAATTTATGCTTTCATTCATTTCTAGTAGCTTATAAAAAATTCATGTTCTAATCGTTTGAATTTTGGAGTTCAAGGTTTCAAGCTATCGTGCTAAAGGAGGGAAAGCTTAAGACCAAGACAAAAAAACAAATTAAGAATAAGATTAGTGTAGTGACCAAATGCATAATTGGTTTCTTAAGTCTCCAAATTAATTAATTAGTTGTTGAGTATACTAGTGTTTTTAGAACCAAACCGAATGGTTCAAAAATTGTATCGGAAATCGACTAATCTGTAGATCTGTTCAACCTAAATTGATTCTAAGTCTTTCAGAATTGAATCGAACTGGATTAAACTGCAGCAGTTGATTATAATTTTTTTAATTCTTTTATTTGTCATTATCCGATTTACCTTATTAAACTAGGATTCAAAGATCTCAATAGTTCGACTCAATTTTTTTAAAACAATAGGGATACACTTGTCGCGTTTCACAAACTATGTATACGGCCTAAGGGAATATATAATATAAATTATACTTTGATGAGTTGATCATTCACTGAACTAGGTATATACATTTATTGATTAGTATTACAATCGTGTGGAAATACTAGTATAGGAAGAAATTTCTGATTCTATCCATATGCTATACATTCACATTCGTTTTTGTTAATGTTACGAATGAATATGTGTTTAGTGAGTATAGGTTGGAAAGTAATCATGAAATTGTAGAATCTAATAAACATGGTTTAAAGGCTGGGTTCATTGATTCACTTTTGAAAAGTCGGTTTAAAACATGCTAAAGTGTACTCTTGTGGACAAATTCAAGTCATTTGTGTCTTGACTTTGAATTCTATATCACAAAATACCAAGCACAACCTTTATACGTAATTGAGGAGTTATTAACAAGTCGTTCGCAAATTGGAATTCACATGAAGGACTAAAGTTGTCATTTTGAATTATAAGATTAAACATACCACAATATTTTGGAAGGTTAGAGTAGCACGTGAGCAACCACGAATCTCATAATCTTAAAGATATTGAATTACCACTTTTATATATCTAATATTTATTATGTATTTAGTCGATGTGAGACTTAACTACTTGTCTCTTTTAAAATATAAAAAAATACTGTTTTTTGATCTTCACATAAAAAAAAATGATGCATTGAAAAAGTGGTGAAGAAAATTTGGACGATTCGTAAAAAAAAAAATTGGGTGATGTTTCATTTCATTCGATCATTATAAAAAACGTTTTGGTGTATTTAACGCTAACTCAAATAAAAAGTACCGATATTGTTAGGATCGTACATCTTTTTCTATTGACAAAAAAAATATTTTTCTTAAATGAGATGATCTATTTATAAATTAATTTGTGACCGGATTAAAAATCAATTTAAAACTTGTAAAAAAAAATTCAATTTAAAACCGTTGTTAAATCATATATCGCTAATACTTAACAACAAATTTAGTGATTAATTTTTTAGAGACTGATTCAATAATTAATTTTAGAGATTGGTCTGTGTGGCTGATTAAGTGTTTGAATTAGGGAGCAATTTGAGTGATAGAATTAGTGATCAATTTAAACACCAAATTTAACTAGCGATTTAGAGACTAATTTTGTAATGATTTTATTGAATTTTTAAATAAACCGCTCACTTATTCTTCATTTAGTAAAAATGTTTAATATTGTATAAAAGTATAATTTTTTTGTCAAAAAAATAGTATAAATAAATTTGCTAACATGGTGAACACAAGGACGAAATAGTTAGAATTGTTTGGAAAGTAAGCCATGATGGTGATCTATATGTATAAATTTGGCGGTTTGACTATCAATTTCACTTTGTTTGATGGATTTTATGTGATGAGACATGAGAGTTCCCTCAACACAGAACATGGTTGTCAAAACAATATATTCCATTTTAGCGTAAGATATAAACAATTAATGAGATAAAGCATTAAACGCTATTACTTTGTTTCTTTTACTATGCTTTTGTTCACTCCAATGGCATGCATCAATGAAGGTTACAACTTGCACGTGATATGACAGAATTAAGGTGATTTAAACGACGACGTAGCAAGAGTTTTTGCAACGCGTTTTTTTGGGCAACGAGAAGAATGACAAAAAAGGTTAAAGTTGCAAACTAAAAGATTAAAAACAAAGCGCGTTTTACTTAACCAAATGATGGAAATGTTCCATCAACCTAATCATTTTTTATATAAAGTCCTCCAAATCGAAAGAACTGTTCTCACTTATATATGCATGAAGTAAAATTGTAGCATGGATCTCCAATTCATGTAAAACTTAAGAATCCCTTTGATGCTCAAAATAAAATCAACAACATATAATAAGTTATCGATCATTATGTCCTAACTTAATTCATTATATGATACAATAAGCAGGGGCAGAGGCCAAGAGGCAAACTTCCAAATCAGCAACGACCAAATGTTAAAGTTGAGAAATTTCTCTACAAAATATCAATTACACATAGTTGATAAACTTTACGTTGAACTACCTTATAATTAGTCTAATGTGAATTGGTATTGTATTTTGTCTTTTGATACATCTTGTGTCAATTTTATTTATTTATTATGAATATCATTTGGATTTTAAAAAAACTATTTATGTTATTAAATAAATTTAAATAGATCACTAATGTACAAAAGGGAAATGTATTATCTCCATTATTGTAATTTGTACCGACACTTCTTTGCTCTTATCAAGAATACAGCTCACTAAATGGGTTCTACTACCACTTCAATCTTGGGCTGAGGACAAAATAAGCTTCAATAATGAGGCAAAAAGAGAACTTTTGGTTTTATTTTGGGGGGTGTCCATAGAAAGGACATGTATAAGGTACTAGACAACATGGAATGTCACAATAATCAAATCAAAGGGATCTTTCGTCTTTAATGAAATTCAACATCTGATACAATTTTGGGTAAATTTGTTTTTCTGATTTTCCTATATAATAATCTATAATATTGGATATTATGCGAATATTTGAGATTTTTTTAATTGAACAATTTTTTTTAACTTTTATTTTGACGTTTTGATATGAACAATTTCATGTTATATTATATAAAAAACACTCATATTTTTAAATGATATATCTGATATTTAAATGTCCTATTCTCTATACATACTTGTACCGGTATCTTATCTATGAATTATTGGTCTTTGATAAATCCTTAAACCCAATTTATATAAACTTTTCATGTATTAAAGAAGAGCATAGCAATGCCATGTTATTGCAGACAAAAAGCTAAAATTGTAGTTTTGTGATGTTATTAGATGATAATGAATGAATGAACTTTCTTTTGTCAGAAAAATGAAGGAACTTTCACATTGTCCACGGTTTGACAATAAAGGCTTAAAAACTTAATTTTCTCAATTAAAAAAAATAAAAAAGGAAATAAAAAGAAAAATTAGGTGGTCCCAAACAGTAGATATCTATTTCAAGACTATGCTGACTCAAACTCAAACAGCTATCTCTTGTACTAATTTTCTTCTTCTAATAACCCTTTTATCTCTAATATAATCATTAGTTTAGAGAAGACCACCATCAATTATGTTTTTCTTCTTTTGTTCCTTTTTAAATTTTTTCCGTTGTCAAAAAGTTAGGCTCATGAAATGACTAATTAAGTAGCAAACACCATGACCCATATCTACCATATAACTAATAAATATGACTTTATTATTGAAATATTCCCTCAGTATGATTTTTATTAGCTCTTCCTCCACTTAGAGTTGGAAAGTTTTACAGTTACTATAGAAGAAAAAAAAGGCTAATATTCTATAATAATTAAATAGATATAAGTCACATAACTAAGATACATATATATATTAATAATTATTCATATTATTAAATGAATTTCATGTCCAAAGAGGCTCCCAAGCAGACCCAAAACTGTTATTATCCTCTAAGAAGCAACTCATATCAACATTAGGTTGTGGCTGAATAATCATATTATTATGGTCTTGTTGTGATTGACTCATTTCCATGCAAATTAGTGCCACTAAATTTGCTTGTTGGCAATGCATGTTAACTAACTCAGCTTGTGCTTTGGCCAATTGTGTTTGTAGTTCACTAACTTGTTTTTGGAGTTGACATATTGCACCTGCACATCCATAAACTGGGTCCCTTATTCTAGCATTTGCTTCATAAACCATGCTGCTCACAGCATCAGCTCTTTGAGGTTCTGGTAGTTCCTGAAAAATTAATATAATTTTGTTAAACAAAATTAATCGGAGTTTAAATTCTAGTGAAAGAGAAAATACTAAAATAACTACTAATATTTTAAAAGTTGGCTATAAAAAACTAAAGATTGAAATTCTAATTACAATTGGAGTGATGATTTGGAAAATTGGTACTTCATGTCCCATTGACTAAAATTATTAGACAAAATGGAAAGATTCCAAAATGTGGGCACCTAATTAATTTTGACTTGGGATAAGTTATAGTGGTTACACTATAGCCAAGGGTACTAAAGAGAAAAAGAAATGATAAAACAAGCAATATGCAAAATGTTATTTGACTTGTCCATTTTTTTTTTCCATTGAAAAGATAAAAAAGGTAGTGGTTGTTGCTAGATATGTAAAGAAGAGATAATTATGAATAGCTTTGATGTGTTAGGAAGTTAGAAAACAACACATCATGCATGCCCATCAATTAGGTATGCCGCTTTTGCTAGCTTTTTCTCACACTTTTGACCAAAATCCATTGTTTTGTTTCTCTCAAAATGTTTATAGACAATTCAACTAAATTTTTTTTGTTGTCTTTCAAGAAAATGTCATGCTTTGAGTGTAAAAGAAATTGTCATAATTACAAATGATTTTGTAGAATTGAATTAAGTCAAATATAAAAAAAAACTAGTATACACCAAACAAAAAGACATGGTTATGCTTTTTTGTTGGTGAATGATGAATGTAAGTTACCTGCAAGAATTTGATGATGTTACTAGCTCCAAAGACTCTATGAGCAATGGTGAACTTGAGTGGATCAGTGGGAGGAAAATAAGGTGCTAACACACACTTCTCAACACACCTACGGCGCAGGATCTTGCAAGCAGCACAAGGGCTAACAACAATTGGTGGTGGAGGAGATGGTGGTTGAGGAGTAGCCAAGTTAGGAGGAGAAGATTGAGAAGGTAGTGAAGGGAAAGGTGTTGGAGATCGTGAAGGAGGTGAAGAAGATGAAGATGGAGGTGAGTTTGAGAAAATGGTGTGAATGGGAACATGGATTGGGGTTGGTAGATAAGGTGGAGAAGTTGTTGTTTTCACTTTGAGTTGTTCCATTTGTGTTTTTTGAGAGACAGAGGAAAACAGAGGTTAATATTGAATTTAGATGCTTTTTTTCTATTGTGTGTTTTGTAACATGGTATGGAAACTAAAGGGTGTGTGTGACTATATATATAGACCCAAAGGGGAAGCATGTTGGGTCAGAGTTGGTGACTTCATCTCAACGTATTGTAGAAGCAATGATGACGATGTATTTTTTATAAAGCACTACACAAAATCCTCTTTAGATATAAATAAATTAAATTATGTCTAATATGGTTAACCACATTGAGTTACAACTGTTTGGACTTTCTAAAAATTACAAACAGTTAACTTTGGCTGTTTTTTTTAAAAAAAAATGCGACACTCTTGTTGAAAAATTATGTCACTAAAGTATTGATTGAAAAAATTCAATAGATTAGTAAGAACACCTAAAAGAAGTTATTGATTATAAAAATGTATTTATATTACAGTAAAAAGTTTAATTTTATTGATTAGATTAAATAATATTTTAGTTTGATGGCGATTGAAGGTATTGTTTTATAATTATAACTCCTCTTTCGTTGTAAAAGGAATATATGACATTATGCAACGTGTAAAGCATTCTTTGAGTGCCAAGTCATTGGTTTAAGTCATAAAAAAATTAGTAAATGTTTGATCTACGGTTGAAAGAGTGCAAAGTATGCTTGGACTTAAAAATATTATAGAGATCTTTTAGATCGAAAATCTAAATATACCCTTAATTTTACTTAATTAGTTTATAAGTTTTGAAGGGGAAAAGTTTATGAGTTTTGTGTTATTGTGAATAGAAAAATGGTAAAAAAGTGTTTTATGTTTTCAAATGAATTTATTCTACTCAATTCATATAGTCAGGGTAATTTTTTTGACAGATCAATGTAATTTTAGCGAAAAAAATCTAGAAGGGAAGGGATACGATGGTAAATTGACCATGAAATAGTCAAGTAATGGTCAACAAAGTTACCGTGTGTTTCAGTTTAGGTCTGGGGTGTGGTAATGGTAAGTAAACAATATTTCTGTGTATTATTCTTTCAATTGAATTGTTTTACTAGGAGGATGATTATTTAAATAATAATAATAGTAATCATTTACAAAAGAATTATACAGCATCCAACTAGAAAGTTGTGTATGAACTGAGACTTGCATATAAATATCCGTTGTTTTCTTTTGACGCCAATTTATGTACGGAAAATAAGGCCGATGGTTAAAACTTCATATAATATATGCAAAATATTTATATTAGATATAAAAGTGAAAAAAATAGAAATAATTTTTGTATTGATCAAATAAAAAATATTATTATAATAATAGATGTAATAAAGTTTATATACTTAAATTAGAATAATTAATTTAAAATTAGAATAACTAACACCTAACTAACTTATAATTAATTTTATATTTTTAATATCCTCTTATAAGTCGGAAGATGTACGCGACACTTTTAGCTTGAAATAAATAATACAAATGTTGATAAAAAAATAAATAAATACAATGAGAAACACTGAAATATATAGACTAGCTGATTTTAAAATGTCAGAAATAAATTAGAATCGAGTGTGCACCCTTCATGCAAGATATTCTCTTGATTTTTTTTCTAAGGAAATCTCATGCGTAACTCCTTGGTCAATAGCTAAAAATTATAAATGAGAATCCAATTATTGATTATTTTAGAAGCAAGAACAATCTTGTTTTTATTGTTGGTGCTGAATCTAGAGTCTATACTTCAATGCAAGATTTATATTTATATTATTTTTTTGAATGCTAATTTGCTAAACAAAAAAGAATTTTGACACCAAAAGTTGTTGATATTCTTAAAAAATATTCAACAAATACACTTGATTCCATGTTTTTCTTACTTCTTGAAAGTAGTTGATCTTAAAACAAGATTGATATCAATGCATTGGAGAAATTTTGGGTTTTGATAAAGTTTTGTTGGCAATCATGTTGCTTTTATTATCCATTGTCTTATTGATTTTTTTTAATCGTCATCATGATGAGATGATTCTAACTTAAAATTTAAGAGGAAGAGAAAAGAAAATGAACAAATTGTTAAAGAATCAAATGAGAAAGAAAAATAAATCAATTAAGCTTCGATGAAAATTTTTCCAAGAAAAATTTGAGAAAGGGCAGCGGAATAATTCTCTCTCTGATACCATAATAGAATATGAAAATTATAAATCTTAAGTATAAAAGAAAGGAAAATAAAGATAACTTTTTTTATTGACCAAAAGAGAAAAATTATTACAAAAGTAAGTATAATGAAGTTTATATATCCAAATTAAAACAACTAATTTTTAAGTAAAAGTAACTAACTTGTAACAAACACCTAACTAAAATAACTAATTTATAATCAATTTTACATTAAACTTTTTCGAAAAATCATTTTTAAAGTATTTAATTTTTTTGTTACAATTTATTTATAAATATTTTTTAAAAAAAAGTTTCAAATGAAAAATTAGTTTAAATAAATGCTCATAAAAAATCGTTTTAAGTATTTTATCTTTATTATAACTTTTTTTGGATACTAAAATTTTAAAAATTGTTTAAAAAATTATTTTTAGTACATAAAACATTTTTGAGATATATCACTTTTAAAAAATATATTTTTTATTACTTTAAAATCTCTAACAACGAATATATAAGTTATTGAATATAAAAATTACTTTTTTAATTTATAAATGAATTTGAGATGGATTCTACTATTTGTAAGTAATTTCTTATAAAAATTATTTTCAAAGATATAAATTAAAATAAATTTTTTAATAATCTATACAAATATACCCAATATCGTGAAGTTGTATGAACAGTTGGATTAAAATTGGTAAGGGATCACTTCAAATTCGATGAAGGCGTCATAGTTCAACAATGTTACACGTGGAGATTTTATTGGTGGCTAATATGTAAATATATTTATAAGCATTTTTTAATTAGTTTTGAAACTTTCCTTAATTTTGATAAGTCCCTTAGAACTAGCGTTGCAATTATGTAGACCGACATAGACATATGGTCAAATCTACATCAGATATTCAGATCTACGTCTGATCATAATTTTATTAAATAGATAAAGATAAATCTATTTTAATTATCTATTTAGCTCTAATTAAGAAGCTTCCACTTAAATTTAGTTTTTTTAGTAAATTTAAATTTAGTTATACTTTTAAATTTTGATCAATAGGAGAATAATATTTAGAAAGATGGTATATTAGAGAGTGTATTATTAATAACAAAATTTTACAACAAGATATATTGTTAAATTTGTATATACTCCTATGACTAGCATTTAATTCCTTCAAAAAAAAAAAAATATAGCATTTTAGGATGTGTTTGATTGGAGGGATTTGAAGAGGAGGGGAGATAATATTTATAAAAAAAAATATTTGGTTCAAATTATGCAGAAAATAAAAAGAAAAATAAATTCTCTCCTAAAGTGATTTTTACTCTCAACTTTAAAAGAGAGGAAATAGCTCAATATAATTAAAAAAATTATTAAAATTTATCTCATCTTCTAATCTTGTTTAAACTAAACAATCTTCAGTTAAACCAAACATACAATTGGTACCATTTCTTTAAAAATTTATTTACCTTTGCATTGCTTACGTGATTTTACTATAAGAAGATGAAATATGTATAAGTAATCATTTATAGTCGGATGTTATGATTATGTTTAGTTCCACAATAATCACAGTACAGACGTAAAATAATGACGGTAATAATCATGAAATGGTTAACAATAATAGCAAAGTAATTAACAGTAACGTTTATAGCGACACCTGAACTGACAAATAAGGTAATTTGAAGATTTAAATTTTTCCGGTATGATGCCGATCACTAGCAAAGTATCTTAATTTCATATCCACATGCCATTAGCCACTGGTAAAAATTAAGAGTTTGATTGTATGTAAAAAGTTTTACGTCAGAATTATTCATATCCAAAAATTAATTGGTAAATTTTCTATTAGCAATAAATTTTTTCTATTAATATTGAAGAGGTCACTTTTAAAGGAGTTTTACCAACACACTTTTTAATGTATTATTTTGAATTTTTTATTTATTGAAATTCATGAATCCCATAAAATTGTGTGTTTTATATAAATTTAGTGGAATTAATATAAAATTTAACCAATAAAAAAGTATATGAAAAAAATATGTTTTGCTATTATTCGGAAATTTATAATATGCCATTAGATTGAAATTTTATTACTACATTGGTGATGAAAGAATTAATGTTTTTTTTTTACAGATGAAGAAAGAATGCTTATAGAACTAAATAAATAAAAGATAATAATTAGGTTTAATTGTTTATTTTTAAAAGAGAATTGTTTATTTCTTTTCCCAGGTAGTTGGCCATATTTAATAATAGAAATACAGTGGACAAAAAAATTATTTAGAATCAAGTTGATTTTGTTCAAACTGCTTTTCCTGTTCTATCATATTTGCACATGTTTATGTATAATTTGAGTTAGTATATGTACTCCACATGGGCAATAGTATACAGTTTTGTATGAATTTTAGACATGAATTATTCAATTCAAATACCGTGCATGCCTACATTTTAAAATAGGATATTATAGATTTACAAAACTAGAACGCTAAATTATAAAGAAGAAAAATGAAATAGTAATATAAACTTTTTGAAGGCAATATTGTATGTCCCTCTTTTTAAACTATCCCTTTTTTACTGTTTTACCAATTAGAAATATATTAATTATTTTATAGGTGAATATTAATATAGTTAATATTTATGTTAGAGAGGGAAAAAATGTTAGTGTTGAACCATAAACTTCTTGCATGTAACTCTTTTATGTCCATGGTCAAACAACTTTTAATTGGTTATTTTGTCGGAGACATATATTAAATTTTTTTGAAATATATTAATTTTACATTGTGTAAAAATTAAGATATTAATTTTTGCTAAAAAATATATTAATTTTACATTATAAAATGTTCCAAGACATGTGTATATTTAGAAAGTAGATATTGGAGGGTCATCTCATCTCAAGAAGAATTATAGTAATTTATGGTGTGTGTGTGTATTGTTATTCAAGAACATTTATAATGGAATTTTCATTATAAATCCATTGATTATAAAATGAATTAAACGACATGTAAAAATAAGTTCAACTTGTTAACAATGATAATCTATCATAAACATATAAGATGAAGAAGAGAAAGGGAGAAGAGAAGGAACCCTTCGCTAGAGTTTCATAAACAAAAATGAACCAAACTTAAATGTGATAGGATTCCAATATATATATATATATAAGCTAAGAAAAATCTAAAATACCCTTACTAATAATATATAATAATATTATCTAATACAACTAATTTTTTTTAGAGGAACCATTCAACTAATCTTGCAATGTTCTTTGCTCTTTAAATATTTAATTAACTTTGCCAATACTTAAATCAATGCAAGTTTAATATTTAGAAAATAAATTTTCTATTAAGAATACATTTTTTCATTTACTCGACTAGAAAAAAATATGGATGAGAGGTAGAACTAGCTAGAAGAACAAACTTTATAACAAGATGAATGGCAAAATTACATTAAAAAAAATAAAGTTTAGAATTTAAAAGGACATATAATATATAAAAATAGCAGTGTGAATAATACTTTCTTCAAAGTGTGCATATCTCTTTTTCCCAGTACTAAGTGAGTATTTTAGTCTCTTCAAAAATAAAAAAGAGTATTTTAGTCTTTAACTAAATCAATTTGAATGTTTTTTATTCAAGTAAAGTTTAATTTGGCTTACTATTTTTGACCGAAACTTCAAGAAATAATGCCAAGTTCATTGTCATTTTGCTCTGTTGTTTCAAACAATCAATTTTGCTTCGCTAGCATGATTTGATCACAAAATTTAACACATTTCTTAAACCCCAAAAGTCTATATATCCACATTTATGAAACTAATCTTGTTAAATGGCACCCTCATATATTTAAAACATTCTTAGATTTTAAATAATGTGGATTGTATATACTTGGTTATCTTTCCTTACTTTGATTAAGTCTCTAAAATTGTATTATATATATATATATATATATATATATATAGATAGATTTCAATCCACCGACAAGGATATATAACTTGTATATGATCAACATGAATTATATTATGATGAGCAGAAAATTTAAGCTAGAGAATAGATATCCCCTGCTACCAGCAAAATGATTTGAAATAAAATAATTAAGACACAAAAATTTTAATTTGGTGGTATGTTAATTCAAATGCATACGATGTGAATATATATATATATATATATATATATATATATATAACAATGAGCTGATGCATGCAATGGCACGTGTAATTGCGTGTGTTCCATAAAAATTCTCAAGTTTCCAACAACTAGCTAGGAAACAACCATGCATACAAGAACACAATACCTTAACGTTTACGCAATGAGTCATCTTAAAAGGGAAAATATAACTTGTCAATATAACTATGCTGATTTAGGTTTATAAGACACATTTTATTTTCAACAACTTCCCCTGTCCACATGTAGATGAAATATGTATGTCCCCTCTTGAATTGCATTTGCACCAAACATTTTTTTTCCTTTTGATTACTATTGAAACTTTTAAAACATTTAATTTTGTCCTCTCAAATAGAATCGATCCTTCCATTTTTTTTTATTAAAAATATATAATCAAATAATACCTTCGATTCTAATAATAAATAATAGAACATCAATTTCAAAATATGCATAAGATATCAGTTCAACAATAAAAATTTGACTATATAATTTCAATGGATGAAATTCAAATCTTTAAAATGGTCATAACATCACCTTAATTATCGATCATTATATTTTAATTTTTCCTCTCCAATTTCTTTTTGAAAAAAAAAAATCAATTTGAATATTGAATCCAACCGTTTTAATGTGACATATGCATATGACTCATGATCTATTTCTTTCGCATTCATTTTTGGTATGAGAATAGCCAGTGGTCAAAGTCAATAAAAAACGTGCATAACATTTTATATGAATATGGTTCAATTCAAAATGTTCATGTATATGCATACTGGTTTATTCATCTCCCCCAACCTCTAAATTAGATTGTAATAGGTAGGTTTGAATGATGGTTAATATTGATATATAGTTCAAAATGTGCGGTTTGGTCTTCACTTACCGCAACAGTAATGTAGTACTTTTGTAGTTCAATTCAAAATTAAACCTTATTTAGTAACAGTTAATTTGGTATCCAATTTCTTGTGCAGAGAATCCGTTCCAACTTCGCATGCTTCACTATTCAGTTGCAGATCATGCTAGCTACTATTTTAATTTAGGGACTATGTTTTACACATAGCCACATTTCATGCACAACTATCACGTGTTAATGTATATATATATGGTCTGAATTTTTACTTTGAAATGTTGCAAAAATAACATGGGATGTGTAACCATGTTGTAAGAAGTTATGCAAAGTCAAGCCTAATCCTTCAACAAGTCAAATATCTCTCTTGCCAAAAATTACCTAAAATGGGTCGTGTATATTTAAAGGGACTTTTTCTATGGTACACAAGGTAAATACTTTTGGACCATGCATAAATATGGAATCGTATTTCATTTGATTTTGTGGTGGAATTTGTTGACGCAATAATAAAAATAAATTAGTGCATGGTATGATATTTACTTTATTTATTTTTTGATAGAAATATTTACTTTATTTATACACCATAGAACTAGCTATTTAAAGGACCTTTATTTCCTCAAGTTGCGATTTGTGGGGAGAGTCACGGGAGCACAGGGAGAAACAACGGAAAAGACTTGCACTATTTAAGAGATTTTAACATCACATATTTGTTCAATTTTTTCCGTTGAGTATATGTGTCATTTTTGTTGTATAATTAGTTAATATGATACTAAGTAATCACATACAATTTCAAAAATTTCTTTCTCAAATATATGCGAAGCTCCCGCATCACTATACATACGCTATTATTATCAATCAATGAAAGTGCATCACTTAACTACATTGTCTGAAAGTTCAATACAATGGTTCATTTTACCTGAATTCAGTCATGCTCTATTATAATTCTTGATAGAAACTATTTATGAGAGAAACATGCAATATAGAAATTGTATTGACAATGAGAATGATAACTATATCAAGAATTGCAATGAAGCTTACATAGCTAATTAGTACAAATAACTAACACATTTAATTAATTAACTAATAGCAAGTGTAACCAACTTAATTATCGAGTACTTTCTTGCAACCATCCAAAAGTGAACTCAGACACCACTTATTAAGGATCGTCACCACTTCTCGGGGATCATCGTATTATCGCTCCCAATGCTCCCCTAGCTCTCCATCAAGTAGATTAATTGCATTTTAATCTTTTAATAAATGTGAAATTACTATTATTTTTATAGGGATATAAGATTAGTTTAGTAGCTGGAGTGAGAGTGTAAAAGAGCGGAGTAATAAAGGAGATTAGAAGTTCAATCTTCACCATTATCATACTACTAACAATTTTTAATAATACTAACATTACTAATAGTGACTATTAAAAAAAATCACTTTTCCTCGCATGATTCGGGATTTAATTATATATTGAATAAGAAATCATAATCATCGACAACTAATGACATGTAGGCAAAGTTAATATATACATACATAAATTCAACAAAACGACTAACAATAGTAAATTAAGGGATCAAAACGAAACAAAAAATAATTAAGAGATCAAAGTTAAACTAAAAATAAATTAAAAGATCAAATGTGTAATTTAGTCTAAAAAATATATGGATCTTGCTTAATTTCTTTGTCATAAAATACCGAACAATATGAATTTCTATATCAAAGTAATGGTCCAAAATAAAATTGGAAACCACACAAAATTCAATATTTGCGGATGTTAATTTTTGAAAATTGCATAAATAAGATTTCAGATTCTTTTTTCAAAACTGAAGCGAACTGTAGACATTAATTTTCATTCTTATTTATTTTTTATTAGTATGACATACTACAATTATATACTATTTGTTGATTTTATTTTTTATATTAATAATACGTATTAGGTTAATTTAATCTATATTTTTTTATTTATTATTTCATATATCTTAAAACATAATTGTTCATTATTATTCTATAATATTAAAAATCAGTATATTATATGTTATATTTTGCATCAAATTTACTATTTTAATAGGTTTTTATAATATTAATATCGATATTTATTTTATAATTGTAATTTAAATATTGAAAAATCAACCAAAATTAACCCCTTACAATTAGAATTGATCGAATAAAAATTTTCAAATATATAATTTAAATCAAACTAAATCGTTATAATTCTATCTGTAAATAAGATTATTTTTTACCTAAAAATCGATGAAAAATACACCACACCCCCTACCTAACTCATAGGATGCTAATTACCTCAAAATATGGCTAGTTACTTTATTTTTCTACTCATGCTACCGCACAAGAGACACTAATATTCTTTAACAACCACCATCCTCAACTACTTAGGCGCAGTCATGTTTCATTGCACCTAAGTTCCTAGTGGAGTAGTGGACGGAGACTTTGAGAATATGTTCATTTTAAGAATATAATTTTCATTATGTATATACATATAAATATTTATATGATAAATTTTTTATTTAATCATTTTTATATAATTATTTTAAAATGACTTAAAATTAAATGAAATTTTGCAATACTTAAATAAAAAAATTCGTCAAAGTTCTATCATTCATAACTCAAAATATATGTAGAAAGTCCAGAATGTAACATTTAATTTTTTTTTTTATTTCCCATGTTCCTAGGTGATCCCATTCGAGGTAAAAGTTTATCCTTTTATACGGTTTTCTACAGCCGTATTTAACATTTTTTTCTCCCCTTTAAGTTTGAAAATACACAAGTTTGTAACATGGGTTTGTGATGAGAATAGCTATGGATTAGCGAGTATTTATTTATGTTGTGAGAATTTGATTCAGACCCACCAGCTATCTTCAACAAAAATTTATAATGAATAGGGTCCGCATAATAGAAATGATCATGAGGACTAATAATTACTTATAAAATTGAGCGTTGGTAATGGTACTATATAGTACTCATGCATCCCACTCCGTCCCCGTATTTATATAAATATATTATTTATTTATTATATTATATGAATTTAGATTTAACTATTCATTTTCTTTTATGTTTTAATATCTATTGGTATATTTTGACCACTATAATATTTAGAATCGAAATATAAAATTTTTGCAAAAATTTTAAAATTTTGATTTTGATGAATAGGTAAATAATTGTATCTCTATAACTAAGAGTTATGTGTTATTAATCATGACTTTATAATTATATTTGACTAATATAATATACATAATCAACTTCTTTTACCGATATAGGAGAATGTTGCTCCAGAACTTGCAACTTCATAAAATATTATTCTTGATAGTTGAATGTTTGGTTGTAATACTTTATTATTTGAATTTAAGATATTTGAATAATTTTTAAATTTAATCACAATAATAATTATTATTTTTCGATCTAATTTAGTTAAAGTGCAGATAATGTGTATGAATACGGGCATTTAAGTACCTAAAGAGTAAATATACTACAGTCCCTTACCCAAATACTACCCCTTGGCATCCCTACACACTTTGTCTTTATGCATGCTTGATGGCAAGTGTTTCCACACTTCACTGCTTTTAATTTGGTCCATCCCAAAACGTAGTTTCTACTCTCCATATAATACTGCAACGGGGCCATCAAACCTTCAACTCGTGTTTTAGTAAGGATCTGTCAACATACGTATCGATGTTTTTGTTTTTTTTAGGGGTCGATTTCGATTTTATTTTAAAAAAATTGGTGATACGAATGTTTAATTTGAATGTATAACCGGTTGTTTTTCATTACAATTATAATAATTCTTCTTTTCCTGTCCATTGGCATTTACCTTTTACAACTTTTGACATGATGATTTTTGTTTAGATCCTAAGCCACGTTTCAAAATTATTGACTATTTGGAGTTTTATATATGTGTAAGTATAAGGTTTTGTTCTTAATAAATGGTGTCCCAATGAATAGAGGAATATGAATATTGTTTACAATTTATGTTAGGCTCGATTATCAAATAATGTGATATTTTTTGTTGTATCAGAACAATAGTCATTTGTTGAGGCTAATCAGATAAATGGTCTCTCGGTCACCGTAAGTGACTTACACCGTTGTTTTTATTAGATAGTGTTATCGCTCTAACTTCAAATATTAATTGTTTGTTTTGGTATATTACGTGTAAACTATTAATGCTTTTTTGATGAGTAGGATAAACATTATCATATCATGTGTTTGATACACACATAATAACCAATATGATAATACTTTATTTTGCCATCTATTTGATAAATATCTCATCATGATATAATATATATTATATTATATTTAAATAGCAAAATTACTATTGTGAACAATTACATATTATGATTTTTAAAATTAACTTATTATATTTTAAATATTATAAATTAACAAAAAAATTAAATACATAATTAAATAATTTTATATTAAAACTATCCATTGACACCACTAAATAAACAATTTAAATTTTAAAAACAAAATCATGAGTAACCAAATAATTATATTTTATTTGTTAGAATGTAAATCATGAGCCATCAAATAATCATGATATACATTATATGTAAATGGCAAGAATACCTTGTAAACAAATTATATTTATTTTAAAATTTCAATTAACTTTTATATTTTTATAATTTTAATACTAATTTATTAAATTATATAAAAAGACAAAACTGTGTAAAATCATAAACATTTTAAAATTAATTATTAATATTTTATTTTTAAATTTAATATCAAATTCTATTAATTATTTTTTTATTTGATTAGATTTACATTTTTATATTTAAGATTATATTTTATAAATTATTTTTATATTTATATTTTAAATTATATTTTATAAGGGTAATTGAGTAAACTACTATTTTTATCATATCTTGCTGGTTTCTAACTCAGCTCATATTCAGGATAAAAATTTCAACTAGAGAGACCAGATATGATAGAATTCTAGATTAACTTGTCATATTTTGTTAGTTTATCAAATCCTGAATTCAGACATAACATGATAACTTACTCATATCATGTCTTTTATCATGTTCATCAAACGGACTCTTATGATTGTGTCTTTTGTAAAAGGTGTCTCGGTATACAAAAGAGCCTCAATTTTTAATCAATGTGAGACTTTTTAATATACCATAACAATTTTCAAAATAATTTGAAGAGTTTTATTATATGTCCTCACATTATAAAAAATTTATATAAACGTTCAAATTATATCTCACCGTATGGATGTGTTATAAATATCATTTCATAAAATAAGTACACAAATATTGAAATGGGGAGATGCAATTAAATGTTTAGATTCAGTTATGAGAAAGGATTTTGAAATTTGATTCAAACAGTTTTTATAAAGGAGATATAAACACATCTAATAATATTTGGTTTTATGCGGTTTTTAAATTTTTAAATTGATTTTTTTATTTTTATTTAGATTGATTTTATACGAAGATCTCTAATTTAAATTAATTTCAAGAAATGTTATGTAATTAATAAACTTGATCAAACTCAAAAATTTATCCGTCACACTTTTTTTTCTCATCTCTTTCTTCTTCATCTTGCTCGTAGATGAGAAGTGATTTGAGACAAATTTTTGGTCTGAAATCACTTTTCTATATCATTTTTACTCTATCTTTTTACTAAATAAGTGATTTTCACACATATTTATTTTTCGGTTTAAATATATTTTTGGTCCCTGTAAATATAACCTTTTTTGATTTTAGTCCTCGTAATTTTTTTTTTTGGTTTACATCCCTGTAATATCAAAAAAGATTTATATTTGGTCCTTAACGTTAAGTGGACGTTACAAAAACGTTAACTGACAAACGGAAATAGTTTTTGGTCCCTGTAAATATAACATTTTTCAGTTTTAGTCCATGAAAAATATTTTTTTGAATTTCATCCCTGCAATATTCAAAAATTTCCTTAAATATAAAATAACATACAAATTGATCTTTATTAATAATAAACTTATGCCAAGTAATGTTTAAAATATTTTCACTTCAATAATTTAAAATTTATTAATCTTCTATTTTATTTATTTATTATTATTAAATTAATTTTTATTTTCTATTTTAAAAAAATCACTAAAATCTTCTGTTTTATTTAACTATTATTATTAAATTAATTATATTAGTATAAAATAATAATTAAAATAACTTTAGATTTAAACTTTATAATTTTAACTAAAATCTCTTTTTACGTTTTAGATTTGTTTAATTATAACTTAAAATAAATAAAATATATATTAGGTGATAGATTTATTTTAATCATTATTTTATAATAATATAATTGAAGTTAATATTATATTAATTTTATTTTAATTATAATATTATATTATATATT
>JBBPBQ010020324.1:10548642-10587309 GCA_037974755.1 Cicer yamashitae
TTTATTACTTATTTAATTTTTTAGTATTTTTTTGTTAATTTATAATATTTAAAATATAATAAGTTAATTGGTAATTTTGTTATTTAAATATAATATATATTATATCATGTCATGATGAGATGTGTATCAAATACATGACAAAATAAAATGTTATTTTGTTGGTTATTATTTAACAATATGATAATATTTATCATGCCACTATTTTATCTTATCTTTATCCAACTTTATATTTTATATTGTATCTATTCTATTGTTCACATCAAATAGACTCTAAAGGTGTACTTTTACCTTCATTTATTGATAATTTAATCAATAATAAATACAAATAACTATATTTATACATGAGTCCAAATAAAAATAGAGAAGATAACAAAAATAACTAAGACATCTAACTATTAGTAGCTAACTTTATATCAAATCATTAGTGTTGATATTATTAGTAATAATTTCTTCATTCCTATTTTTTTTTTAAGAAGAAACCCTTAAATTAGACGCACAGAAACTTATTTATTGTCAACAACATATAAACTATGGTAGTGCATAAGGGCCTCATTTCTTGCACCATGCACAAACACAACTTACTTAAGATAACCGGTTTATAGATATATGACAAGTCATCATTTATTTTATTATAATCTTCTAAAAACATGATTCTTTTATCTTTAAACAATCTTCATGATTGATGTAATATCAGATGGTCAAAATGAATAACAATGTCTCACAATTCTATGTGAAATCCAACTTCCAAATTTTACAACTTAAAAAATATCCAAAATAGAGTTTAATTCATACTTAAAAGAAGCATCAACTCACATTCGTTTAAGTGTTGGATCGTTTTAGCATAAAAACAAGAAACAAAAAAAAGTATGCAACTGCATATTAATTTCTCAAGTGAAGCAAACAATTTCCACAAATAGAAAGTGATCATTACAAATTCATGCAACTTATGATATCCTTTCCATACCTTATTACCTCATTATATATTCTCCTAACTAAAGTGAATTGATTCTTTTATTTTTATATTGTGATTGTAATAAAATAAAATAAAAGTAGTTGCAATATTATGTGAATTGCATGTTAGTCAGAATATGGTTGGATAGCACTTAAATGCATGATAGTCCTATCATGCCCCATTTCAACCGATCAACTACCAAAGCTGTACATGTGAGGATGACATCTCATGTTGCCATTATCTCTATATGTTTTCATACTATATGTTATTTCCTTCCACATATTGGCATATTGTATGTTTCTCCAAAAATCCAAGCACAAAATTTCATCTTTATCACTCTTATAAATAAAAGGACAAACTAGAATAAAGTAATAAGCACTAAATGGGACAATACAAAGGGATAATTCAATTGCAGCTTGTGACCACTCTGCATGTATGGGTATGGCATGGCAGCTTTAAAATCACATTTTCTCATTATTTCTATTCACATGAATCATTATCATTTTTTTTTACATAATAATTATAATTATCATGATAGTGATGTCACGACTTCTGTGGTCACAACTATGATTAATGTAAATAAAACTCTTGATAAGGATGCATCTTGCTTAAAGTTAGAAAAATGATTGGCATTCCATGTTTTCAGCACCAGGTCAAACATTAAGACATTGTACCTCAAAATGAATATTAGTATTAAAATTAAATTTAAAACTAAATGCTAAGAGAATATTAGTGCTGTTGCAAGCAATAAAGGAGTTGAAATTGGACGTAGGAATTCAACTCCAATGTTTTGTTCTTATAGTAAAAAATATGCGTCAGATGTTTAAATTGTTGGTTCGAGTTTCATTAGCGTCATTAAAGAAAAGTAAATATAATTTTTTTAGGTGTTCGAAAAATTTTAAAATTTTCTTTATCTTTAACTAAGTACAATCTCCATATTCTATCTTAAACTAAAACATCAGTTCCGCACTCTAATATTTTATTTTAAAAAATAGAAAGAAATTAGATGTAGGCCTTAATGTTAGAGCATATTGGAGACACATTTAAATTATTTAAAAGCTTTGTGAGAAAGGGTAATTCAAGTGGGAGTAATTTGGCAACTAAAACAATAAAGGTTAGTGTCCCTAGTTTGACAAACTCTAGATTCTCTCGGTTGAGATAGTGCACATTGTTCTGATTGACAATCTCTCCCTGTCCACATGAAAAATGATAAGAACAAAATATCATAGCAAATTTATTAATTAAGCTTGCAGTGGGGTAGAAGGCAGAATCTAAAACATAGTGTCATTATGCAAGTAATAATCAAACAGTTGTAAAGAAGGCATAATTCATATTATTCTATTATTTAGGTTTAATATACATAATAATGAAAGTTTTATAGTATTTTTTTTCTTTTAGAATTACCATAACAATTAAATTAATTTTTATTGGATTAAACTTTTTTAAATTGAAGAATTCCCTTTCGTAAAATTAATCTCAATTACCGATTAATAAATTAACAATTGATGTTACCTGCATATGCATGATAAGTTTATATAAATATAATATTTTAATACAAATTTTATTTTGATAACAAAATACCAATTTTAATTCTATTGTAGAATGTCACACACACTGCATACTATTAAAATTGTATCAAATAATCAGATCTCAATTCTTAGTTTCTTATACTATCAATTTCTTTTATTATGATACTAAATGAAATAAATCAAGGCATGGTACATTGTATTGCAAGGCTGGCCCAACGGGCTGCGAATAAAGTGCTTTAGGCCTCAAACATATTTTGTAATTTAATTAGTATTAATTTTATTAGTATTTGTTTCACGTCTCGTTGTCTTAATTTCACAAACTACTTTTACTACTCATTAATTCACTAAACAAAATAATCAATTACGTGAATATATTTTTTTTGTATGATATAATACTTCAAAAACTTAATACTTTTTGGGTTTAATTGTATTTTTTTATTTTTCAATTTTCACTTAATTCGCGAAATTGATCCTTTTATTTTAAAATTAAATAGTTTTGGTTTCTTTCTCTATTTTTTAATTAAAAAATTATGATGTAACATATTTTAGACGATATGTCATATGATGAAATGATCTTGAATGATTAATATCCATAAAATTACAATAAAAATCTATAAAATTTTCAATTTCAACGTTCGATATTATTAATTTTTATAACATATAAACAATTAATGCATTTAGATAGCTTTGCACTACGATATTGTATGTCATGTTATTTAAAATATGTTCGATCACTATTTTTTTCGTTAGAAAATATGAAGGAGAAATAAAAACTGTTGAATTTCAAAACAGAATGATCAATTTAGTAAATTGGTGAAAATAGAGAACGAAAATTACAATTAATCTTAATTTTTTTTGTGGTGTAATATTGTAAAAACTAATCAAACTTAAAAGGTTTATAATTTTGTAGTTTGTCAATTTTTAAAACATCACTTTAAATTTTGCTTTTTAGCCTACTCATTTGTTGGACCGGTATACCATTGTATTGTTAGTCATATATATATATATATATATATATATATATATATATATATATATATATAAATTTTTAGTTATTGTAAAATTTTATTGTACGTTTTTATAAAAAAATTAAATTTTTAGTCTTTAAAATAATTTATTCATATTTAATTTGTATTTTAAAAAAATTATAAAAGGTTTATATTTTAATTTCTAAAATAAATTCTTATAAAATTAAATTACAAATTACAAATGAATAAATATTTTTTGGAGATTAAGTCATAATTTTATAAGAAATAAAGACATAATTTAACTTTATATATGATATATCCGTTAGGCTAATTTCTTAAGATAATATGAATCATTAGGCTGCTAAATTATATTTTATCTTTAAATTAACTTTACCAGCCCTATGTATGTACACGTTCACAAAAAGGATTTTTTTTTTTTTTTTTTTGATAGAACACGAAAAGGATATTATTGTACGTATATATAAAGTGTATCGCATGGTTTATCTGATCATAAAACAAGAGATGAGAAAGAGGGACAGAGATGTGTAATTTCAACCACAAGTTTACAAATGATTTCCGACATTTCATTTAAGTAACTTTTTTTTTCTTTCTTTTCTTTCTTGCAAAGGAAGTGAACCTAAATCATTGAAGTTATTAAAAAGGGTTAAAGTTTGCATAAATTTGCTACCTAGAAAGCCCAATATTCTGGGTTTGTGATTGCTTCTAGATTCAAGATTTGTGTTAGATTTCTGGGTCCAAAAATTATATACTAAGGGAATCAAAAAATAGTAATTTGAGATTCCAAAAGAGGCATAATACATAAATATCATCACTTTTTTCCAATTAAAGCTTACCAAACATCATCAAGGACCCAAACTAATCCACCTTTTTTCTGTAATGAAAATCATTAAGACAAAAAATTTATAAAAAATTTTAAAATAAACAAAGTCTAGCTTTTTTATGCCAATGATCTTTAACTTCTATTATGGAGATGCCCTTATTAACTAGTAATTTTTGTCACATCAAATAAATACACTTATAGCTATCTAAAGGGGAAGAAAGTTAAGATTCCAAATGCAGGGTCCTTGGCATAAATAAGGGAAAACTTATAATTATAAAAAATAGAAAAAGCATAAAGATTCTTTGGTTATGTAGCAAAAATGACATAACTTGGCTGGGAAATCAAATCATAACCTATATGTTTTTTGAAAAATATAATATAATATTCATGATAATTATTGGTCTAAGAATATCGTGTATGAGGTCTATCTTTCCAATGTTTTTCTGTTTCGTAACCTTAAAAATTAATAAATAAATAAGTAAATAAATGCTCTTGCTGATTATCCAGTATATCCACTCTTCCATTCAGTGGTAAGCATTCAAAATACAAAAACAAATTTGTTTTACTACCTTGTGTGCTTATGAAATGTGAATGTGATAAATCATAAAATGTAAAATATTTTGATTATAACTAATTATTGAAAAAGAAATTGGTTAGAGCTAAGGTCAACGCCTGCACATATTAGCACTTTATTCTTCATCATACATGCAACAACATCACTTCTTAGTTACCATTTTTTCCTTCTATTGTTCCATTTCACTAAAGACAAGCAACTTTTTCGGAAAGGAAGAATGATTATGTACTACTCTATCTTACGTGTCAGATTTACACACACAAGATGTCTCAAAAATGGTTCTCTTTTCAGTACCATTTAATTATTTTTTTTATAATTATACTTAAAATATTTTATATATAGACTAAAAATATATTTAATTTTATTATTTATATTAATCTTGAGTTAATATTTTTATTTATGAACATAATATATTAATAATTAATAAAGATAATTCAGTAGATCACAATTATATTTATTTTAATATGTGTTAAATTGTCAAATACGATAATTATTTTAAAGTATATTTCAATTATTTACTCGTTAGTTTTAAAATAAGTGTCATTATATATATGGTTTTTTAAACTAATTGAAAAGACTATATATGAATGAAGGAATGTAATTAGCAACAGAATTTTATAAAATTATTCTTATGAAGAAAATCATTGTAATAAATATATAGTAGAATAGAATGACTTGTAAATTGTGCAGAAATATTAATATAAAGGGTAAACTGAGAAAAAAAAAAGTTATATGCCGAAACAAACTCATCTGTTAAGTTTACTGTCATACAATCTAAAAATTCTACCAGCCACATATGTTTTGGAGGAACGAAATATAATTGACCAGTTTATTCAAAAACTGAATTAAACCCTTGAAAAGCATAGTTTTTTTTTCTTTGACTAAATTGAAAAGCATAGTTGATCATAAAATAACATTCAATATTTTTTATATTTAATTTTCATTATTGGTGTTCTTTTGAGATTATTTACCCTTAGATGGATCTGTTGCTAACCCACCTTCTTAAATTTCAGCCCATTCGTGAGCACTTGCGCTATTCTCTACCGGGGGTCATGATGCAATTTTCACCATCATTTTTGACAACCACACCCCCTTCCCCTTAAATATTATGTCTGTTGAACCCAGAAAGTAATAAATAAAAAATTTAAATGTATTTTTAATCCCTCTATTTTATTTAAAATTAAATTTTAGTCCCCTTATTTTTAAAACTCGGTTTTTAGTCCTCATATTTTACAATTTTTTATTAGTCCCTCTTCATTTTTTATGATGTTGCATGCTCACTAATGATGTGATATTGGTGTAATATAACGGAATTGGATAACATTATATCTATACTATTAATCAATATTTGTTTTAATATTTTTTATTCGACAAAACTTCGCAAATGTCTTTATTAGTAACAACGTAAGAAAAAATTACAAAGGAAAAGAGAAGAATGTTGAACTCAATTTTGTTTTATTCAATTCTATTGTGTCACATCAATGTTATATTATTGTTGAGCTTGCCATATCATAAAAAAATGAATAGTGACCAACAAAATCCCTAGGTGAACTAAATGTAGATTTTGAATAAAATAGAAAGAACAAAAATACATTTAAATCTAAATTTCTTTTTACTGCATTCTCCAAATTATCCCTCATAGAAATTTATTCTACGAAAAGTCGAGACCAAAAAAATTATTAAACAAGTAAAATCTAGATTAATAAAAATGTATTATAAAATACAATAAAATTAGTTAAATTTTATTTATGTTTAAGACCACAAAAATAAATTATTTTTATTGTTTATATTTGAGATTGAGGGAGTATAATCGAAAGCATCCCGACCGCTACCTAAGATACACCCCCTTCTCACTCACTTTACTAAATATATTGTTGAAGGGTTGTTTTCACAAAAGCGCGGTAGAGAGGGTAGTGTTGGCAAAATGTGGGGGTGGAGATAACATCACCTTTCTACAAGCCATGTCATGTGGAAAATATTTAGGAATTGTGACGTTATCAAATAATATGATCCATAAAGATAATTATTCCATTATCGACAAACTTAATATTAAGTTAACCTAAAATCACTTGGACTAGTCCAAATCATAAACCCAATAAAAATATGATCCATGAGGTTTGTGTTCTAGTACAGTGATAAAATTAACAATTATAAATAAAAAATAATGATGAAAGCGTCACTTGTAAGTTGTAACACATTCTTTAACACTCTTTGCAATTACTTTGAAAATTCATTTACTCAATGAGAGTGTGTTCCTCTCAGAATCATTTTTATTCTAAAACCGATTTTATAAGCAGTTTAACAGAGAAAAGGAAAATTACTAATAATTAATAACTTACCTTCCTTCCACTATTATATTTTTAAGGTTGCTTTTTTATTTCGTGGGTATTTATAAGATTGCTAGGACACTGCAAAATTTGTAGACTTCACAACCACATATTAACTGATAAATTCTCTATAAAATGAATAGCTAAAATCTCAAACAAATTTAGCTCAAAGCTTCTAAACCAACAGTGAATTCAATTGGTGTTGTTTACAAAATTCTCTATAAAAGGTGCCTGCATAATACAAAAACTGGATTAAGCTTAATTCTCTAAACCAACGGTGTCTTCAATTCCAAAAAAGGTGGATGAACCTTGTTACCCAAATGTCAAATATTACATACTATATCTTCTAAAACAATACCTAAATAGGATTAAGAAAATAGAAAACATGACAAAAGAGTTCTAGAAAAGAGTACTTTTTAAGCAGAAAATGTCTATCATTAAAAAATCAAAACCATTTAATGTATAGCATTTCAACATCATGTGTACCATACAGGGATGACTTAACAGTAAATTAAGACAAACAAACATAAATTCTTTAACATCATAGGTGCCAATAAACCAAATTCAACAGAAATCAGCAAATAATTATTAAATCAGCAAGAACAAATATGTATTTAATTAACAACTATGATAAGCAGCTCATGATACTTTAGTGTTCAACAATTATTAGTGGAACCATAACTGATTTAGTCTTCTTCAGAAGAAACTATGTGATATGATCCCATTTGGCCATTCATTGAATTGAACAAACACGTTCAATTCACTAACACATCAGTGTTGCATGAAAATTGGATTCCAATACTTGTGGGTTTAGCAGAAGAAAAAAAAAAGTCCACATGCTGTTGCTTAGACAATTTTCTTGACTTGTTCACAATAATCACATGGTTTGTTTCATATTTTGACAGATATGTACAGTTAAATTAATTCATGGTCATGTTCAAATTCTACTAAGCTACAATAGACTACTATTTGACAAGACTTTGACTATTGCGTATTGCAGAACAATAACAGTTTGTTAAAGTTCCGCTGCGTTTATAACGCAGCTGGTGCTGCTGTTAATAGTTCTCTAAAAAGGGTGCCTGCATAATAGAAAAAGTGAATTAGCTTAAATCTCTAGATGAACCTTGTCACCCATTTGTACTTGAAGTTTTGGAAAACCAAGTACTTTTTCTGCAATACAAACCGTGTTTACCCACACAATCACTCATGACCATGTCACACATTGTACCTTGTCATTTATTAGTTGATCCCAAATAAAAAAATACACACCTTCAAAAGCATTTAATAATTGATAGTGATGAATCCTTAGAATTTTTTTATGGCTTCCTAACCTGTCCCCCAAAGCTACTGGCACCAAACAAAAGTAATAATACGAGAAAAAAAGACACGCCAAGGACAGAGGGAAGTGACAAGCAAGCTTTATAAAAGCCTATCCACAGCAAGCCATGTGCAAAAGACCTTATAAAAACAAAAAAGCCTATTCAGATTTATATAAATAGCTACAACTATCATAATTCTTGGTCATGACTCTAATAAATATATAAATTACATTATTAATCGTAAAACACTTGTCTCCCATAAACTTCAGGGATCAAGGTGCAAAGTATCAACTGCTGACTAAATAAAAGTAGACAGTATATTTTTCCCCACTCCTATAATAGAATGTCTCTTGGGAGTTAAATCATTTGAGTCCTAATAAAAAATAATGTCAAAAGTAACAAAATATAGAAATATATTGTAAAAAGTTTGCAAAACATGTATCATATGCAGGTATCAATAACAAAATACAGATCCAACAGCACTCATTCGCTTTCATTACCCATAACATCAGCATCAAATTAAAATTAATCGCAAAATACAATCCTACCAATATATAGATTACACTAGGAGTTAACTTAACATCTCTAACATAATGCTAAAACTAAAATCAACTTAAAACCGTCAAAAAGAAGTGCTAAATTAACTTAACATCTCTAACATAATGCTATCTAGATCACACCTCAAGAGTAGCTAGTACTAAAATACCTTTGGTCTTCCAGCTCCTAATCGAGAATAGGGATAGAGATCAAAGAAATCAAAGTATGCTGGTAAAGCTGATCTGGCAGACATGCTGAGCAATACCGTGGTCGCAGCGTCTTCCATCTGTTTCTGACAATATTCCTTTTGTTGACAATGGAATTCAGCTGTTGCAAGCGCTCCAGTCGATAGACCTCTGATGTAAGGGAATCATCTTCCCCTGAAGGTCATGAGTTCCAAATCACGCACCAAACACATGATTTCATTGCGTTTTTCTTCTGTATCTAATGAAGCTAAAGCGATATTCTCTTTAATCATTCTTAGGAATTGAGCAAGACGGCGGTAGCAAAAAGTGGTGTAGTTGTGGGACCGGTATTTGTACGAAAGTGTTCTTTCGGGTATTGTCCTCAGCCGCTGCTTTTTCTGCTACCTCTCTTTCCTCAAAAAGGCTTAGCCTCCCTTCTGTGTGTAGCCTCAGCCAGCAGACTACTAGGCGCCGCTGCCACCACCAGAATGCGAGTTGCTTTCACCATTGCTAGGTTAGAGGTCTTTCTTTTTTTGATTGAATGTTGGAGATTTCTGCAAGTAGAAATACAAAAGACGTAAAAAGAAAAGCAAAATATAAAATACTCAAATTGAGCGGAAAAAATATAAAATACTCAAATTGAGCGGAGAAAACGTTACGCTGATACATTTAATTATTTTATTTGGAGAAATAATAATATTTTGTTGAAATTTATATTTTATCTGTTATGAATTTTTATATTTTTAAAAGTATAATTATTATAGTTAATGTAAATTTTTGTTGTATGTAGACAATGGTGGATCTTTGACCTATTTTTCTAAAGAAACCAATATAGTTAAATAATGTACTAATATTAAAGTTTTACATGATTTTATCAAAAAATAATTTAGACATAATGGTAGACATTTAAAAATAATTATAATACACAAGTCAAAATATTTTTATAGGAAAGTCAAAATCATATTTAAAATAAAATACATTGTTAGTAAAATACATTGACACATACTAGGTGTATAAGTATCACCTAACACTGTAATGATATATGATACAGTACAATGATACATTAAAAGTTGTTCCTTACATTATCCCAATTTTCATTCAATGTATACGTATCCTAAAACTATCAATAGCTAGTTGACAGCTGTATCAGCTTTGTTAATTAATGCATATGAAATTACAAAATTGTCTTCATTTTGAGCGGGAAAATGGTACTACAAACTCAATTCTCTTTGTATATTACAAAATTGCTCTCATTTTGAGTGGCAAAATGGTACTATAGACGTAATTGGATTTAGATATATAAAGACAAAGATGATATGAATTGCTACCATGAAACATAATAAACACCAAAAAGACAGGTAGAAGGATGAGCAAGAGCGCCTATAAGGGAAAACACAGAATCACACACCATTATACAGGAATATTTTTTTGCCACTAACCTTCATAAAAATTATAACACCTCCTTCACATGCTCAGCTTTGTAGCAGTCCAGGTGGCGGTTCTATTTGTAGAACCAAAGTTGGCTTTTACCTTCCATTAAGATTACCGATGTGCTAACATTGCAGTTCAAGAATGATCATCAATAGCTTGAACATCTGCTGGACTATTATGTACTTCTAGATAAGCAAATGGGGGATCATCAGAAGTGCGCAATGAGCAAATAAAATATTTGCTGGTTTTAGGATATTTGCCAGGAATGAATGCAATTCTGCACATAAGTAACTAAGTGCATCACATTTCAGGTTAATTGCAGACTAGAAATAAGACATGCTAGTGAAGTAATGCATCACATTTCAGGGTTGGTTGAGTCGCATGTGAACAAACATGACTGAAGTGTGCGAAGTCTTACAAAGTACAAACTGATCTACTCTCTCCAATACCTCTAAAAAAAACAGAATATGATCTACTCATTACAAATGCATAGAATACTCAAAATATATGTGCTCAAACAAATCATCGTATCAGCAAGCAAACCACAAATCAGGATTTCACACGCATGAATACACAGGACCAGCATCGCTGGGATCTAACCCGAAATCAGTGAAATTTACAAGAGTCTGACAAAATGGTTTCACTCGAATCAGAATGAAGCATGCGAAAAAGAAGGATCATGGCGAAAAATAAGCAAAAGGGTCAACAAAAAAGAACCAGGCAATATCAACAATAGTTAACAATAATTCCAAAATCATCAAAATGTCCAAATTAATTCTTAGGAAGAAAAGGTAAAATGTAAATAATCAAATTTCAGCAAAGAACATATATCAATTAAGCCAAACCACTAAATAACTTTGTGCCTTTTTCATAGATTTGAGAGGGTAACTAGGTAAGCACCTTAAAAGAGAATCCCAAAATTTTGATTCAAAGCGATCTAAGCTTAACCGCGTAAGCAACTTGAGGTAACGAATGCATGAATGAAGGGTAAGCTCCATGAGGCTTGAGCAATCTAAGAGAGTTAATTTGAGAATCTGACTTTCACAATTTGAGAAGAAATGCGATCCACGAGCAAAATTTTAAGGGTTAAGAGTTCTTTGGACGCTAGGAGTAGGAGACAAGAATAGTAAACCAGTGAGGGAGTGAGCAGTTGGGCTTCAAGTGTTGTTCATCATACTGTATTAAATGGAATTCGGGGCAGTAAACCATTGTAACTTGTAATAAACATTGTTCAGTTTGTAAATCAGTTTTAAAAGTTCGGTAATTTAAATATCAGTTCTGTTACGGGTGCAGTATGATTTACTTCAGTTTTTATCAGCCCTAAAACAGTCCAGCTATGCTTGATCAGACAGTTATTCAAGCTTCTGCAAACTCCATTATAGTTCAGTGCAAAGCACCTTAGTCTTATTAGTACAAATAAAACTAGGAACTGAATCAACAAGCAAAACAAAATTCAATTAGAATCTCTACTTAGGTCCTAATAATGATACTTTTACACTAGAAACCAACAAAATAACAAAAATGCATATGGAGGCAAAAGGCTTAATAGTCAGCATAGCTGAGAAAAAAACTAACTATTTTTATATTGAAAAATGAAAACTTGCATGACAAAAATTCAATAACGTTGTCTTTGCGTCATGATGATACAATATTATGGACAACATAAATCGAAATGCCAAAATACATACCAAGACAATAAATTGTCATTTTCATCAGGCAGCCTTCGATATGCTTTTACGCCTCTTCAAAAGCCCATCCATAAGCTTGATATATGTATATTTATTTAAACTAACTCCTTTTTGCTCTGCCTGTTGAAATAATTTCATTGCGTCCTTGTACTTCCCCTGAGTACACAAACTACTTACTTGATCTGAATACATCGTGTCACTTGAACCAGGCTCTGGGGAAGTGTCCTGAGTTTTCAACTCTTGCCCTTTCTCTGCAAGTTTTGACACAAACTTCTCTGCTTCATCGGTTTTTCCAGCATTAGTAAGTGCACTCACAATTGCATTATACGTATACTGGTCAGGTTCCAACTTCCTCCCCTCCATTTCAGACATAAGGTCAAACGCATCCTCAAGCCTCCCTTCTTTGCAAAAAGAGGATATTAATGTATTGTATGTAACTGTGTCAATGGGCCTCCCTTTAGAGATCCATGTGTTAAAAAGAGTAATACCTTTCTCCAACATACCCTCACTGCAGAGTCCTCGGAGAAGAATATTACATGTGAAAATATCTGGTTTGAACGAGTTTCCTACCATTTTGTTATGGAACTGAAATGCTTTCTCTACTGCTCCCTCCCAGCAATAACCATGAATAATTATGTTACTAGTGGCTTCATCGGGGACCAAACCCTTCTCTAAAAGCTCATTCAATTTATCTACACCTTTATCAGTTTTTCCTGATAGACACAACCCTCTGATTATAGTGTTATAAGTGACAACACTAGGAACAATCCCTTTCTCCTTCATCTCATCCCAAAGCTGCAAAGCCCTGTCTGCTTGTTCACCCTTGAAGTACCCCATGATTAGAGTTCCATATGTTACCTCGTCAAGAATATAACCTCGCTTCCTGGCCTTTACAATCAAGTCGTATGCATCCTCTAGCTTCTTCTCCAAGCACAAAGTGTGCAATATGGTGTTAAGAGTAAAAGTATCCATTTTCAACCCCTTCCTTCCCATTTCATCCATCATCTTAAATGCCTCTCCCAGATTTCCAGCTTTACAATAACAGTTAATCATCGTGTTAAAAGTAAAACAATCCGGAGAAAACCCACTTTCCGCCATCTTCACCATCACATTACTCGCCTCATCAACCTTACCTTCCTTACAGAACCACTTAACCTTTATATTGTGAGTCACAGCATTCTCCTTAACTCCCCTTGACTTCATTTCCTCTAACAACTTAAACGCCGCAGCGCTACCCCGATGCTCAAAACACCCATCAATCAAAGTATTATAAGTAACAATATCAGGAATCAATTTCAAATTCTCCATCTCATCTCTAAGCCTAAAAGCTTCATCAATCTTACCCTCATCACACAAACCCCTCACCATAGAATTATAAGTCCAAACATCAGGCAACATACCATTCCCAGTCATCAATTCAATAACCTCAGCGGCTTCCTTCAACCATTTCAACTTACAATACCCATGAACCAAAATATTATAAGTATTCCTATTAGGAACAAGACCACTACTCTTCATTTGATGCAACAAATCCCTAACTTTACTCAACTGACTTCTCTTACAAAAAGCATTCAAAACAGTATTGTAAGTAACATTGTCAGGTGAACAACCAAACTCACCCATTTGATTAATCAACTTAAAAGCTTCATTGAAATTATTATCAGAACAATAACCATGAATCAAAATATTGAACGTGGTAGTGTTAGGTTCAACGCCAAGTTTAACTGCATCCTTAAAAACTTGTCTAGACAAAATAAGAGTGTGAGAAGAATTTGACCTAACAAGAGAATTAATGAGAGTATTGCAAGTGAGCAAATTAGGGCGAAAACGAAGTCTTTTCATCTTGTTGAAAATCTGAACAGCGAGGTGAGGGTGGTTGGAGTGAACGTAAGCGGCGAGGGAAGTGTCGAGGAGGGGTTTAGGGACGGAGTTGTTGGAACGGAGGAGGTGGGAGTGAAGGGAATGTTGGGGGTGGTCGGAGGAGATGAAATTGAGGAGGAGGGATTTGGCGTCGGAGAAATTGCGGCGGGAGAGGAGAGGAGGGAGGAGAGTGAGGAGAGGTTTAGGGTTTAGGGAGAGAGGGGAAGGTGCGTTTGATTGGAACCATTTGAAGAAGGAAACTAGGGTTTTGGGGTTAGAGTGAAGGGGTTTCCATGAGAGGATTGAGATGATGATTGGGAGAGTGAGGTGTGGGATGAAGGGTTGAAGCTTACGTGGGTTTTCTTGTTTGGTTAGTATTGTAGTTATGGTTTGGACAAGTTTTTGTTCTTCCTCGCCGCCGGTGGCGGTGGTGGTGCCGGTGCCGGTGGTTGTGCTCATCAACTCCGTTGTTTCTTTGAAATTTTTGTTTGCAGACAAGAAGTTCAGAAAAAGGAAACGGTGCGTTTAACCTTATTTTGGTTTTTGGCCCTTCACTGTTTTAGGGTTTTAAAGTTACATTATTATTTGTCAAAAAAAGTTTTATATTAATTAATTAATGGAAAATCAAATCATCCCAAAAAATAAAAATAAAAATCATATCAATCCTTATTCAATTCTTTTGGGGCTAAAATCTCTATTTAAAATTTGGTTTATAATGGATCATGAGTAGAAAATGTTAGAAAATCTAGTAAAGATCGATGTTTTTCCTGTTATGGTTTTAAAATAAAATGAATATTAGTGTTTAAAATATAATTTATATTTAATTCTGATTAATAAGAGAGTGTAAATATAATTTAAATTAATTCTGATTAATTTATATTTTTAATTTTTAGCGTTTATTTAACTGTTGTAGTTTTTTATTTTTTAAAAAAGAAATAAAAAGTTATTTTGTAAAACAGTTTTACAAAACAACCCAATTGAACAAGTTTTTTTAATTTAAAAAAAAAAAGTTTTTAAAAGAAAAGTAAGCAAATAATCCTTATAGTAAATTCAATTTTTTCTTTTTGACTTAATAGTAGATTCAATTTTATGTTTTAGTTTATGAAAAATTATTTGTTTTACAGTGTTCTATATAAAATTTTGTTTAACGATTTGTATTCGAAAATTTTAATTTGTACTTAGGGATGACAATTAGATTCAGACTCAGTGGTACCCGCAAAAAAAAACCAGAATGGGTAGAGTAAAACCCGTATAATGGTATGGACACGGGGACGGGTAATTACCCGCAAAATAAAACGGGTATAGGTGCGGGTAGTATAGTACCCACCCCGCATCCGCACTAATATAAATATATTTTTTATTTATTATATTATATTAATATTTAGTTTAATTAATTGTTTTCTTTTATGTTTTAGCATCTGTTGATATCATTGGACCACTACAATATTTATAATCGAAAGATAAATGTTTACAAACTTTTTAAGAATTTGATTTTTTTGAATAGGCAAATAATTGTGACTTTATAACTAAGAATTATGTCTTATTAATCGTGACTTTATAATTATACTTGTAACTTCTTATTAATTTTTTTTTACAGATCTCGAATAATACCGTTGTAGGACTTGCAACTTCATAAAGTATTATTATGGATATTTGAATATCTATTGTAACGTGTGTTCCTTTAAAATGTTGAGTTGCAAAATACTTAGTTTATAATACTTTATTATTGAATTTAAGATATTTGGATAATTTTTAAATTTAATCACAACATTATCATTTATTTATCGATCTATTTTAGTTAAAGTGTGGCTAATGGGTATGGGTATAGGCACTTAGGTACCCAAAGGGTAACAATACGAGTATTAAAGTTGATACTCAAGAGGGTATGGGCACAGGTATATGTATTTTTTTAAACTGCGGGTATAGGGACGAGTAATATAGTACCCTATCCAAACCATACCCATTGCCATCCCTACCCATACTTTTACATTTATATTCTTACTTCATGTTTTAATAAAAATATAATTTTATCATTAAAAAAAAATCAAATTTTATGTTGAGATATAAGTTTGCGTTCTAAGAGATTTGATAAAAAAGTTTTTCAGAATATAATTGTAATCAAAAAATTTATTTTAAGTTTTATGAAATATAAAATTTGAATTTCTTACAAATATTTATGTCTTGAAAAACTTTTTTTAAATTTTCTAGAATATATATTTACATAAATTTCTGAAATTTTTTTAAAAAATTCTAAAATAAATTTTTTATTTTTTGAAACTTATTCATGTTTTAAAAAACTTGTAAATAAAATTTCAAAACATAAATGTATTTCAAAAAATTGGTAGACAAATTTTGAATTTATTAAGACACATTTGCATTCTAAAAAACTTTTTCAAAACTAGAACTAAATTTAATCGTATAGACAGAATTTTGGTCTAAAACTTGATCAAAGTCATTTTTCTTAATATTGTGGCAAAAAAAGACGATGTGGCAGAGTTTATGTGGATTAATTGCATTTTAATATTATTCTAAATTTGAAAATATTGTGAAACTTGATCAAAGTCATTTTTCTTAATATTGTGGCAAAAAAAGACGATGTGGCAGAGTTTATGTGGATTAATTGCATTTTAATATTATTCTAAATTTTAAAATATTGTGTGATGGTGAAGGATCAAGGGAGAAGAAGAAGAAAAAAAAGAATAAGAAGATATGATAGATGAAATTAGAGATTTAGTTTTTTTTTTTGTAATTAAATGTTGTAATAAAATAGAAAATGTGTTTTAAAAAATAGAAAATATATTTTTCAAATTTAGAATAATATTAAAATACAATTAATCCACATATGACGGGCAAATAAAATGAAAAAACTATTTTCGTGATTTAATTAAAATAGAGGGACCAAAAATGTAAGTCATAAAAAAAAAATAAAAGGGATAATTTATCTAAAATGTGAAAATATTAGCATAAGTATAGGATACAAGATATAAGGTAAAATTTACTTTGTTTTCGTAAACAATATCAATTTAATTTTTTACTATCACATTAAAATTTTATATTATAAAAAATAATAATAATTCATTTCTAACACTTATGTTTTGGTTGTTGCGTATGATAGAAAGAGAAATAATATAACATAATTGTATAAAAATACACGATAATATATGACGTGATATTGAGATAATAAATGTATCCTCTGTGACATGGTTAACAAGGATATCGATGCGAAACAAATAGGTTCGATCACAAAAATATTAATTAACTGAATTATTGTAATACTTAAATTGTAATAAAGAAAAAGAAAGGAGAAGTGTGACAGCAATAGCATAATCATGGCGAGCGTGAAGGTGGTGACGGTGAAGCCTATCGAAGCAACTCCATCAACCTTCAAAGACTACGGTCAGGTCATCGAGGCTTCACCGGACGGCAAGGGTTTCGGCCCCCACGACGCTCAACTTGACCTCACCCAAGGAACTCCCAGGTTTTCACTTCTTAATTCCCCTTTTATCTTTATGCCAATTTTTAGATTTTCCACTTCCTTTTTATACTTTACAGTATTTAGGTTCCCTTGTATCTTTCTATGTGCTATTTTGAATCGACATAATTACTTGTTAAACTCTTTGAATGACCTTATTTATAATAGCAGCTTATGACATATGATATATTGTTTTTAGCTTATTTTCATAAAGTCTCGATAATAGTTTGTGAAAACAATTTAACTTTATTTTATCTTTTATTATAGAAATTGCTGAGATAAACTCTTATATGCTAATACTATAAGTGCTTAATTAAGTTGTTTATCCTGATCAATATGCAACTGTTGTAACTGTTTATGAAGATGCTAAAGTTTAATGCTTATCACGTGCATATCTTTGAACTGGTATGATAACCCTTAAGAAGCCATATTAGAAAGAAGGAAGAATCTCCACATAATTCAAACTAGTAGAATCTGTATAGTCCAAAGAAACCTGAAACTATTGTTTGGAAATTTAATATCCCCACATAACCATAATACTATAAATTTAAATATGGCTCCAAAGGCATATTACAAAATCACCATTAATTATTGTGAAGTGTAAAGCTTGAATTTGTGGTCACAATTTCAATGCTATTTTCACTAGCAGTTGGTTAAATTCTTAGAGATGAATCTATTGTTTTATTTGATGTTGGTTACAATAATTTCTTGATGTTTGGGTTGTATTATATTGAGATCAAGTGCACAAAGTTACCCTATTTTTTCTCCTATTGTTGCTATTGATACAACTTAGTTCTAATTATTGTACACTGTTGTCCTAGCATTAACCAATTTGGTAGGTTAGAAATATTAGAATCCATTGAAGAAACTTTGCAAAAAAGGCACTTCAAAATCTGTTTTTCTATGCAATTTTGTCTCAGCTCAATTTAGCTGGGATTAGATTCCTTAATTCAGTTTGACATTGAGATAAAAGTCACCAACTTGTGCCCTAACTTATTGGAATTAATGTGTGTTTGGCAGGCTCTACATTATGCATCTTGAAAATCGCCCGCTTAAGTTTTCTACTATCACACATCATGCAAGCGTGACTCAGTGCCTTGGGTCCATTGGTGGTAATGTTTGGTATCTTGGAGTGGCTAAGCCATCCCTTGTTGATTCAAATGAAATCAAGGACAAGAAGATCTTGCAGTCACACAGTGGTCATTTTTATGTTCCTCCTGCCGTTGAGGATGTCCAAGTTTTCAAGGTTTCAGGTTCCAAATTTCTCAAGCTTAATCTCGGGACATGGCATGCGGGTCCTCTATTTAAGTCTGACACAATGGACTTTTACAATCTAGAACTCAGTGATACAAATGTAAGTTTTTCACTTTCCCTTTCAATGAAGTGTTACATGCACCTGAATGAATTCATTTGCAATGCTATTTATAATAGGACATATATTTGTCTTATTTTTATCTTTTTTATGGTATAGTGGATGTTGTTGTGGTTCATACATGGGTTTTTATTCTGTGTACAGGTGGTTGATCATACCACACACAAATTTAAGGACAATGGAGTGGTCTTTTCAATCGATGAGTAATGTGAGCTTTATGTAGTTTCCAGCATTTCAACAGATTCTTCACATTGTGTACCATTAAATGCTATGTATGGTAACCGAGTGATGCACCTTAAGAAATCTTCTTCATAGTCTTGGCCTTTTGCTTTTTTAACATCAACAATTAAGGCGAAGACTCGTGGACTAGTGTTTAAAAGTAATCTAAACCTCTAAGAAGATTGACAACATTCCTCAGAACGATTCTTTGATCTTTACGACTGAGATAATAATTCGATCGAAGTGAACTCGATAAAAACAAGGGAAAAAATGTGTCCCTCAAAACTCAACTCGTCGAATTGACATTAATCAGATCATTGTCTCAAACGTAAAGACATAAAGAGTTGTATTTGGTTATACTTCTAAAAAGTGTATGTTTTCCGAATTTTAAAGTCATTTTTAATTACATGTCCACGGTGCACCACCTATCTAGGTGGTTCACCTTAGAATCTGCCAAACATTTAATGCAAAAGGACAAACTATTTCTAATGTGCACAAGTGGTATAAGGACCCAACTCTCCTGTAGTGTAGTCGATGATTCCGCATTCAGTTCAAATTTAAACATGATATTTTATATAATATAATTAAAGTTAAATAGGTATTTGGTGTTCGAAAGTATGAACTTTCCGACCACAGAGATTCCAAATTTGGTGCAAATGGTGCACCGTGTAAGATCATTTTTCACCATTTGCAATAGAGAATGGTGTAAAAGGCAGCATGTGGAGAGTACACCATAAAATCTAGGGGTGGACAAAAAAATAAAAAAAATTGAATTGAACCGCTTTTGAATTGAACCGGTTTATAAAATTGAGAACCAAACCTTAGTAAACTATAACCATAACTTACTTAGTTTATTAAATCTAACAAAATCTTAAATATTCATTAGTTTATCAAATCTAACAAAATCTTAAATGTTCAGAAATCAAAATCATAAAACCCTAAAATCAAAATGAAGCCATTTTCGCCGCCGCACACCACCATTGCCCGCCACCGCTGCAAATAGAAAAGTCGTCGCCACCTATCATCGCTGCGATTAACAACAATACTCAATCTTCTCTCTTCGCGCGACAAGATTTTGTACCCTCCGTCTTCCGTCATGTCTGTGCCCTCCGTCTTCCGGCGTGTCTGCTCAGGTATTCATCCACCTTCGTCTTACCATTTTTGTTTTTAGGTTTTCGTTGTTTTACTTTACCATTTTTGTTTTGTTCCAATAACCTTCGTCTTAAAATTGAGTCTGTTTTACCATTTTCGTTTTTCTTTAAATAATGTTTGATGTGTCTTTTGGTCTTTCAATTTCCCCTTTGCTTGTGGATGTGGTAGAATTTGCCAGACCCTTCTGCTTATGTTTACTTCTGTTCTTGTCAATAAATTCTTCTTTTTGTATATTATGATAATTCTTCGTATTAATTTGATGTTTATTTAACTAAGTAAGAAAAATCTTGAGACACATTTTATATTCTTTTAGATGGAATTTGTAACTGCTTTTTCTTTTAAGATTGCAATTGTTGGAGATGATAATTAATGTGGATTTGTAACAGCTTCTCAAGATTCTATAGATAGCTAATTTGTTGGAGATAGCTAATTTGTAAAATTGTGTCCATTGGCTTACAGCTAAACTTTTGTAAGGTATCATCAAGTGGAGGCTCAGCTGCTTCATCTGCACTCTCAAACTCAGTAAGTTCAAAATTTGTACATTTACATTTTTTCTTGGTTTTAACTCTTGATGTTCTTTGCTTGGACTTTCTTACATGTAAGTTGAATTGTCAAAACTTATTTAATTCCTTGATTAAGTTCTTTAACAAACTTAGATCTTGATGTCTTTGCAGTTGGATGGATAATTCAATTAAAGTATTATTGTTTTGTCAAGTACCCTCAGCACTCGTATGTTTACGTTCTTCTGTTGACATTTTTGTCTTGTCCTATCGCCAGTTCCTTTTTTATAATGATTTTTTGTTATATTATGCTGACCCAATTGACAAACACTTAGTAAAGGAATTGGTTCACCAATGACTTTGGGTCTAAATTGGATTGAATGATTTAAACTCCAAGTCTGAGGATCATTTCTGTAGTACATTTTTTTCAACATTTTATAAAATTTATGCTTGGAGCTGTTTTTTTAATTTGTAGCTTTCTTTGCATATTTAAGTTGAAGTGTTTTGAAATGCATGAATCCCTTAGAAAGTTCCTTCCATTATCAAATTCAATGATGCTAAATGATGATTTTGGGTCTAAATTGGATTGAATGATTTAAACTCCAAGTCTGAGGATCATTTCTGTAGTACATTTTTTTCAACATTTTATAAAATTTATGCTTGGAGCTGTTTTTCTAATTTGTAGCTTTCTTTGCGTATTTAAGTTGAAGTGTTTTGAAATGCATGAATCCCTTAGAAAGTTCCTTCCATTATCAAATTCAATGATGCTAAATGATTGTATTGTAATACTTTATGCTGATGACTCTAGCTATATTTGGTATAGGCTTTTAAGTATTTAAGATCTTGTGGCTACTCTTAATTTCGAATATTTAGCAGTAGCCGTGATGATGATGATATTTTCTCTTTTTGTATAAATATTTCTTACCCCTCATTAATAATATAGAGTAGTATTATTCAGCCATTCTATTTTATTCAATATCCTTTCACTATCACTATGTAATAATCCACCATTGATGTTAATTAGTTTGTTCCAATTCATTTTGATTAAAAAATTATTTCATTTTTATACCTTTTTTGTTTCAGCTATATGTCAACTCTAATTTTAACTTATATGTCATATCATGTGCAAATCCTGAATTTAACTTAAATGTAAACTTTCTAATCATATTTATTTCGTGGACTCTCCATCGATGAAGAATGAAAAACATATTGCCACCACTTCGGTTGTCCTTCCTATATCAGCTCCTCTTCCGCCATCTAGGCGTAAAAATTGATTGCAAGCATGAAATCACTTTAGTGAAGTGTCTAATTCAGGTCAAAGGACCAAATGTCATTACTGTGGAAACCTGATTAAATTCAAGGATGAGACAAGTGCTATGACTATGCATTTGAAAAGACGTAAGTACCATCCTGATAATCAAGAACGCAAAAGGCAAAAAAACATCTCCCTCAACAAAGTCTGTAGAAGGGGAATTAGGTGTTGTCTCTTCACCTCATTCAAAGTTTGACCAAGATGTATGTCGATTGGAGCTTGTGAAGAGGTTTGTGGATGTAGAGTTTCCTTTTCGATTTGTGGAGAATGTGTTTTTTTGAAACTTTGTGAATGTTTTACAAGGCGTGCTATTTGGTCACTTTATGATGCGGAGAGGGAAAAACTTTCAATTTTTATTTCAAAGAATTGTAGGAGGGTTTGTCTTACGACGAGCACATGGACTTCTATCCAAAATCTAAGCTACGTGAGCCTAACTGCACATTTCATTGATAAAAATGGAATTTGCATAAGAGAATACTAATTTTTTGTCAAATCACAAGTCATACAGGAGAGTTCATGACCAAGGAAGTTGAGACATGTTTAAATGTTTGGGAGTTGAATCGGGTCCTTAGCATAACGGTAGATAATCTAACGAAGTTGGAATTAAATTTACGAAGAAGTGGATGAATGCAAGTAATTGTTTGCTCTTGAACGGAGAATATATCCATTTGAGGTGTCGTGCACATATCTTGAGTTTGATTTTAAAGAAAGGTTTGAAAGATGATGACATTTCCATCCCAAGAATTCGAAAAGCAGTCAAGTATGTGAGATCGTCTCCTTCAAGATTGGCGAGGTTTAAGGGATGCGTTGAAAGGGAGAAAATTTCTTAAATTTCTTATAAAGGTCTCATATGTCTAGATTTGGAAACCAGATAAAATTCTACATATTTGATGTTAGAAACGACTGTGAAGTATAAAAAAGCCTTTGATTTGTTAGAAATTATCGATGCTAAGTGTGTCAAAGAACTATCTAAGGATAAAGTCCCTGGAGTACCTCTAGCAAAAGACTGGGACTTTGCTAATATGGTGATTCCCTTTTGAGGATTTTCTATGACGCTACTGTGCGTATTTCCGACTCTTCATATGTTACTAGTAACATATATATAAAGGAGGTATTTGCCATTGGAAGGAAGATTCGATTATTAAGCGAGCACAATGATGTAAGCATAAAGTCGATGTGGATTAGTATGAAAAGTAAATATGATAAGTATTGGGGCAATGCTGATGGAATGAACATGCTGTTATTGATTGTCATTGTATTGGACCCGACTTGCAAAATCGGATATGTAAACTACTTTCTTGATTATTTTTTTGAAATAAATGGTGAAGCATTGAAGACGAAATTGTCATCTTCTTTGAAGTCAATTTATTGAGAATATGAAGGCAAGGAGGAAGGTTCTCAAAGTATGGGAGAAGCACAATCAATCAATTTATGCTTGCAACATTGTGCTCACTTAATAATCGAATTTTCCTTCCAATGGCAAATACCTTTTGCTAGAGGTACTTCAAGGCCTTTATCCTTAAATGGTTCTTTGACATACTTAACATCGACAATTTCTAACAAATCAAAGGTTTTTTTTTTTTTTAATATTTCACAGTCGTTTATAACATCAAATACGTAGAATTTCATCTAGTTTCCAGATCTAGACATATGAGCCTTTATCAGAAATTTTCTCCCTTTTATCGCATCTTTTAAACCTTGCCAATCTTGAAGGAGAAGATCTCACATATTTGAATGCTTTTCGGATTCGGAAATGTCCTCATCTTTCAATCCTTTCTTTATACAATCAAACTCAAGATATGTGCACAACACCACGTATGGATATATTCTCCGTTCAAGAGCAAATAGTTCATTTCATCCATTTCTTCATAAATTTAGTTCCAACTTCGTCAGATAATGCATTATCTACCGTTATACTAAAGACCTGATTCAACTCCCAAACATTTAAACATGTCTCAACTTCTTTAGCTATGTACTCACCTGTGTGGCTTGTGATTTGACAAAAATTCAGGATCCTCTTATGTAAATTCCATTTTTTTTGTCACGTGCAGTTAAGCTCATGTAGCTTAGATTTTGGATAGAAGTCTCTGTTCTCGTCGTAAGACAAACCCACACACAATTCTTTGAGATAAAATTTTTAAGTCTTTCTCTCTCCGCATCATAAAGTGACCAAATAACACACTTTAATGTAGAGCGGGATGAAATATCAAACTGTGGTTGTAAGACATTAAAAAAAAAAACACATTATCCACAAATCGAAAAGGAAGTTATGCACCCACAAGCTCCAATCGACGTGTCTCTTGGTCAAACTTCGAATGAGGTGAAGAGACAACACCTAATTCCCCTTCTATAGGCTTTGTTGAGGGAGATGTTTTTTGCCTTTTGTGTTCTTGATTATCAGGATGGTCCTTACATCTTTTCAAATGCATAGTCATAGCACTTGTCTCATCCTTGAATTTAATCAGGTTTCCACAATAATGACATTTGACCTTAATTAGACACTTCAGTAAAGTGATTCCATGCTTGCGATCGATTTTTACGCCTAGATGGTGGAAGAGAAGCTGATATAGTTTCACTGGGAGGGGCTATTGAAGTGGTAGCAATATGTTCTTCATCGATGGAGGGTCCACATAATCACCTATTGACGACATCTAAGTTAAATTCAACATTTGCACATGATATGACAAATAAGTTAAAATTAGAGTTGACCCATAGCTAAAATTGAAATAAATTTTTAATCAAAATGAATTGGACGACACAAACTAATTAACATCAATGTGGATTATTACATATTGATAGTGAAAGATTAATGAATAGAATGGTTGAATAGTACTACTCTATATTATTAATGAGGGGTCAAATCCAATATTTATACAAAAAGAGAAAAGATCATCATCATCACTGCTATTGCTAAATATTCGGAATTAAGAGTAGCCACAAGGTCATTAATTACTTAAAAGCATATACCAGATATATAGCTAGAGCCATCACCATAAAGTATTTCAATACAATCATTTAGCATCATTGAATTTGTTAATGGGAGGAACTTTCTAAGGGATTCATGATTTCAAAACAACTTCAAGTCACATATACAAAGAAAGCTACAAATTAGAAAAACTACTCCAAGCATAAATTTCATAAAATGTTGGGGAAAAAAAAAACAGTGCTATAGAAATGATCCTCAGACTTGGAGTTTAATTAATGCAGTGAACCAATTCCTTTACTAAGTGTTTGTGAATTGGGTCAGCATGTTATAACATAAAAAGGGGATTTATGATAGGACAAATCAAAAATGTCATCAGAAGATTGTAAACGTTGAGAATACTTGACAAAAAATAATACTTTAATAGCATTATCCATGCAACTGCAAAGACATCAAGATCTAAGTTTGTTAAAGAACTTAACGAAGGAATTAAATAAGTTTTGACAATTCATGTTACATGTAAGAAAGTCCAAGCAAAGAATATGAAGAGTTAAAACCCAAAAAAAATGTAAATGTACAAATTTTGTACTTACTGGCTTTTAGGGTGCAAATGAAGCAACTAAACCTTACACTTGATGATAACTTATTTTACAATGGCACATCATAACAAAAGTTTGTCAGTAAGCCAATGTACACAATTATACAAATCAGCTATCTCCCACAAATTAGCTATCTAAGCTGTTACAAATCCTCATCTCCAACAATTGCAGTCTAAAACGAAAAAGCAGTTACAAATTCCATCTAAAAGAATATAAAATGTGTCTCAACATTTAGGGTTTTGTTAGATTTGATAAACTAAATTAGTAAGTTATGGTTACAGTTCAATTTTATTATTTAAAACCTTGTTTAGATAAAAAAAAAACTGATTTTAAATTAAGGTTTGGTTCTCAATTATATAAACCGATTCAATTCAAAAGCGATTCGGTAAACCAATTCAGTTTTTTGATTTTTTTTTTGTCCACCCTCTAATAGAGACATACTACTAAATGAGTCTTTTGAAAACTTGGACACCAAGATTATTTACAATTAAACTCTTCTATTTAATTGTTTAAATATGTTTCACGTATAACTAGTATAACTAATAAGCACTATTTTGTCCAACCCAACACCTTAAAATTTTACTAAATAAAATTAATAACCCTATATGATTACGTTTAAACAATAATCATTTATTAATAGAACATACAAAAAAGTTAAGAGAAAAAGGTAACCTATAAAATCACCCCTTATAGTCACCATTTTGTTTTACACCACAAGGACGGTGCACAATGGATGACTTAATAATAATATAATGGGCTGTCAGTTGAATTAATAACTACAACATTATTAGTTATTTTTTAATTGGAAAGTTATTTTAATTGTACTTATTTTAATAAACTTTAATTAATTGTACTTGAAAGGTATATTATAATAAAGGTTTGGTTTGAATGATTGAAATATATTATATTATATTTAATTTGAGTGTTAATAAAATACTCCATCATGAATGATTGAATGATTGAAATACTGAGTAATAGTTAAGTTTAATTGGGAGCAATATAAAAAAAGAGCAAAGTATTCCGGAACGAACAGTATGATATAATTAACCATCCTGATGAGATTGTTGATATTGATAAACAAAGATTTTCTATCAAAAATAAAAAATGTCAGTAGTAATTTATTGAATTATTAAAATATTTTACTTGTAATGTTAGTATAATTAAAGAAGCAAAGAAAAAGAAAGGAGCAAGTGTGATAGCAATAGCAAAATCATGGAGAGCGTGAAAGTGGTGATGGTGAAGTCAATCGAAGCAACTCCGGAAACTTTCAAAGACTACGGTCAGGTCATCGAGGCTTCACCAGACGGCGAGGTTTTCGGTCCCCACGACGCTCAACTTGACCTCACCCAAGGAACTCCCAGGTCAAACTCATCCTTCATTTTTTATCAACTTATCGATCTTTGAGATTTTACACTTTATGTTTTTTGAGATTGTGCATTAGGGTTCCTTTGTATTTTTTAATCACATGTTTATGATATATCATAAATTGTTTTCAATTTATTTTCAGAATCTCAATGATAACTTATGAAAATAGTTTAATTTTATTTAAATTTGTATTATAGAAATTGCTTTGAGATAAGCACTTATATGCTAATACTATATATGTGCTTAATTAATTAAGTTGTTTATTCAACTTAACTACTGTATGCAGTAACTGTTTATACAATTGTTTTCCTTTATCAACCAATTGATGTGTTTTTGGTAGGTTATACATTATGCATCTTGAAAATTGTCCACTTAAGTTTTCTCATATCACACATCATGCAAGTGTGACTCAATGCCTTGGGTCCGTTGGTGGTAATGTTTGGTATCTTGGAGTGGCTAAGCCATCCGTTGTTGATTCAAATGAAATCAAGGACGAGAACATTGCACAGTCATGTTGTGGTCATTTTTTTGTTCCTCCAACCATTGAGGATGTCCAAGTTTTCAAGGTTTCAGGTTCCAAATTTATTAAGCTTAATCGCGGAACATGGCATGCCGGTCCTCTATTTCAGTCTAACACAATGGACTTTTACAGTCTAGAACTCACCAATACAAATGTAAGTCCTTTTCACTTTCCTATGGGTGAAATCTTACATGTACATGAATTCATTTGCAATGCTCTATATAATAGGACATGGGAGATGTATGAATCCAAATTGAATGCAGTCAATACTGCATACCGCGTCCTACAGTCAGGCTTCCGAGGCTGTTTAATTTATATTATTATTAAATTTAAAAATATGACTTTAAAATTTAGATTGTCAGATATTAATCGAACAATTTTGAAAGTCCTGATTGTATGATTGAATGTACTATCGGGTGCATGAAATCTGGATTTGAGTTATATTTATCTTTTTTATTTAATTATTTATGGTATAGTATAGTGGATATTGTTGTGTTTTATGTATAGTTTTTATTCTGTGTACAGGAGGTTGATCGCACCACAGTCAGCATGAAGAAGCAGTGTGGAGTGGTCTTTTCAATCGAAGAGTAATTTGAGTTTTATATAGTTTCCAACGTTTCAACTGATTATGCACATTGTGTTCTATTATTGACAAAAACTATATGCATAATTGCTGGAAATTTAAGCATGTGCTTCATTTGACACTGGTCAAAATTTCGATTTATTGTTTTCATGTGACCCGTGCATTCATATAGTGCAAATGATAAAGGAAGCAAAATTTGATGAAAGACTATTGAGTGATTATTAATAATGGTTGAAGTAGTTCTTTGTTATATTAATTGTTGAATGTTAAAAATAATGAAGTTATCACGGAAAAGACGGAGTTACAACATTTACGAATAACGAGTACTGATATTTAAGTAACATTACAAACAACATAAAGAGTTTTTTTACTTGCCAAAGTAGTAAAATATGACCTAACATAAAATAAGCATTATATAAATACCACCTCTCAAGCAGATAAACCAAAGTCTTCAATGAGATCTGAATGCAAAAATTGTGACAGTAATCAAGTTTGAAGCTTTAACATTGACAAGCTCAAAATTCAAACTATCTCCAGCTGTGAGCCTATTGTCAAAACAAAATTGTTTCCATCGAGCTTCAAGCTTTGCGGTCAAAAATATCATTTATTATGTGTTTATGACAGTTTTTATTTTTTAATTTTTTTTTTAATTTTTTTATAAAATAATTATTTTTTTAAAATAATCACTTTTCAAAAGTTTATATTTATTTGTTATAATTTTTTTTTAAATAATAATCTAAAAACTGATTTTTTGAGAAATTATTTTTAACAGCTTTTCAAAAAAATTATTTTTTATAATTTTTTTTTTAAAAAAAAAATGTAATTTTAACTAATTGTGTATAGATCCTGCAACGGAGTCTCATAATTTAAAAGAAGCAGATAACTTCCAAAAGAGGTGCATGGCTGAGAGCATTAAGAGTTAGTTAATGATAACTAATGACACCGTTAATATTATTAATCATTTAATTTGATTGCTGACATCGGTTCTTTTAATCTCTTACATCTATTCTTACTTTCTATACACAATATATACATCAATGTCAACACTTGTGAAGGGAAAATAGTAAAATGATTTAATGGATGTTCTGATCCTCTGTCTTTTCGTCGGCAACTCTCATTCATAATCTAGTACTTCGAAATAGAAGATTGATAAGCAAAACCTTTTGAAATGAATAGTACTAATCAAAATTGTGTAACTAGAATTTACAAATCATGACATATTCATCAAAATAAACCTCATTAATAAATTACACAAGGATTTTGTTTGTTGAATTCACACTATCTTGGGAAAAAGGTGCTATAATTATTGGAATATTCTGTAGAAGTTGAAGTTGCTGCTCTATAAATAGAGTGACGATCATGAATGTCACTACGCAGCCCCCATCATCTGCATAATAAGAGAAACATATAATCCTAATTAATTATGAGTTTTTTGTGTGTATTCATTCAAAATTATGTGCTTCTGCTCGAAACATGTTTTTGCTTATAACAGTGACCAGATGGAGTATTGAAAAGTATAAATAGTTTTAGTCTTACCTTAAATATATCTCCAAACATCCCCATCGGGTTCCTTCGTTGTACGCCATAAAACTTCTCCGCAATATCATCTAACATCTAAATCACAGTCATACATGTCAAATATAGAACATTTCTTGAATTTTTATTTTCAAGCCAAGTGAAAAATAATCACAAGATCATAACACAAGATGGTCACAATTTTGATAAAAGCATACAAGTTGGAATGGTAAGTTAGCTGACCTCATTGAGGGCAGGTTCCCTCTCAATACTTGACTTGAAATTTACTCTTAACATATTAAAAAGAGGAAAAGCATCTCTCTCCATCCTGCATCAAACAAAAAAATATAATTAAAAAGGCGTTGAGTGCAATAGAACAAAAACTAATCTACTTATCGATTGAAACAATATAGACGACTCACGTTTGCAAAAGATAATTGATGAACTGCATCAAGTCTGTCCGAGGCAACTCAACCTCAGCAGATTGAGTTTGCTTCTTTATCTCATCCATTAGTAAGTTTGCATCCTTCAAATTACCTAAAGATAAATACCTATCATGCAAGAAATGAGCAATTGCTCGGTTTGAAATCTTGTTGAAATATGCATGGAATTACAGGTCAAAGACATCAACCAAAGAAAATAAGGATTTTAAATTTCACAAAGGAGAGGGCTATATTATCTTTTGCAAAAGATAATTTAGAACACAGGATTCCGAGGATGCCCGCTAATAATACTAATGCATGCATCCACAATAAATAGTAAGACAACCAAGGCAAAAATCTCCTTGTTTATCGCAACAATAGCAGATTGGATGATAGCTCTCATTTCTTTCAAGTTTTTCATATTTATGAGAAACAATATACTAATCTTGCATTTGTGATCCATATAGGAAGCATTTATTTTGAAAATAAACACTTGTATACTAACACATAGTGCAATATAGAAAATGCATTTAAGCCGAGTTAAAAAGCATTTAGAAACATAAAAAATTTATGCTGAGAATATCAATGAACTGTAGTTGTAATGCAATAAGCAAAAATTTATAATTCATCCCAGTATAAATGATTGTTTAGCTATCATAAGCAGACAGCATCCTGGGCATCCAAGAGTGAGAAAATATGAATAATATTGCCATCGAATCCCAAAGTGAAAATTATGATATTAAATATTTTTACGGTTTTACCTTAAAACAGCCCGAGCAATGGCCAAATCGTCTTCACCAGGATAACACTACAATATGTGAAAAGCATATCAGTGAACCTTCTTAATACTATGCCAAAAATACAAAATGAATGCCATAGTTAACTCCAGAATTTAGTTTGAGAAACACCCAGTAACATAACATATGAATCATAGTATATAATGAAAAATAAAAAATATAATCTATGTTGAACCAAGTTTTAGCTTAAAAAGTAGGATTAAAGTTGTTTGGTATGCCTCAACAGAATTCTGTAAAGTTGAACCAAATAACAAGGAATAAGAAACTTAGGAGGCTGACCTTGCCCAAAAAGTTCACTAGTCTAGAAGCAAACTTCTCTGGATTATTTCCTCTCACAAAATGGTATGTCACTCTATTCATATCCTGCATGTAAAAAGCACATTGTCATTCACTTACACAACCAAAGGTCATAATAGTTTCAAGGATAAATGAAGTTTTTCATAACATAAAGCTATTTTCATGGGTGGCCCTGTGCACAAGCCTCTCACCAGGTGGGGTCTGGGAAGGGTAGATGGCTTCAGCCTTCCCCCCACAAGCAGAGAGGCTGTTTCTAGGATTTGAACTCATAACCTCCAAACCATAAGGCAACAATGTTACCATTGCGCCAAGGACCACCCTCCAAACAGCCATTTCCATATTAGCACAAAAATTCACAAACATGACCCACTCCAACCAATCAAGGGATCAATATCTTATATTTCTCTAAAGTTTTATTTACTTTGAGTATACTAAAATTCGTTTATGTATGGCTTGCTTCAGTCTCATGTCCTTTGAGTTAGCTTCAAAAAACTTAGAGTAGAAAGAAGATTAAAACAGAAGTCTGTGTCGTCTTCCAGAACAAAGGATCGTTTCCTCTCCTCTATACCATCTCTAAAACCATAAGGGATTCAACAGAATCCAGAATTGAAGTTTCAAGGGGTTACTTTCAAGGACATCTCTAAAGCTTGAATCAATCTCTAGAGTATACACATACACTATACATAGTACGGATAAGCAACAATAAAGATCCCCTAGAAGCAATATTATGAAACGTACCACCTCAGGACTTTCAGAAAATATGTATTCAGCCAGCATAATGTGCAGTTCCGGAGATCCAGTACTAATTGTTCCAAATTCACCGGACCACCTGAATAGAATATCAGCAAAGCAAGAAATATTTCTCAGATTAACAAATAATGACAACATAAATAAGCACAAATTTCTTTCAAATGCTTATGATTTGAGATAACATCTCAATACATCAAAGAATTCATAAATGGGATATAGATGCTTGCTCTCAAATCGAAAACAAAAACCAGAAAATCCAGTCACTGATTATTAATGAAATGGCAAGTCACCACTGTAAATACCAGATTGCTACCGAACTAGGGTTGAAGACAATCAAACAATGTTTGATTATGTAGACCTATTAGCACAAATTATACCAGGAACTAAATCAACAAGTTGAACAAGTTTAAAGAAAGCTCCCTAGACACGAGTTATGCTATGACAACAAGAATCTCTAATTATGCAATATAGATAATTCCTCCCTCTTAACGCATGCAAGACACACCTAGTACTGATTAGGTATTAATTCTTAAAACCAAAAATAACACAAATGCATATGCAAACCGAACAGGCAAAAGCTTTCCATCGCACACTCTACTTAATGCATATCTCCCTTATTACTCAAATCTTCCACTTACTGACTCCGCCTTCTATGTCCATAGCTCTATTATCTAGCATCATTTGTAATTCCAACCAATGGTCACATAGCCGAAAATGAAATTTCTATATGTTTGAAGCTTCTATGATTGAATAGATACTCTGTTATAGATATCAATATGATCTTTCTATATCATCTATAGCCAAAGCAGCATTAAATGTGTTGATAGCTTTTATGTGAAATGATACTGCATTTCACATTTACTTGCATGGAAGAGAGAGGGGATTACTAAAGAAAAGTATATATATTTTAAATTTTGAGAAGTCTCACTTGATAGCAGCTTTTAAGAATGAGGAGCAGCCCTCAACACGTGTCTTTGCACTTCCAAGGTTTTCCGAAAGTTGCTGCATGTCATCGACATCCCACAAGTGTTGTGGCAGCGGAACCCGAGGAAATCCTTCATAGATTTTTTTGAGACGGTCTACCATTGAAATTTATTAGCAATTAGTAACAAGAATGAATGTTTTGTAGTCAAATCCTATGTAATCTAAATTTGAAGAAGGAATGTTTATGTAAGTACATGTTAATCACCACATTAAAAATTCCCATGGAATTGAGTTATTGAGTAACAATAGGATATAATAAAAGCAAGTGTTCTAAACTGACCATAGGACAAATGGAAAATCATTTACATTGCATCACAGCCACAGGCTCCAAAAAAACTGCTAATAAAAATTGAAGGGTAAAAGACAGGATAAGAACGCACCAAGGATTTCATCATCATAAGGAATTTTCCCTTTCACTAATGTCTCCACAAACAATAAAGCAAGCTCTGCTCCACAGGTAACCTTAGATAAAGAGAAGATAAAATTTAAACTTTGATGTTTGTCAATTGTTACAACTATTTGCTTATACTATTCTTATTATCATGAAGATAAATATTTAACAAATAACTTGTTTTAAAACTAAAGGTAAATTCAGATAAAAATGTCAAAAGGATTCCTGATCATGTATCTGTGCATTTCCTTTCTCTCTCAATGACTTTTTCATTAGTTTATTTTTCCTAAAAAGTAATTAGTATCTTTTTACTCTTTAGCAACCTATGCTTTCAGGTGTCTCAGATTGACCAATACTTGCTCTAGATAATAGCAATAACAAATCAAGTTAAATCATTCCAAATTGATCTAACAAGAAAGATAAAAAAATGTCACAAAAAGAAGAAAATGTCGCATGTAGCTTTGTCCATCCAAACCAAAAGGCAACAATGAAAGTTCAAGTAATTTCTCCTACATGACTTATAAAGATGATTAAAGTTTATCTCGAAAGACAAAAAAATAAAAAAATTTAGAACCTGCCCATGAGCCAATTGAATGCATGCTCCTGAATATAGGATATCTAATGCTTCAGAGTACCTCTGAGCAGCTACATATCTGCAGTAAAACGTATGCGCTCGTCAAATAAAATCATATGTTTTACCTCTGAGCAGTTACATAACTGAACCACGTTATACCAAGACAACAACGAAGCCAAAAAAAACTATCGTTGAAAATTAAACAGAACTCTTCAATTACAAGCACCAAATAACATCATATGTTGTATATTGGCTAAGAACCCTGCATTCTTCACTCCTCCTAAAGCACTAAACTGGTTCATAAGAAATACTCTTTAAGTCCTAACTCTCTGAACAAACTCAGCATTCACCAAAGTTTCCAAAATGTTTACACTTTCTGAAACTTCACTGTCCAGCTCATAGCATTTAGGGTATATCTTTTCTCTAAACAAAAGACTATGAAAAGCTTCACAAATGATAAACAACTATTGCTTCTTCATATTTTACTAATCTGCCTTGTAACTTATTTCCTGAGATAATCCAATAAACTATGCACTTGCAGATGAAAGAAAAAACAAAGTAATTAGAATTTTTATTGACGTATAAAGCACATAACATAAGCAAGAAAATGTTCGAACCTGGCACTAATGGATTTATACATCTGTTGAGCTCCATAAAAATTTCCATCCTTTACAACTTTCTCCAATTTATCAACATTCTACAATTTACATCATATTTAATCAAAAACCTCACAAAAAAACAAAAACAATAATGAAAACACGTAAAGCATAAGCCAGAACATTAATTTTCAGTCAATAAAATACAAATCATATTTTTTTTAATCAAAAAGACTAATTTTTTTATGAATCTGGATAAGGAAGGGACTAAATTGATGGATCGTAGAATTTGGATACCTCTTGAACGGGAGGAAGTTCGATTCTTTTGGATCTCGGCCGCGACATGACGATGAAGTTTCTCTGCGTGATTTTGCAAATTAGGAGAAAAAAAGAAAAATATCTTATTTATAGAAGGACTTATTCGGGAATTTTTAAGTTCTTCGGGGACTAAATTGAAAATTGAAAATCTTTTTTGTTAATAATTAAGGAGGAATCTGGAGAGTGTTTAGGTTGGGAGGGATAAGGGTTGATTAAAGATGAGCAGTGGTAGCAAAATGTTGTTTAGAGGAACATCATTAACATTATCGAATGGAATGTGGCATAGAATCCCAAAAATTGAACACAAGTTGTTACAGTTTCGAAGGTTGTCTTCTTCAACAACAAGTTGCTCGTCTCTTCAAGCTCCAGATGTGACTCAATTGGCAAAAACAGCACACATCTCTCTTACTCCAACCGAGGTCATTTTCTTTTTATTGTCTTTCAGATTATAAATTTCGCTTTTTTTTTAAGTTTTAATAATTAATTTATGTTATTTCAGGTCGAAGAATTTGGTCCGAAAATTCAGCAGATGATAGGATGGTAAGTTAATTGAAAACCCCTTTATTCTATTATAAGGTTTCATAAATTTGGTTATTTGAGTCCACTTGCTGAAGCTTACAATTCCACGTTTTTTTGCCGTGATATTACAATTTTTTATTTAAACTATTGATTAAAGAAAGATGAAGAAACATACATTGAATAATATTGATAATTGATAGAATGAATTATATCGGGGTTACATAGACTTAGTTAGTTAGATAAACAACTAACTAATGTAAAATAATTAACGTCTAATTGACCGACCAACTAAAATATCTATTATCTGATTTACAATCTATTACCCTCCTCTCGATCTTACTTCGAGTTACATGTTTGACAACATTAAGCGACAAAAATTTCAAATTTGTGTGGCAGGTTTGGACAGCTACAGGGTATTGATCTCCAAAGCATTGAGCCCTCCATCAGAGCAGGTGCTCTCAAAACCAATATTTTAGGCCAAGTTTACTTTTTTTGTTTCCTGTTTTCATTTCTAAAATAAATTATGGCTTAAAAATTATTTTTGTCTGATTGCGTCATTGTGAATTTCAAAATACGAAATCAGTAGTTTTGTCAAGCATAAAAGTCTTTTTTATCGTTTCTGAAAATACCACCGTCACTCGCCACTTGCATATAATGGTCAAAATGAAAATTGAGCATATGGTGGATTTGGTAGTCATAAGAACTATCATGTTTTTCTTTTGTCCTATCTTATTGTATGTTGTGATTGTGTAACCTTTATTCATGAACTAAAAAAATGCATGGTTAGTATCTATTCAGTATTCATATAGAAATGTGGGTGCTATTGCTTTCTTATACTAATAGAAAATCGATTTGCACGTTTTCATGATAAAGCATTGTTGTTTGTTGGCTTGGCTTTATGTTTTTAGTTGCTAATTTGTTTCATGTTATATGCAGATACTGAAAACAATTTGCGTGACAATACTCCCGAAACATTTGACAATCGGTGAGTTATTTATTCATTATTTGTAAATTGGCCATATCGAACAACTAACTAACGGTGTCTGATAGAATGATATATCATTGACAGGGATGCCATCATCGCTTCTGTTCCAAGCTATGAGGAGCCTTACATTAAAGTTCCAAAGGTCCTGAACGTGGACTAAAGTTTCTTAGATGATTTATTTTGACTAAAAAGAAACAAATGAAGACTATTGTCTTGTATTTTGAACTTCTTTGTTCTTTATATGAACTAGCTCTGATTCTGAATTTTCATGATGGAAATCAGCTCATGGAATCTGTACTTGGACAAATTTTGAAATCTGCATCATCATAATTTGATAATTATTTAAGGTGTTTGATAATGTATATGTATATATGGATACGAGATTTATCAGGAAAGTTCAATTGTTCTGCTGAGGCTTTCTTCAAGGTAATTTTATGCTTGTTTTTTCATGATTGGAGATGTCCTTTATTTAAGTTGTTTTTCTGAGGATTAGGACATGAAAATCTCATAATCAGCTGGAGGATAGGATTTGTATCTTAATATGGCTTTTATTATCTTCATGGGCGGTGTCATTGCTCGAATTCAACCTTTCCAATGCCCACGAGTTTGAGGATGGGTGAATTCTAATCCGTAGCTACATTACAAAATGACAGTGCAAATTAAAAACTCTTTCTATCAGTTTGGTATCTCGCACCTGGCATTGATCAACCTTGCTCCTTTTGCTTCAAAGACGATGTGTAGTTCACAGATATTCAACTTCTGTCAGCTTCATTCTGCCAGGTTGCTCCATTCCAATGGAGAAAACAAAAAAGGTTTGTGTAATGTTTCGTTGTTTTTTTGCCAGCCATATGACATTCTGCTTTGTAATACGAGTGATTTGTTGTGTTGTCTTAGTGATGAATATTTGATACTATATTTTGCTTACCTCATTTTGGAGCATTTTTCTGTTTTTCAATAATTTCCTATCTTTGTTTTATTTTAACCCATCGTAATTAGGTCTACTATAGGCAGCTAATCATTATGTCGACGGCAGGACATCATGTCTTTTCAGACAAAGTTGGGTTGTCTCCCAAATGGGCGACTAGTCATAAATCAAACTCGAGTTCTTTTCCTAGAGGCGAATCATGTAACCAACTCTCCCAACACCGCGTTGGTAATAATTTGCTATTGTCTTGTGCTCAGGGATGGAAGTATGGAACCAGTGCTCAGGGATGGAAGTATGGAACCAGATAAATAAGCCATCCTTATTCTATCTTTATTTTGCTTTGCATTTTTCCATGTGTAGTGATTTGTTTGATTACATTTTGCTTTGGCAGCCAGGTGATATATGCACTATACATGTTAAAGCTATTGGCAACCATTCAAGCACAAATAAAAACTAATCTTTATCTTTTTACCACTTTCTTCTCTAAACCAAACACCTTTCTTTGCCCCCTCTCTCTCTCTGTTTTTTTTTTTGCAACGACTAATATTATTAATTAGTATTGTTAGTATTTTGTTGAGGGTGGAGATTGAACTCGTTATCTCTTTATCACTCTATTCTCTAACTCCTCTATCTCAATCACCAAACCAACTTTTCTTTGCTCTATCTTCTATTCCTTTCTCCCCGTTGGCTCTAAACGCATATCTACTGTATAGGTATATATATGGTATCGTAGTATCATTAGACATCAAAGTCCAATTTATTGCTCATCTTTTTCAGGCTTGCTTATTTATGTTTTAGTTACCATTTTCATCATTCAAAGATGGAGTTTAGGCTCAATTAGTTTAGCGTACACTATCTTTTGTAGACGTTAGGCTTCATTATGCACAATCAAGCAATTTATAACAGGAACAAGTGATGATTTATAAGTAGCAAAAAATTCTAAGTTCTATTATTTTAGGAGAGAACATATGAATGTCGGGAAAACTTGAATAATCATACTTTTGGTTACTCTCTTTGGGTTAAACGCATTAACATAAGTTAGCACTTTTATATATTCTCTTTTCTCTCATTGTATGTGTTCGGTTGTTTAAGTTGCTAAATAGTTAGTGCTTTAACTAAATATGAGGATACCTCAGCATTTATAATAGGGTATGTCTGTTATTAAGCACCATATCAAGTTGGCTTTCTTACTATGGAGTAATAAAAAATATTGATCGGAAGCACCTTCTCTCTCTTCACTTTTTTTTTTTTTTTTTCATGTTTTACTTAATAAATTATATTAAAATGAATTAATGTTGTTGAAATGTGGTGTGGCTAACTAGTGTTTAGAGTATTTGACACATTATATACTTTTGTGCTTATAAAC